>CM068827.1:32439258-32996758 GCA_028554795.2 Sinohyriopsis cumingii
TACACATACATACCTACATACATTTATATACATTCATACATACACATACATACATACATACATACATACATACATAGACATACATACATACATTTATACATATACATACATACATACATGCATACTTACATACACATACATACATACATATACATACATGTATACATACATATATACACATACATATACATATATACACATACATACATACATACATATACATACATAGATGCATACATACATACATGCATACTTACATACACATACATACATATACATACATACATGTATACATACATATATACACATACATATACATATATACACATACATACATGCATACATACATACATACATACATACATATACATACATATACATTCATACACATACATACATACATACATACATACATACATACATACATACATACATACATGCATGCATATACATACATACATACATACATGCATACATACATATACATACATGTATATGCATATACATACATACATACACACGTACATGCATACATATACATGCATACATACATACATATATACATACATACATACATATGCATGCATACATACACATACATACATATATATACATACATACACACATATACATACATACATACATACATACATACATACATACATACATAGATACATAGATACATACATACATACATACATACATACATACATACATGCATGCATGCATGCATACATACATACATACATACATAGACTTACATACATACATCTATACATACATACATACATACATACTTACATACATACATGCATATACATACATATACATTCATACACATACATACATACATACATGCATACATACATACATACATGCATATACATACATACATACATACATATACATACATACATACATGCATACATACATACATACATACATGCATACATACATATATACATGCATACATACATACATATACATCCTTACATGCATACATACTTACATGCATACATACATACACACACACATACACACATGCATACATACATACATACATATATGCATACATGCATACATACATGCATACATGCATACATACATATACATACATGTATATACATATACATACATACATACACACGTACATGCATACATATACATGCATATATGCATACATACATATACATGCATACATATACATACATACATAGATACACATACATACATACATACATACATATGCATACATACACACATGCAAATACATACATACATACATATACATACGTACATACATACATACATGCATTCATACATATACATACATACATACATACATACATACATACATACATACATACATACATACATACATACATACATACATACATACATACATACATGCATACATACATACAATGGTCAGCTAAGTTCACTGTTTAGCTCCAAAGCAAATTGTCTAACATCAAACGCTGGAGGCACTATTCTGGAAACGTTTCTGAGCGATAGACATTTAATATCTTTTAATAGTCAATCCATTTGTGAAGGGCCAGATTTTGCTTTTTTCTCAACCGATGGCAATTCAAAATCTTTGATACACCATATACTATTGCAAAAAAGTAAATTCGATTTAGTGGTTAAGGCAGAAATAATAGATGATCATCCTTTGAACATTTCAGATCACCTTCCTGTGAAAATAGAGTTGGTCACACCTTTAGTACATAATGCAACAATGGCTGACGAGCATATCATTCATTGCATAAATTGGAAGAAAGCCTCAGCAGAACAAATAAATAGATATAAGGAAGCAACACGCAATGAATTGTTAGCGCAAATGCATAAAGCAGAACTAGCGACGAATATCGATATTGAAATTATTGTTCAAGACACCGTAAAGATTTTACATGAAGCAGCTTCTAGGTTTCTCCCCATAAAGAGGTTTTGCCCACACGCTAACCCCTATTGGAAACTATTAAACGTAAAAATGTTTCACACGGAAATGCGGCTGAAACGCAGGGTATGGATTTCTAATGGTAGGCCAAGAGGCTGGGAATATATATCATATGCGAACTATAAGAAAGCGAAGAAATTGTTTGCAAAAGAATTATTGAAAGCTAAGGAAATATACGATAGAGAACAATTTAGTGAGCTTGAAAAGGCTGCAGAGATCGATATTTCTACTTTCTATAAGTTTATACGGAATAAAAGAAATAAACGCGATTACATTCACGAAATCGAATCAAACGGAAAAATTGTACGCGATCACGACTCTATTAGAGAGTTATGGGCAAATCATTTCTCCAGTTTATCACTGCCTGACAATACTTATCTGTACGATGAAAATCATTACCAGATGGTCTTAGCAGAGGTCAGAAAACAAGCTAAAGAAACCTATTCACACTTTGATGAAGTTGTTGATAAAATTCCCACTAAAGACGAAATCAGTAGTGCAATTAGCTCTCTCAATAAAGATAAGGCATGTGGCCACGACGGTACTGTTGCTGAGCATTTACTGTTTGCGGACCCTCCAAACAGTGTACAATATATTGAAATTATATTCACAAAAGTGTACGAGGCCGAGAAGTACCCGTGCCACTTTAAACAAGGTTTGGTTATACCAATATTCAAAGGAGGAGGAAAGAACAAATTAGATATGAATAATTACCGCGATATAACTATAATTCCAGTGCTTCAGAAAGTTCTGGAACAAATTATATATAGTAGACTACTTATATTTTCTAAGCAGATTTCTTTTCCAAATCCATTGCAACAGGGTTTTAGAAATAATTGCGGTAGTATCACTGCAGCGTTCTGTATCAAAGAATCTATATGCTACTATTTGGATAAAAATACTCCTGTCTATGCTACATTTCTTGATAATGCTAAAGCCTTCAACACAGTTTGGCATAACGGGTTATTCTACAAGTTGTACAGACTTGGCATCAAAGGGAAGACCTGGCGCATCATGAAAGATTCGTTTGAGAGAGTAACAAGCTCTGTTTTATATGCGGGCAAGCTGTCCAAACGCTTCGATATTAGGCAGGGTGTAGGACAGGGCCGTATCTTGTCTGCCTGGTTCTTTCTTGTAATGATAGATGATTTGATCACGGAATTAGATTACACTTTGCGAGGTCTAAATCTTGTCGACCTCCACCTGCCTTGTGTCTTATTAGCAGATGACACAACTGTAATGTCTAACTCGCATCATTCAATGCAACAGCTGCTTGATACAATTTCCGACTATGCGAAAACGTGGAGATTAAGATATAATGCAGATGAAAGTTGCACCATCTTGTTTACAAACAAAAGAACGACTGGTATACCTTCTTTTATGCTCGACAAATCTCCAATTCCGGCAGTCAAAAGTAAGAAGTATTCCGGCATACCTCTAAAATACAAATTAAAACAAAACGACGCGATAAAAGAAGCATGTGATAAAGGCAAACACTTGTTAAACTCTTTATATTTTATTGGTATCAGAGATGGAGGAATGAACCCTCTAACAAGTCTGAAGATTTGGAAAAGAATTATTCTACCCTCGGTCCTATATGGATGTGAACTATGGTCAGGTATCACAAACTCGAATATAGAAGAACTTGAGTTATGCCAGAGATATGCAGCGCGACGTATGCAAGCTTTCCATAAATATTCGCCTACGGAGGCAACGAGTAGTACCTTAGGACTCTGGTCAATGGAAGCATACATAGATAGGATGAAATTGCTCTTTTTCAACCGATTGTGTAAGGGCGATTGGACTTTTATCTGGAAAAAGATTTTCAGTATGCGCCTATGTCAGTATCCGAACAACCCGCTAAAACAGATGGGATTTATACCTGATATTGACAGAATAACTAAGAAGTATGGTATGGGAAGTGTTCTTTTAGACTATGCAGCAAGAGTACAAACTGAAGAAAAACTCGTCTGGAATCGACATATTATTGATATTATTCAAAACCATAAAGAAACTACCTGGAGAGCAAATATGGAACTAAGAGGTGACTTAATTCACTTCAGAAACATTCATTTGGACTTAAAACCAAGTAATATATGGTTTCTTGGGCGTAAATTTCCATCCATGTTATGGCCTCCCTCTGGAGTAATGAAACTATATATCATGCCTGTTGGTAAAGTTATGGTATGCAAACTGTGGAAAAGAGACTGACGACAGAGCGAAACATCTTATTTTAGGCTGCAAAATGCTGCTTGAGGAACGAAACGTTTTCTTTGAGAGAGTGATTGACTCTTTAGAAGTGAGAGACGGGGTTAACTTATTCAATCAAGAAGACGATATATTGTTGGAGACACTTCATGGAAGCAGGGTTGACTGCATGTCGTCTATTGACGATGATGTATCAGATAGGCTCATGCTGGTGACCGCAAACAGCATAGCTTCATTCTACAATAAAATGTGTGCCCTACTATCAACTAATATGCTCTAACATGATATAAAAAGTAAGTAGTAAATTAACATTAAAAATAAACAATTAAAGGCCAAAGTCTTCTTGTCAAATCCGCAAATTTTGTTGTATGACAGCTGTTTGTGTGTGTGTTTATGTATTTGTTTATGTATTTGTTTATGTTTATTTCCAAGAGATTTCTATATGGTTTTCTGTATTTATATATCTCATTTTAATGCATTAGTTGACGATGATATATATCATGCTTGCGTTCTCGTCTATGATGTGTCTCATAATCCTATGATATGTATAATATGTATCTTAGCAACCTGATATACTCTCTGTTGAAGAGGTAACTAAGTCATTTAGACAGTCAGTCGTAGATAAATGCATGCACGCACGCATACGCGCAAACAAATATATATATGCATAAATACATGCGTCATATGAAGAAAAAAAACTACATATAGAATTACACTGTTATAAGTTTTTCATTTCATTTTCGTTACTATCTCGAACTTAATGTTAAGCACATAACACTATAGACGTATTAACTTTTCGAAATATTATCATCATCAAGCAACTGTTAAAAGATTAGTGCCTTGCTCCGCCAAATGACTGCAGATTTGAATAATTGCAGGTATTAAGATATTTCGTTTTGTCAATACAGTAGCTGACACAGTATTACTATTGTATTTTTGTCAATTTTCTGTTCTATTTTATGATCTTGTATTATCGTGAATTTGTTTAATCTGATGTAATCTCTTTTTTAAGAGGAAATAAAGTCAGTCAGTCAGTCAGTCATACATACATGCACATACATACATGCATGCATATACATACATACATATATATATATCCATACATACATACATGCATATATATATATATATATATATATATATATATATATATATATATATATATATATATATATATATATATATATATATATATATATTAGGAAAATGCAGTAATGATAGTACTTGATTTTTCATAATTATGGTGTTAAAATTATATTATTGCAAAAGTATTTCGCTGCCATCGTCATGACGTATAATAATTAGATTTGGAAATTAATTCTTCATACATTGAAAGTGATAAATCATGACTTTTCGCATTATGGTCGTACATTCAGATTGTGTATCGATATGAATTCTTGCACAATGATTTGAGTATTATTAAGAAATAGTGGTTTCCTACTATATATGAAGTAGATCTTGAGTATAATTTGATTAATTTATGACTTGCTTATCGAGAATGTTATATGCTATTTCAAATTCAGGAATTGTAGAAAAATATGACGTTGAGAGTCTTTAATTAAGTAGAATAATTTAATGTTTGTGTTCATGTGTAATTTTTAAAACAGAATGTTGTTTGATTTAATAAAGCATAAGTGTGTCTGCATTCCTGAGGGTTCTCATTTCTTTGATATAGATTTAGTTCTAACATGATCACCTTCGGGACTGGTCACGATCTACCACTGCTACCTTCCATAACCTTTTTACTCTTTTTTATTTTGTTAACTTTGTCGCGATTGACCCAATATATTTTCAATGTCTCTTGAAACCTTCACCGAGAGCCATCTCTTAAAGAAATATGCAAGAACTTGAAAACATCAAGGTTTATATCAACCTTTGTTATTGCGATGTTATAGTACACATTTAGCACACTTGTTTGGTTACATTGTTATAGTAAAATAAATAGACATAACATAGATATTGTTAGCTCGCAATTTACCTGTAAGACCTCATCGGGAACTGTGATGTTGAGTTCAGAGGTCAGATTTGACAAGATCAAGGTGGCATTTTCTGCAGAAAGGGGGGCGGCTAAATGAAGTGTAGCGGCTCTATTCGCGTTCATCGGATGGTTGATAATGCAGCGAGCGCTATAAGGTATGGACGACGGATATGGAGTTGTAGTAGCTGGAGGTAATACTGTAGTCGGCGATTGGCCTCCACCCAGTAAATTCTTGAACATCGATAACTGGAATCCTGAAAGATAATGGGGGTGGGGGAATACTGTAAATGAAATTCTAGGAATATGACTGGTACGCTATCAAGCTATGAAATATAGTTTTCTGAGAAAATTATTCTAGCAGGATGTCATAATACTAGCAAGGCCATGACTTGATCATGTGACTAACAGGCGCGGTTTAAGTGTGCCACGTAACGATCAGCAAAGCACAACAGGCCAATAACGTCCGCTCAAGAAAGTTAAAATGTATTATATGATCCAAATATATAAACTTATTATATGTTACTTTGTGGTTTATCATCATTAGACCAGCTTTGACTTATATCTTTAATTAGATCTTTTTTTTACTTATTTCCTCTTCGCTTGTAGAGGTCAATAATTTTATAATTTTGTTATGGTTATCTGCAGTTACAAAGTGTTGTTTATTTGAAATATTCATATAAACCAGTGAACTCAAGCTATAATCTCAAGAAAGCACTTGAAAACATTTAATACGTCTGAATCGCTAATTTTCTGATTGGAAACTTTGACAATTAGCAGTATACACAGACATGAGAGACTGCTTAAGCAATGTTCTTAGACGATTGGCTTTGAATCATATATTCTAGTATACATAGATTCTCAGATGAAATATTGTTCAGGCGGACATGAAATGTGTAATGTGGTATGAATTGAGATTATATGACTAGTGTTGTATTTAGCATGTAAGGGGCATACAAGAACTGGAACAATGTGCCCAGGGGCAATGACACCAATTACACGGTTGCAACAGATTCAGTTAATTTAAACTACACTGGTAAAAGACGACATATTTTTTTTAAAACCTAGCTAAATCTTGTTTGTAGAAAACATATGCCTCCGAAAAGTACTAGTCCAAAAAGATCAAACTGAAAAAAAAATGACAATGTCAGATTAGTACGAAACTGAGTGTACGTTTGTTAATTAGTAGTTATATTATCGCGCTAACAGGATTTTCGCAGCAAACGTCCACAGAAGTGCCACGAAACAATAATCATATTTGTACAATAAGATGTCTGTGCTAGGTGTGCTTTATTCTCGTAAATGCGATAATAAGTTAGGACTGGCGTATGAATGGACGAAGGAATCATGGATCAGAACAAAAAAAGAATCTCGTCGTATTTGTGTTAAGGGCATAAAACTGAACGTGCAATATTTTCACCAAAATGATTCCAATAACAGTCTTAGAGATTTCTGGAGGAAAGCAAAGCACATTAAATTGTTTTATTGATTTTCAAATTGTACAATTTGTATTCCTTAAAGTTGTATAAAATTACAATAAAAGAATTGTACGCACATGTGTTTATTGCAGTAAAAAAAAATCTCACTTTAAACACTACCTTCGACTGTCGAAACGCGATCAGATCAATTCACATATTGTCCATCTCGTACATGGAAAGAATATAAAGCAACTGCTTATGTTCCAATCTTCTGCTTTTTTCAAATTCTGAATAATTTTTATAAACATCTGCTAAACGGTACCGTTTTTGCTTCTGTAGAACGCGAATCAGCTGTGTAGAGTTTAGTCCAGTTCCTAACGTAACATGACATACCGATGCATCAAAGTTACAGAAAGAAGCGAAACCAACAACTTTTGTAAAATTCAATAAATAATTTAATTCCCTAGAATACAAAGTGAACATTTAAAAGGGACCTGCAGTATTGAGAACTAATTACAAACAATCCTAAAAGTTATATCTTTAGTCCAAATTCATAGAGGAGTCTGAATGAATTCGAATCTTGAATGTGTTGGTGTAGCAATAGTCTTGAATAACTTGATGTACCAACAGTCTTGATGTATCATAATGATATAATACAGAATGTCTTTGAATGAATTCACAATAATCTCAAAATAGTGTTTTAGTCCAAGCATTGAGCACATTGTAATTCCAATGAATAATTTAAAGAAATGATTCCTCTCAAATTATATATGGACACAGCTAAAACTAATTCCACAGACTAAACGTAAAGATGGAATGAAGACTTTGTTGAAAAGACCCTTTTCTATATAAATTCCCGCTTCACCTGACCTATGTAACAATAACATTTTCTGGAGAAAAATAAACTCAGTCATCTTAACAAAAAAATACACCAAAACTGTAAATAAGTTCGCTTCCAGAACCTGCTAAGGATATAATCAAGGCTAGGTCCGTAACTCAAATTCAAGTAAACATCTTAAATAAAAGTGGCAATAGCCATGTAGGCCAGAGTTTTACCCCTGATTACGGACAAATGTCAAGCATATGATACAAGTACACGCACACAATGTACAATGTTCTGGAAGACAAAACAAAGTAAGTCTCTGCTTACCATGTATCTGGTGTAGGAAAAGAAGACCAACAAACAAGCAGATCTGCTTCGAAGTATTAGACCACAACCCCTAGAAGAAATCAATGTTAAAATGGATAAAAGTAAGAAAAACACATGTAATGCTACCAAACGTCTGTGTATTGTTATATCAATGGACACACACACACACACACACACACACACACACACACACATACATATATACATATATACATGAATATCTTTTTACAAATAGTAATGATAAAATCCACCATTCGCATGAATAAGTACGAATGCTTCGCCTTGAACATCTCTTAGGTATTATTGGTTTAATACCGCAAATTAGTGATATTGTAAAAAGTATACCTAAAACGGCGATAATGTAAAATGACAAAAAGAATTTGAAACAATTCGTCTTGTTTGATACTTCATTGTTACAAATATCTCAGTTTCGATTCATTGACATAATCGAAAAGGACAAGGCTAAACTTAATAAGCAATGGTCCAGAATGAGGCCAGTGTTTGAACCCCTAAATTTTATTTATTTTGCATAAATGTGCGAGATCCAGTCTTTAATTTAAACTGAAATAAATCTCAGAAATTCATTTGCTCAATTGACGTTTTCCCATGGGGTTTGTCCAACTTAAAAGTCATATTTAGCAGAACGCAAATGAGTACCCGTCAAACTTTACTGCAAAGAATCGGGTGATTAAACATTATTTAAAGATTTGAAAGATAAACTGAGGAGGTACTCGGTAGTGCTCCAGACGAAAAAATAACTTTTCAACGAGTCGAAAATACGGTTGGAAACTTTCAATGCTTTTACCATGTGCTCCTATTATATCAGCTGATTTAGTAAATCAACAGTTTGTGAGAGTATCGACTTTAAATCTTTAAGTTATTTATTAATTTCTTTTATTTATCCTCTCACAATAAACTAGTTTTTTCCCTTAGAAAAAAATATCACCATTGGTATTTCCGTACCTTCTCACATATCTTGCACGGTATATATTTCAACAAGTCATAAAAAGACTTGCAGACAGCAGCGAGGACTAATTTTTATTACACCCACAATTTCTTTATGAAGCGAGGAGCAAGTGCATCATTGTAATGTTCAAATTTTAATGTTATTTGTAGTTCATTGGTGTGTGTGTGTGTGTGTGTGTGTGTGTGTGTGTGTGCATATCCATGAATTAGAATTCTCTCTCTCTCTCTCTCTCTCTCTCTGCTGTTTCCTTCATTGGATTGAAATGACAACATATTATAAAAAAATAGAAACTGGCGCGATCTATCTGCATCATTTAATAAAAATGTTTGATCTAATTGAAACAGAATACCGGTCAAATATCATTCAATTCTTGACTACCAGAATTAAATCATTCTTTTATACGTTAAAAGTCTAAATCACACACACACACACACACACACACACACACTCGTTCTTTGTTAGATAGAGACAGAGAGTTCAGCTTACCTTTACTGTCTTCATTTCAAAAGATGTCTCTTTTCAGAGTGATATAAAGCGTCAGCCTGTGCCAGATTTATAACATTTAGTTGCCTGTTGGGGGGAAATTGCGTAATACACGTGTTTATTATAATTTCATTTTTTTAATCACAAATGTGTATCTTAGGGCGGAGAAATAAAACCTGTATAATTGTATGATAACACGATTGTGTTCCAGTTAAAGCAGACGGAACTAGCTGGGAAATTTCTAATACTAAAATAAACAAGCCCATTGCCTAATTGAAAGAGTATAGTTGGGATTGCTATTGTGACGGTTGACTCATGAGGTAACCAAGGGTAAATGCCCACTGCCAAATGTTTTTAAGATGGAGATTACAGTGACTTTGTTAGAGAGTAATAAAATGGCGATTGTTGGAAATACTGGTCAGATTTTAATGTGTACATACAATTACAACTGTTACGTGTTTCGAGAGGGAAACTTGAACAGCGTGTGTTTCATGTTAAGTTGATGTCTCCTTATACAATTTCGTCTGGGCTTTAGCAGGAGTCATTGACTGTGCACTTTAATGAGGAGATTTACTAATACGATTCTGCATTACTGTGTTTTCATTTGTATGGCAGTATGATTTGATTTTCTTGCTTTTTATGTAATATTCGTTTTAACTGAAAAGTCATTGAGACTGTCTGAATATTCTTTCCAATACTACTGAACTATTTAATGAAAGTTGATTATCGAATACACTTTTATAAATCATTAAATAGAAATTTTTATATTTGTCAGAAATTTGGTGTGAAACTGTATGTAACCGTAAAGTCTAATTGAACTGGAAGTCCCATATTTGAAAACAAAGGGACGAGAGAAAGATGTCAAAGGGGAATGTGTACGTTTTCAGTAAGAGAGGTGCGAGCAACAAAGATTTTGTTTTTCCGATTAAAATAAATGTCATGCTTTCCGTTTTTCTTCTCTGAGTGAACTGTTTGCTAATTTTGCTTTGCGGTTTCTGAGAAGAGTTTAAAACGCACTGGCCGGTCCCTTTTCCCCATGAATGCATCGTGTTTTTTAGTTACTTGCAAAATTTGTACATGTAAGGAGCTTCCAGCATTCTAGCTTTTGTTTTGTGGTTTTGTTTTGGCGTGACTTGATTGGTGATTGTTTATCTTAACACAAAACGTGATGTGACTGTGTCCAACTTAAAAGTATGGACGGACTTCCAGATATGATGACACTAATCTTGTTTTATATCCATTCATCGCCCCCAAATATGCGTGAGTACAGTCTGACTGCAATTTGATGATGAACTCAAAGATTAGGCAGGTGAGTGTCATTACTACAGTCACGTATGCGTACAGGTCGTTTGACTTTGATTTGACGCATGAACGAATGCTTACGTGCAAAATTCCTAAACGTGGTGAGCTTAGTTGTGTTTGCTTTATAGTTTTGTCGGATCTGCACGTGGAAATACAATATATAAATTTGAGTATGCAGATATTTCAAAATCGACAAAAACCAAAATATACAACAAAAAAGATTCTTCCGTCTTAACTGTGACCTCACCATCAGTTCGTAGTTGAATGAAATCTCAAGATAATTGTGTGTGTGTGTGTGTGTGTGCGCGCGCGAGCGTGCGTGAGTGAGTGAGAGAGATTCTTCTTGTTGTAGGGTTTAACGCAGTTTTTCAACACAGGATAGGCTATACATGGGGGCCTGTATAAATGGTGGAGGAAGAACCCAGGAAAACCCCGGAAAGAACCACCAACCCACTCGAAGCTACTGGCAAGCTTTCTCGCGTGCCCGCACTGGCCGAGCCCGAAATTGTTGAACGATTTAATCGAACACTTGCTGAGCGATTGTTTTGATATCAATATGCAAAAGAAATAATTCAAGATACAAGATCTGGTGAATAAGTTGCAAGATTAACAAATGTAATATCTGCATTGAATAATGAAATTACTCGAACAACTGCAATGAAACCTATTAATGCAATCATGAAGAAATATATACCTGTGCGACATGAATTTTCAGGACAACTAGTATTAGGTAATGTTACTGTATGATATCTATATGAACCTTGTGAACTTGAAAAAGGTATATAAAAAAAAGAGCAACTGATCCTGTTTGGAGTATCACCACACACAAAATCTACGGGTAGACCTGCAATATACAGATTAGATTAAACTGCTCCTCAACTTGGATTTGTAGGTGAACAATTACAAGTAATTCCTCATGATACACACTTACCACTATATTCACTCTTGTAAACTAGCGCCTCGACGTCGATTACATTCAAGACAGGCCAACATTACATTTTCACGTATATGACCAAGATTATTTTCTTTCCTATCTACGGTAAATTGTCTTGGATTACCGAGAACATCATTCTAATACATTATTGCGTTACAACTTGCACAGTGATTATTCTGTTATTGTTTTAGTGTCATGATAAATTCAACATCAAGATCAAAGTTATACTTATTTTTTTGTCATATTCTTTATAACTGATCAATTTTCTTTTTATAATATTATCATTGACGAAATTATCATTGACAGTTATTTCTTCTACAGGAATAATTCTTCGCAGTTGAGATATTCTCCTAACGCTAGAAACTGCAAGATAAACTAAATTTGACCATTCGATACGATCATCAACAATCCAAACTCGCGTATCAAAAATAGTTAATCCTTGCGATGAATGAATTGTCATTGCATATCCCAGTGTCCATGGAGATTTATCCGCGCTTAATGTACTTTCAACAACATTAACATCAACCGCAATAACATCATTTAGCACAAGATTTTGTCGTTGTGATGATCCTGGCACATCAACTTCAGTGCTATGTCGTAGTGTATCTGCAGGTCGATAACACAATGGTACAGGCAATTCTGGAAACTTTTCTTTAAATAACTGAATTCATTTTTGTTGAAGTGTAGCACGCACTATTTTTCTACTTGCAACTATTAAATCAGTTGGTCTCCACGAATTTCAAAAATCATCAATGGGTGTTTCTGGAATCATTGTGCGCATTATTTCACACTGAATCTTGTTCGATTGCAGTCTGATTAATTGTTTAAACTCTCTTAATTTTGCTTCAAGTGTTATGTGATCGTCAGTTATTTCTTCATAATAATCAACAAAACTATCTAACCATTCATGTGAAGACGACCCAAATATAGGTGGTGGTTGACCGTGATCGCCGCACATTATCACAGCTGTATTTCGAGTCAATAACCAATCAAGAAACATTTTTAATATTTCCAACGATACAGTACATATTTCATCCCAAGCAATAGTGTTTGGAATATGTTTCTCACCCATTCGATCAGAAGTCCATACATCACCTTCCCATCGCAAAAAGCTGTGATAAACACAAGATTTTACTCCTCGTTCTCGTATTTCTCTTGCAAGTCTGTGTATCGGAGTTAACACAACCATATCAACAGAACTCTTACGAAACAATTCGATCACACGAGTTGTTTACCAGATCCTCCCAATCCATTAAGATAAACTGTTTTATGTCTAGCTACAGGATCATATACTGACGGCGCCAACGATAATTTTGATATTTGATTGTTTTTGTAATAATGATCCATGATCGGAACATCTGCAGATTCAGAATAATCAAGTATATTTTCTTGTCTTATTCTACATCAACCCCACGGTGCATCAGTGCCAATACCTAATTCTTTTAACAATTCTAAATTTTCTTTATCGATGTAAAATGAATCCGTAGCAAATCTGACAGCAGATTTAGATAATCGATTCACCATCGACAAAAAATGTATCGATACATAAGCCAGCATTGAAGATATTAGATGTGTAAATCGCGGTGATTCGCCATCAATATAATCGTACCTAATTTAATTCCATCTGGTCAAAAAGCTATTTTTTTTATTCACAAACGTATTTTTGCTTTTTGTGTCGTTAATTATAAAATCTAACTCAGCATCGTCTATAATTAATCTTGTACAGTGTCGTTTGTGACCGTGTGATCCTCCCTGGGCAAATTTACCAATTATTTTCTGCCGAGATATTTTGCAACTTTTTTATCATTATTTTTTCTAGCCTCAGATATATTATTAAAAATCTTAATAATTTCACCTTCGTCAAGATCAGGAAATTTTCTCTGACATCTTTTATATCAAACTTGATTGGTTGTGGTAACCATACTTGGTTTGTTTTTTATATGATATAATTGCTTTACTGACAACCAACGATAGTAATATTTTTACATCAAGCATATACTGCAACAATACTATTGGTGCCCAAATCTTTGTTGAAAAATGTTTACCAAACCAAACATAACAAATCGGATGAAGATTTTCAGCAAACTCGAATGACTCAAAACAAGCAAATCCAGTAAGATCAAAATCTGGTAATGGTCCATTTATTGATACCCTAGTCATTTCATGTGTGGGATGTCCAAATCGTTTAAAATACTTAGAACACTCACCCATTCCAAGAAAACTTCCAGGATAACATGCAACCATATCAACAGAAATAACATTTTTGTGATTGTACTTAGTATTCTCGATATCACATCATTAAGAAAATCAAATCGAGTTGGTCTCCACAAATTCTTATTTCTAACGAAATGAGCCGCAACTGATGGAATTTTAAAACAATTACCAAGCAATTGTTCAGTCTTGACATTATCAGATGTATATTTCAGTGCAAGACTTTTCTTTTTCTCATGAAGGGATTCTGTGCGAGAAATCTCTCCGTTGGGTCGTACAAACTGATCATAATCTTCATCCTCAGAACTTTGAAGTAACCATACCGATACAGGATCGTTCTTGCTCATTTTGTTTATAAAATCAAACATATTTCCATGATAAAATTTAACAGTTTGATTCCGCGGAAATATTGTCACTGTGTTAGTCCACGCATGTGCATTGTGATCAATAATTTCAATCGGAGCTCCATTTTTTCCATAATGTTTTGAATCATGTAAAGTTTCTCCTGTTATTGTTTTCACGATTATTGGAAATTTTAGTTTTTTTTTCTCACTTAGCAACATCATTGATAGATGATCCGGTATCTTTAACTGTTTCTCCCCACTCATTATTTTACGTCTCTTATCTGTTAGACCATTTCCACGAGTTGAAACGGTAAAATGTTCTGTTACTCGTTCAGCTACACAATTTAACCTTGAGAATCTCATTGGCGCAAGATCACCAACATTAGGTTTATCATTCAACGGATATAGTGCATAGATAACAGTTGTTACAGGATATGCTCGCTCATAATATGGTCTGTCAATACCAGTTAACATTCCCGGTCTGGAATTCTTATTCAGCTTAACAACATTTTCACGAACACGCACGTGATCACGTTTGTCTCGAATAACCCAAACATCATTTACAAATATAATACATTTTATTCTGGAAAAAATAATAAGTTCGATTATCAAGATAATTAATAATCTTTGCAGAAATATTATCCTTCATTGATTCATCAATCACTTTATCCTTACTGACAATTTTGAACGTAGTCCATGTATAAATTGCACCATCATCAAACAATTCTTTCTTGGCATCGCGAATAACTTTAGCTATATTCTTATCGAACAAAAATATCTCCTGTGGATTATAGTTCACTTCATCAAAATCATATTTGTTACAGGGATTATTTTTTGGTGTGAATGAAATATCACTCTTAGAATATTTAAGCGAATGATTCAATTAATATTTTCCTCATTGTTATAATGACCAAGCAAAGAGATAAATGTAAATGGTTGATAATCGGCTCTACTGATTTTTGTAATCGCAGTTGTATAAGTGAATATTGTTCAATTCACAAACAATACATAAAACGCCGAAGTAAAGGCCTTGTTCGTTGTGTAAGTTGTCAACATAGAGTACGAGGAAAAATTGAACTCTGTTCATCATGTGGAGGCAAACAATATCATGAAATAACACGATATCTCAAAAGTAAAAACGGTGAGCTTATCATTGTTCAGGATTACCTTTACGGTAATAAATCGGATATAATTTTGTAAAATCCAATTTTGATATTTGTAAACCAGTATCTTTATTTTGATCACGTCAATGAAAACAAATTTTAAGGTTTTTATTACTGTGAAAACGGATAAAGAGTTTGCAGAACATCCGGTAATCAAATGCTATGAAGCATCTTGTGATAGAATTATCGGTAATTGTAAAAAAAAAAAAAAAAAAAAAATTGCTGGTTGTGTTAATAATTCTGGTTTGTGATCCACCATGTTAATTCAAATCCGTTTGATAATAATTTATTCAACCTGAGAGTTGTTACTCAGAGTCAAAATTGTAAATATGGCCAAAAAAAGGTGTAATTGGTAAATCTAAAAGATCTAACAAACTATTTGATGTTGTTGTTGATATAAATGAAATTAAATTTCATTCAATATACGCGGATGCAAAATATTTTAACATCAGCGCACATTCGGTATTATTTTGTGCCAGTAGTAAGACTATTTCAGCATTTTCAAGAAAATATAACGCACGGGTATCATTTTATTACGCCTGAATATTATAGTAATTAAATATTAGGATATAGTATAATGAACAAGAAAAACTTCGGAAAGATTATCAATGACATCAAAAAAGTAACATCTACTGAATTGTCTGCAGATGTGGACAAGATTCATGTGTTCAGTGATAGGTATATGATGGAGAAATAAGAAAAGATAGAAATGGGAAAATATCTCGGCAAGGATACATTAGGTAATGAATATCATTTTATTAAAACACTTGAAGGATCCATAACAAATTTTTTCCGTTCGTATACCAAGTAGCAGTGTTGGGGAATTAATTCCTCTCATTTGTGCAATCAGACGCGTCAAAACATATTATCACAACAATATGAGGAAAAGAATTTGTAAAAAAATCTATCCGCTTACAGGTTAAAGAAAATGTGCCAATTTAAAATGCAAGATGAATCTGAAGATGAATCCGAAGATGAATCTGAACAGGATAAATCTGAACAAAAATCTTTAGATAAATCTAAACAAGATAAATCAAAACAAGGCAAATCTAAGGATGAATCTAAAGATGATAACATATTTGACACTATATGTTCAGTCAAGGAATAATTGACTCACGAATTATTTCAGCAATACTCTTGTTAGATTCTTCAGTGAGTGATTTATACTCATTTTTTTGTTTTCAAATTCACCTTGTGCAGTTTCAATATCTTTTTGTAATTTTTGATTTTTTGCATTAATGTTAGATAATTTTATTTCAAGTTTTTTGTTTACGTTGCGTGCTTTAATTAACTCCTCACGTTGGACCTGGAAATTGTTCAATTTAGTATTGAGTTTTTCAATTTCGTCCTGTAATTTATTACGTAAATCTAATTTTTTTCAAACTCATCATTGAGATCATCAAGTGTTTTATTTAGCTCAGTGTGTTTAGCTTTACTGGTGGTTATTTCGTTCTCGATCTTTCTATTTTCAGTGTGTAATTTGTCATATAACTTTTCATTGATTATAATTTTATTTTTTGGTTTTAATATCTTCATTGATCTTATTAATTTTCAAAGCGAGGTCCTTGCCTTTAACAGATCCATCGGCGGGGAATTGTTTACTTTCATTTGATCATTCCCAGATCATATGCAACCTGTTCAGACCAATATGATATAATTTAGGGATTTTTTGGTGGTGATTCGTTTCCGCGCAAACTTATTCTTCTTTTTTCATCACTAGAAGACAAATATGTTGGGACCCAAGGCATATAATAATCATGGAAAAAATAATCATTAAAAAAATAATCATGGAGATAGAAAGAATATATAATTTACCAAAATGAGACCTCTGCAAGAAATATAATTACTAAAATTATTTTTTCCATGATTATTTTTGTGAATTGTTTTTTATGAAATATTTTGACTTGATCAAATTGTGTCTGGCAAAAGTATCCCAAAATTATAATATTATAGTAATTGGTATACTTCGCCAGTCACAAAAACACACTTGGGATAATCTTAACATTAACGATAGAAACTTCAGATTGATAAAATGATCATTCCCTAACTTTGTTATTTACCCCTGATCACAGTTATTTTTTGTGAAATATTTTGACCTGATCAAAATGTGGATGTCATAAAATTAATATTTATAGTAATTTGGATACTTTCCACACTCATAAAACACACACAGGATGATTTTCCTGGACAGACACGTACGTGGTTATTTCCCCCTCTCTGATATGTAAATTTCTGCACAGAATTGCATTTCTCAGATCAAGTAAATGTCCATCTTGATCAGTAAGTTTGACATTTATTCTTGATCATAAATTATTGTGACATAATAAATAGACGGGATTGATCGATTCTTGCACAATTAAATATCCAGGAGGTACTTGCGGTGTGAATGTATAAAGAATATACCCTTGTTGAGCTTGACTTGATTTTTTAAGATCTACATGAAAGCGGCCATCAATTACATCACATACAAGACTGACCACGATCGTTGATGTGATATTAACAACACCTGGTGAAATATGTGTACCGGTGCCGTGTGGATCATTATTATATCTTAGTAGAGATGATGGTGGCGATATTTTTCTCCACGCTTCGAGTATTTTAGGGAAGCATTCTTCGATAAGATCACTGAGTGAATTTATTAGTTCAGTAGTTTTATATCCTGATATTACAAACGTTGGTATTTCTTTATCGGTTATTTTATAAGGATCAAGAAATATCGGTTTAAAATACGCTATGGTAGTTGTAATAGTTTGTGTACTTATAGAATATGTTGTCAGAATTTCTTTGTTAACATAATCAATATCTGACACAATTTGATTTAAAAGTTGCATTGATTCAATAATTTTCTTTTTTAGATCGTCATTCGGGTATTCAACAATATAATTATTGAATAACTGCTCTAATTTTGCAAGTTAAACATATATTCATCTTTCATTTTTCCAGCTGGTGATTTGAATAATCGTTCATTAATAAAATCCACATCACCTTTCTGATAAAATTAGTTTGAGCGATAAAGATACGGAGAAGGGTTTAATGGAGATAATATTTCTTTTCGATATTCTGGTTCCGTTATAAAAATTTTTTCATTGCTGAAGAAATTATCTCGTCGCGGTTCTGCCGGTCCATGATACTCTGGCGGAGTTTCAGGCCATCCTAAAACAGATCTGATCGATGATTGATAAATATCTACAACGTAATCTGGAGAATTTATTTCAATTGCATCTGATTGTTGTTGTTGAGTTTAATTATAGTGGCGTGCGCACAATTGTGCATGGGCCACTTTTTCTGACTGCACCGCAGCCTGCTAGTTTTTCCTGGGGAAGGGAATGGTGCCACCTTCCCCAGGCTTTTATGGATTCAAGGAACCCTGATAGTTTGGCCTCAATCTGTGGGTCCATAAAAGTCCCTTACAGTTGAATGGTTGGCTGTCATTAGTGGGAAGGAGAGCTCGGGAACGATCCTGCTTGGTTAACATCGCTGGTTTCTTGTTGCATTTGCCTGGTGTTTCTTGCGATTTTTTTTCTTCGATTTTTTCTTCTTCTTCAAAATGTTCTAAAAAAAAGGGGGATGTTCTATGCTGTTTATAGAGGTTCTTAGTAGAAATCATGTATGAAGAGACATTTCAAGGTTATTATGGTATTACTAGTCGAGGTGTTTAGGGTGTGCTTCCTAAGTTATGTTATTTATAAGTTTTTAGATATTGCCTCTTTAAGTTGTTTATTTATTAATGTTTTTAGAGATTGAATGTTATTTATACTTTATTTAGCAAGAGACCGGAGTCCTAGCCGATTACACGGTTCGTTAAGGACATCTAGGACCGGAGTCCTAGCTGATTACTCGGTTCGTTAAGGATATCTAGGACATCCGATTTTGCGGTTTCCTTAGTTTTTGATAGGTGCTTCGTAAGTGAATTATTTATTAATATTTTTATAACATTGAATGATATGTTATGGGATTTTATGGGGGGGGGGGGGGCTTCTAAATTTATTTAGCTAGTTCCTGGGTCTTTTGGTTTTGTGGGGATAGTAATTATATTTTGTTCCTAAGTCCTAATGAGTCTATGCATTTATTTATATTTTTATATGCTGATTGTTTATTTTTATTAGAGTCCAAAAGTAACCCTGGGCATGTGTGTTGTGATCCAATCTCTTTTTGGTTTTTGATAAATAATTTCCTAGCGGGTTGATATTTTGGGCATATATTGAATACGTGGTGTAGATCTTCGGTGGTGTGGCAGTTAAAGTAGTTAATGGTTGCTGGTTTGGGTCCTATAAACCTTCCAAAACTGCTTGCTAGTTTAGTTTTTCCAGTTATTATCCTGTTTATGGTTTTCTGTTCTAAATAGGTACCCTTAGGTAGCTGTATGTTCCTATCTACGGTTTTTTGGGTTTCATGGTGCTTTTAATCTTTTGTGGAGGAGTTCCAAAAATCTTGCCATGTTTGGTCTATATATGTTTGTGCGAAGCTTAGTGCTTCTGTAGAGCTATAGTTAAGCTTGATAGAGTTTTGATCTCCTAGTTTGATTTGTGCAACTTTGTCTGCTGTTTCGTTGCCAGAGATCCCAATGTGCGACGGTATCCACATGAGCTCGACTAATTGATGTGCTGAGGTGATATCGTCGATTAATTGGCATGCTCTGTCGAGGAATTGTTCCCTAGAGTGTGTATTGCGATTTTGGGTCGATTTGATAACGCTTAGGGAATCGCCTATAATGACTGCTTTAGGTATTTGGTTGCCTTTGATCCCTTGTAGTGATTCAAGTATAGCCCAGAATTCAGTGGTATAAATGGAGCAATAGTCAGGTAATCTGGATCCCGTTTGTATATTGAATTCAGGGATGACTATTGCTGCTGTTGTTCTTGGTGGGTTGTTTGTTTTTGATCCATCGGTATATATTTTAACATAGTCCAGGTATTTTTGGTTGATTTTGTTTACCAGTACAGGTTTTAGTAGGTTTTCTTGTCCTTCTTTATTGCCTAATTTGGTAGCTTCAGTGTTAATCCTTGGTGGTTTTTGTAACCATGGTGATTTGTTCTGGTCTGTATTGTTTGTTACCTGTTTTTTTAGTAGAGGTATCTTTTCTCTTAGTTCAAGGATTACTTTGCCACTTGGTGTGGTGGGTATGATTTTGGGTTTGAAGACAACTTTACACTTATTTATAGCTATTTTGGTGGGATGGTTGTCTGGGCGGATATCTAATTGAATGGAGTATCGGAGGAGCAGTTCTTGCCTACGTAATTTTAAGGGTAGTTCTCCTGTTAGTGTTTGTAGTTCTTCTAATGATGTTGAGGGGAGTGTTCCTGTGCATAATAGCAAGGCTTTTCTCTGGATAGTGTCAAGTTTTTGTAGTACAGGCTGCTTAGCCGAGTTATATGCTTGGCAACCGTAATCCAGTTTTGATCTAATTAGGCTTTTATATATCGTGAGGAGGGTTTCCTGGTTGGATCCCTGTGATGTTCCTGAGTAAATTGAGACCTTTGTTACAATTCTGGGTGAGTTGTTCAGTGTGCTGTTTCCATGTGAGGTGGTTGTCAAAGAACATTCCTAGGAATTTTACTACTGTTACGTATTTGATTAATTGATTTTGTATATAGAAGTTTGGATAGACTAGGTTGTTATTTCGTTTGGGAGTGAATATGATTGCCACAGTTTTTTCATGAGATATTTTGAAACCCCATTTGTCCGCCCATTTCCGTATGTTGTCTAGGCTCTGCTGGATTTCTTTAACTACTGTGTTATTGGCAGGATTTCCATTCCTCCATATGCCACTATCATCTGCAAATTGTGACAAGTTTATTTTTGCTGAGGCCACATTGAGGTCAAGGTCGTTTACCATTAGGTTAAATAGTAACGGACTTATTACACTGCCTTGCGGTGCTCCATTTTCAAGTGAAAATCCTTCCGAATGGGTGTTGCCTATTCTTGTGGTAATTTTCCGGCCTGTGAGGAAATCGCCAATCCAGTTGAACAAGCGTGCAGTTATTCTAAATTGGTTTAATTTGGCTATTATTTCATTGGTCCCTACTAGGTCGAACGCTTTTTCTAGGTCTAGAAAAACCGCTATGAGGTTGCGATCGGTTTTCCTATTGCAGCTGATAACGTTGGTTCGTGAAACGTTATAGCTACTTTTTATTCTTTTTCAGTTATTGATTTATTTCTGCATTGAAATTTATTATTGATCTGTTTAATATGCCCGTGGGCATTCCAATAACTTGCCAATCGGGAGTTCCGTCTGGTTTATTCTTATTTGCAAATAAAAGCGAATTATTTGCTTGTAATCGACCAAATGATTTTTATCTGATGTTTGGCCAACTGTAATACACTCGTAATTGCGCTAGTGCAATTTTGTTTGCGCGAATTGCAGTTGGAAAGTTAACACTAAATTCAGGATTGTTTGAGCTCACTGATATAATTGTTGTTTTTAACGGTATTGTATTAGCGACGATCTGTTGCAGTAGTTCTTGCGATGACGACATTGTTATCTAAATTCTGATTTTCCAAATTGGGATTTAAAAGGTTAAAAATTTTCTAATTTGATATGGATTTTAACACATCCATTGCTTGTTCGGAAATCTTGATCACATCTGCAAAATCATAATCAGATATTTTACCGTCACCGAGGCTCGCTGATATCAACGAGGATAGTTTAGAGTGTGCTAATGTTGCTGTGTGTAATTTTATTATAAATTCATGTAATTTTGTGTTTGTATACGTAGATATTTTCTTTCCAATGATATTAAAAATACCAGTGATTGTTGTTGCGGCCGAAATACAAATTGTTACAACTACTGGTGCCATCACCGTCGTTGATAACAATATACCAGTTCCAGTAATAACAGCAGATACAGAATATATAATTATATCAACAACAACTATACGTCTATGATATTTTTATTAACTTTTACTGTGCAATCGTCAACAATCTTTTTCAGTTGTGTTTGCCATTCACGTACTTGATTATATCTATAACGTTGCACGTTGATTGGAGAGCCCATTATATTAAGCAGGTGGTAACTTAGCGACTAATTCAAGACACCAATAATAAATCAAACAGAGTTTTTTTTCTTTGGGTTCCACGGTAAACGTTTCCACGTTGTCTCGCTCTAACACCATTAATATAAATCCATCAGAATGTGTTAAGGGATAACGTCGTTGTGCTGCCGTGGATATTGTAAATGTTGTAGCACCAATCACTGATAATCTGTATCTGCCAGTAACTTCAACACGAACTCTGATAGATGTATTAAGTGGTGACCACAAAGTTTGTCCAGATGCTACTACGTATACTGAATTATCCATATAAAAAAATTATGTCAGCGAGTTTTATATCAACAGATGATGGTTTTCCAAAAAAATCTTTAACACATCCGTTTATTCACTTAAGAAAACCAAAAAATGTTTGTATATGATTATTATATTCAGATTTAAGTGCGACAGTTTCATTGTTAATCGAAGCTAACAAGTTTATTATTGGAAGGTCTTTATTATCTATGTATCTCTTTGTTGCAACTTCATTGTCTATTAACGGTTCTCTCAAATAACCAATGGTATTATTTGACATATTAAATGGACCAGTCACTGTATCACCTGATTTTTTCACTCGACTATCAATACTATCTAACATTGTCGTAATAATAATGCCAGGTTTAATTTTTCCATTATCTGTCAAATATAGCTATGGCTTTTTTAGTTATTCCATTAATTTTAACGATAATATCACGCAATGAAAGGTTACTTGTTTTTAATTTTCCCTGCTTATCTTGAAATACAACCACTTCGTCTGGATTCACATTTGCAAGATTTAATAATTCAGATATTTCATTGTTAATTTGTTCACGTATATTTTCAGGATTTATTATTTCAGTTTTTCGTGAGGAAGATCTTCCGTAAATATCAACCATTTTATAATTTAAGACCTGTTCAAAAAGACACGGTTACTTGTATACTCCTGCACGATTTTATGAGGTGGTTTGGTTGATCTTGATATAGCATCAAGTACAGCAATTACTAAACGACCACATATCGGTGGATCTGTCATTGTTTGCGTTGGTAATGATGAATACCAAACCTTGTGAGGTGTGTTTCTAAGAAATTCAATCGGTCGAGGAAGTCCGTACGAATCAAAATAAATAATTCCGCGTGGATCAATTGCGTATGCAACCCAATGAGTCCTGGACCAGAATTCGAATCAAGATTAATAATTCCTGTTTCAACGTTGTTTGGTTGTTTTGGTAATTGGTCACGCATACAAAATCTCTGAATGTTTTTATATTCAAAAGTTTAACAGCGTTAAGTAAATCAAAATTGGACATCGGTGTTATCGTGGTATTGTCCCAGGAAGTCTGATTTCTTTTCCCCTTTTTTGTGAAATTCCTTTTCCTGTTGCTTTCTTCAGTGCCATTCCAGCAGCAGTTCCAGCAGCACCTAACGCAGCTGCCTTTGCCACAGCTGGAGCTACAGCAGCTATTAATGCAGGTAATGCAGCAAGAAGTGGAAATATAACACCAGTTTTAACCATATTGCTAATAGCACTCGGAAAAAGATTTAACTGAACTCCGGTTTTTTATTCTAAAGCTTTATTGGCATGTTTAAGTTGAGTCTTAGTTAACGATAATTTGTTTGGACCTCCATTAGAAATCTGATCTCGCTTTAATGTTACCATTGTTCCACACTTATTTGCAAGTTTTGATTGTAATTTTTTTTACCTGACCTGCAGTCAGAGTAACATTACCGTGACTGCATGACAGTTTTTTACAATTATCACGAGCGATTTAATTACACATTGTTACAGTTACATATTTTCCACTGGTGCATCAATAACTCGCATTCGTCCACCAACACCTTCAAGTAACATTGCTTTGTCACTAAGAATAACAGCAATTGCTCTATAACCATCAGCATGTACATCGTTTACACGAGCTCGAAAGTGTATATCAACGATAGTTTCCTCGCTAAATCATGTTCCAGGGAAAAATAATAAATCGGATTTAATTTTGTAAAATCCAACTGTGATATTTGTAAACCAGTATCTATAATTTGATCACGTCCCATAATGTCATCAAACGATGATATGCACGTGCTACATGATTTGTAGTAGATTTTAACAATATGTCCTCGGCTGGTTCTTGATGACCATTTATCCTTAGTGAAACCTCAGTAACTCTGAGTTTGTCAAATATCATATGGCTGCGTTCTTGTGAATTTAGTCGATTATTATTTTGCAAAGCAATAAAAATATTATGTGGTGGAGAAACACCTTGTTGTGATGCTATATGTCATATAAATATACCTCGAACTGTACTTTGAACGCTATTTGTGGTTACTGTCAGTCATGATAATAATGATTTACCGCCTTGATCTATAAAAGAAAGTAATTTTTGTTCTTCAACAACTGTTCGAGTCATTACCGGCATCCACACCGAACGTTTTGTTATATTTACCTTACCATCATCAACAACACCACTGCATTATTGTCATTACCTTTCCGTACAAGTACAACTGTGTTTGGCTCCAAAAATAACCTTTCTAACATTTCTGCAGAATCCAAAAATATGTGATAGTGGAATTGCACACGAAAATCTCCTGACAACATTGACGTACGTGTTAAAAATCCCAGATTGTAATTTGCATTAACGTTTCCTATGATATCAAAGGCAGCAGCTGGTCTAGCTGCATGTTCAGGATCAGCTGATTGTGGATCAGATGCGGTATTTTGTGGTGTTCTTATTTTAATATACTGAAAATTATCAGCGTTGTCAGTGATATCTTTAGCAAACATCATTGATGGACCAGCTGATCTTGTATAATCGTCAGAATATCTTGCTAAACCTATTATTGTTGTAGCAACATCGACTTCTTTCTGAACTGATTCAATATTTTTTCCATCGATCATATACGCAGCACTATCAAACAATGCCATAATTCCATTGTTAACAAAACCAACACGTGCATTTGCAACATATGGAGGAAGTTTGTTTTTTCTCCCATTCTGCAAGTTTTGTATTAAATTGATCTACTTGGTCAATAAAACCATTATATAAAGCATCAGACTTATCTATTTGATCACGACCTTGATTTATACAAAAAATCCAATTTAGCCATGTTGCACTAGCTATATTATTAACATATTCAGGTTTTAAAAATCTGTGTTTTTGAGCGTAAGTTCCAACAGCAAAACTTCCTAATTCACTTATATTTATATTTTCTATTACTTGTATACCTTCTTCAGTAATTTTTTCCATAAAACTAACTCATCTTCTTCCTTTATTTATTATTTTTTTTGGCACCACCTACATCAATAGGAGGAGGTTGTGCAGCAACTATTGCAACTGGAAGTTCCTGTAAAAGAATTTTTTTTTTTTTTTTTTTTTTTTTTTTTTTTTTTTTTTAGTATCTTTAGCAGTTTGTTCTAACGTTGGAAGACTACCTTCAGTTGTTTTTGTGATGGGTTTGAATAATTTTTCTTTATCTTCAGTAAATTCAATCTGTGCTTGTTGACGATCTTGTAATTTTTGTTTAACAGAATCTCTCACGGGAATATATTTCTGTATTGTTTCTAGTCGTTCTCGAGCTAATTTATCTGTATAAGATTCAGTACCTAATACCATTATTGATATAATAAGTATTCAATTATTTTTCAGTGAATAGCAGCAAAGAGGCGAACCGACCTCGACAGAATGCACACACAAAACAATTAAGAGTTAAAAAAATGGGGGGGGGGACTGCGACAACAAAGGTAACAGGCAAACTCTAAGATTTTTCCTGGAGAGGGAACCTTGGTTAGTCCTGGAGAGGGAATCTCGGTTAGTTAGAGGCTTCGGTTTAACGTTATTGGCTTTCTATTTTCAATCTTTCAGTGGGAGGGTTTATTACGGCATTCTATCGAGGTCGGTTCGCCCTCTCTGCTGCTAAAGTCATCTTCAATGCAATCTGAGAACGAACCTACAGTCATATGATGGGACGATGAGACGGAAGGAATGTTGCCATATTTCGTTACGGTCCATAGTGTTAAGTTTGTTACAGGTCCAGAGACCAAGAAAAACGGACACGAAAATTTTAGCAATAGTTTTTGTATTATATGATTGGGGCATGTGAGGTGATACATGATATGAACTACTGATCTACGACCTACACATGCGCAATTAATATATCGTGCCAGTATAAAGCAAGAAAATAAAGCCATGTTATATGTCTTTACTAAGTTCAGGCATGCTAAACAATTTGCTAATTGCAAACGTTTATCTGAGCATGATGAAAGACTTTGAGCCCGATCGTTATTGTTCGTCATTCTTACACGATCAATTAAGAAAGCACATATATTATTATCGAAATACTTACGTAAACGGGGTACTGATAAACACACAATGTGTACTAAAAAGCACGTTCAATTTCGATTTTCGAGTGCGAATGACTTATTAAAATCAAAAGAATGAAACTAGCTAAACAGGCACGATTATTTAGAAATTATGCTTCTCTCGGATTCGACCGCTCTGGGGCCTAAGTGGCTAGAGAGTCCGCTTCGGATGCAGGAGGTCGCGAGTTCGAATCCCGGTCGAGTAATACCAAGGACTTGTATAAATGGTACCAGCAGTTGCCTCGCTTGGCGATCATCATAAGAGGTCAGTGTTATTATTGGTCGGCCTGGTGTCAGGATAATGTGACTGGGTAGGTCATGATGCTACATCTCTGCAGCACGATTCCCCACTGTTAGACATCCATATAAACTGACACACTGCAGACATCTTAACGATATGACTAAAACAAAATTTTAAAAGCTACGTTAAAAATAAAAAATACCTCTCTCTCTCTCTCTCTCTCTCTCTCTCTCAGATTCCGAGTAAATAAACGTCTTTAATTTGAGTACGTACTCATCTCAGAATTCCCGACAACATTATTGTGAAAGTACGATCAGAATATTGATTGAATGAGGCTGGTTAAAAACTTCAACCTCACTTCATGAACACTTTATTCTAGATCACATTGTGAGACGAGTACGTAGTTAAAATTTAGACTTTCAAATACAGGATGGACCAAAACTTTCAAGTGAAAGAAGCAATATCAAAGATGTTGGACTTTTTATTGGTCGTTGGAAATAGCAAGAAGAAAACAAATATTCATAAAAATGCCCTTTTAAGTTTATAACTACAATAAAACCATGTTAAAAGTCTGATAGTTGTGTTTAAAAATATTTGTGTGCATGTTTTCTAACTTTAACAGATAACTCACTGCCCCAGCATGAGCGTATGTGTACATTTCAAATGTTGTGCAACGTCAGATATGGATCTAAAATGTTCAGATATAGGTAAACCAAATTTGAAGATATGTATGTACAACGGTTAACGGTTAAATAAACTTCATATTTTATCTCATATAGGGCAAAAATATTCAAAACATAGGGGCATGTAAAGTGACACCTGCATAATATTCTAGTGTAGTTGTGAATCACAACATTGCTGGTTAAAGTTAATACTTACAAACTAAAAACATTTTTTTTTTTGTTCTATTTGTATGTTACACAATTCTCTCGGCTAAGAAATCGAATTTCGTACATATGTACAAAATGATGGCTAAATATTTTTTAAAATCTGGTTTGCTATTATTAATTGAACGGCGTACGGTACAACATTTTCTGGTTAAATATGACTCCTGGAAAGGAAACGGAATACGGCATAACTGGATAACTTTGGATCCGTCGTCTCCACCCCCATTTACTTGTGTGGTCTAACAAAGGAATCGAGTTTTGAAGCTGATTCATGGACTCTCTTTCTACATCTGACTTAGATGTAGCGCCGCCAAAGCGAACTTGGTTTCTTTCAAGTCCAAAAGTATTGTCAGGATGGACTGTTCGATTGATTTTCTCGAATATAGGAATTCTATCATTACAACTTAGGCGCTCGTCCATTTCATCTACCATTAACATTTCACATCCATCTTTAGTTGTCTTGCATCCTTCCGGGGGCATTACGACACCAGCCATAGGTCCAAATCTGAAAGTTAAGATGTAGCGATCTACAGAAAAAGTCTAAATGCGCAAAGTAAAAAAACCTGCAGTTCTTTCGTCTGAAAATACTAGGTAAATTATGAAGAATGTGTGAAAAGGGACATCATATACCTGTCAATTTTATACATTCATTGTATGTACAACAAACATAAATATAAACCTGCCTACATACAGACATACATACATACATACATACATGCCTACATACATACATACATACATACCTGCCTACATACATACATACATACCTGCCTACATACATACATACATACATACATACATACATACATACATACATACATACATACATACCTGCCTACATACACACATACCTGCCTACATACATACATACCTGCCTACATACAGACCACTCCAGTGGCCTAGTAGTTAGAGCGTCCGCTTCAGATGCGAGAGGTCGTGGGTTCGAACCCCGACCGAGTCACACTAAAGACTTATAGAAATGGTACTAGCAGCTGCCTCGCTAGGCGCTCATCATTAAGAGGATAGTGTTAGCACTGGTCGGCCTGGTGTCAGGATATTGTGACTGGGTGGGAACATCGTGCTACATGTCTGCGGCATGATGCTAGACATCACTATAAACTGTCACACTGCAGACATGGTAGCGATACGACGGAAAAATTGTTAAAGCTACGTTAAAAATCAAAATGACACACACACACACACACACACTATACATACACACATACATTTACGCAAGCTGGCAAATAAGAGTTAGGTTGGGTAGGGTGCACAACATGTCAATGCTTTCATGGATACATGGCATCAAGTCAAATTATGAATATAGTTGACACCTACGTAAGACAAATAAAACGATAAATAAACAGATTCTATCGGTCGCTATAATGAACGCAAGAAAGACAGCAAGCATAAGCTTCCAGAAGCTTGAGCTCTGCTATATTGGGTCAGGAAACCAAGAAACGTAAAAATAAAATATGTGATAGGGACAGAAGAAATAGGCCATGTAAACTATTAAATGCGGGAATAGTATTGCAATTATTAAGCAGGTGTGGGATTTTGCTTTAGGAAGACCAGTCATCGTTGTCATGAGGAAAAGCATCAGCCAACTTTTCATGCTCTAGTGATCATAGGTACATTTTTGGACTAATTTTCATGTCAGGTTGTTACCATTTCAGCTTAACTACCTTGCACGTATACTAAATATAATTTGTCATGTTGAAGGAATCCAGTGTACTTAATGCCTCGCAGCTCACATTATTACAAAAATTCAATCCCCTTTGCGAATTTAATCTCACCAAGAATCGTGCTACGGATATTTTTAATGTCCGAAAGTTGACGTCTTATGGTTGTTGTTGTTGTTGTTGTTGTAGGGATTAACGCCATTTTTCAGCACACGATAGGCTATACATGGCGGCCAGTATTAATGGTGGAGGAAGAACCCGGAAAACCCCGGAAAGAACCACCGACCCACGAGAAGCTACTGGCAAGCTTTCTCACATATCCACATTAGCCGAATCCGAGACTCGAACCCACGCAGACAGAGGTGAGATGGCAGTGATCCGTAACGGAGAGCGCTTTAGACCACTCGGCCACTCGGGGCCCCGACGTCTTATGGAGTCCTACCGCTCCGGTAGCCTAGTGGTTAGAGCGTCCGCCTCGGATGCGAAAGATCGCGGGTTCATACCCCGGCCGAGTCATTCCAAAGACTTATTAAAATGGTACTAACAGCTGCCTCGCTCGGTATTAAGAGGTTAGTGTTAGAATTTGTCGGCCTGGTGTCAGAATAATGACTGGGTAGGACATCAGGCTACATGTATGTGGCAAGATGCCCCAGTGTTAGACACCTCTATAAACTGCCACACTGCAGACATCGTAGCGATATGACTTAAAAATTGTAAAAGCTACGTTAAAAACCCAAATCACACACACACACACACACACACACACACACACAATGGAGTCCTAAATATGTATCTGAGACAGAGGAAACGAAACGAGAAAATAAATCTTCCCGACTGGTACTCACATTATATATATTCCAGTCAGAACTAATGGGGCACTTATAAAATGATCGACACACAGAAGAGAGAAAAAATAGTCGGACAAATTCAGTGACTTACCCGCAGCAAGTAAGTCCAGTGTCAAGGTTGCAGGAACATTCCAAGCAATCCGATGTATACACTGTAGATCCCGGTAACATCTTAAGCTTCATATCACCTTGAGAAATTTCACAAATATAGCGGACTCTTTTTGAATCTGAAAAATCAAAGCTTAAACTGATATGGTCTCTTAAATAAAAGAGATACATGTGTAGATTCCAGAATTTTGACCTTCCATAATTATTCTCACACACTTTATGACGAAAATAGTGAAAGTCCTTTGGAACTAGACAGGAACATGCTAGAGTGCAATAAAGAATTTTGATTTGAACAAAGAAAAAGAAGAAGAAAAAAGAAAACCAAAAAGAAAATAAAAGAAAGAAATTAACCAAAAGAAAGAAACAAAACGTGTTCTTGTTTTTGCATGAAAAACATAGTGTACACTTGAAAACCTAGATTTACAGGAGAAGTATTCATAAGAACAGCAATTTTTATGTAAGCTAATGGTTTAAATGCTGTTAATTTGTTCAAATTTTTAAAGCATTTTACTTGAAAAAATAATGCTATTATTTTCAGTCTGAAAGGTAGAATGTACATTTACAGAAATGTCACAGCAGCTCTAAGCGGGCGAGACTGAGATGCCAGACAGTCAGAATATTGGCAGTCTTTTATTTAAGTTGAGAACTAGAGTAGAAGTCAAATATTACAGCACAGGTGTTGAAAATCTACTTTTTCGTGTAGATATTATCGCGAATTTTGCGAAAAAATTACATCAACGGAATAAACTAGTCACAAATACATGTTTTTACCAAATTTAAAAGAGAAGCAGCACCGACTCTACAAACTAAATCGCTGCAAAATTGTTTGACATTTGGTAACCGCAAAATAGTAGTCACTTAAAGAAATATTTGAGTTTACAATAGTCGATAGCATTAACCTTATGGATCTGGCAGAACTTTATTTGTGGAAGCATGCAAAATTAACATGTAGAAATGTGCCAAATTGGTTGAAATAGCTGATTTCACAAGTACTCGTTTGTACAGGTAAATATAAAGAAGAACACGTTTAATTGAGAAATCGGGTCTTCAGAAAAGTAAATTTAAAAATTAGGCGCCATCTTTTTCATTTTGCAAAACCAGTCAATTTGCATTTTTCCTACATATAACCACCATGTCAGTTACTTGATTTTTGGTTAAAAGTCATAAACAAGAAATTTACAGGTTTCTTGAGACGTACAAAAACAGCGCAAGTGTAAGATAAAGACACGGTTAATAACTTTGACTTCACGGAGTCATACACAAAATAACAAGAATGATGATGATTGCAATGACGACGATGATGATAACAAAAATCTGCGAACTGATGAAGATGTTTTAATTCAGAACACTGATCTTACCTGTAACATCTTGTTTCAAAGGAACTGAGGAACAAAATCCAAGAACGACAGTAACCAGTGAGAGAAATAATAGGAGAAAATACGCAATTGACATTTGCTTTGTCCTCATTTTCTTCTTTAGTAGAACAAGCTGTGGTTTTTTGTGCACTTATATCCGGACAAAGGTGTGACACTTGTTTACAAACACGGCAAAAATAGGCCCTAGAGACAAATTGGCATTACCTACGGCTTCTGGTTTTTGGACTGTTTCCATGGCGATTAGTTTGGTGAGTGATATTAATGATACAGATACAGGAACTGAAACACAACGGAAAACAGGTGCATACACTCCAGGCTGTTACACGGTTAGATATTTGGGCACAAAGCTGTTATAAGAAGCCACACATTTGTCATCTACAAAGAAAAGAGGTACACGTAAGTGTCAGGAAAATGACTGCAGGGTTGAAACGTGTATTAGTGAAACTTAAGTCGCGCAAAATAAGGGTTTGCATTTGGTTGTTTGTTTATCTTAGAACTCTGTTTTTTAATAAAGACTTGGGGATTGGGAGGGGAAAACACAAACACACGTTTCGTTTGAGGTCGAACTCACAACCACGTGTTTCAGAAGTGATCTTTTTCACTCAACACCCAAATCCTCTCGTCAACTGGTAAATACACTTATAGTACAAGTCACACGGGTCATGTAGGCAATCAGCATTTAAGTAATGGGTGTCATTTTTTAGAATTTGATTTTATATACCTTTAAGTGGCAAGTATTCACTTCATTTGGATTCGTATACATACGGCAAAATCAATGTTAAAGTACGTAGACATTTTTGGACGAAATGAACCCAAAGATATGATCTAGTACAATCCAAATTCAATTTCGCGCGCTGTGATGTCATAATGACAGCTACGCATATTGATAACAAAATTCGTACTACCCTCGATTGTGACGTTTCCATTCGACGTGCTCTAATTTTGACCCAAGTTTAGAACATGGCCACCACTGTAAAAGTCCATAGCGATATATAATTTTCGTCTGGAAGTTTCTTGGTGACAGTTAAGGTGCAGAGTATTCAATAATCAGGATTGAATAGACTTGGGTTTAAGAAAATTAGTGTTAAATTTTAAAAGAACAATTTATATTTAATTTAAAATGAGTAAATGTGCATATATGACCTATGTGACTTGTACTATAATAAGTTGCAGTGTGCGTACTATTTACACTGAGACCGGTACTACACAGAGTTTACGTTGTGTATTTTGGCTGGATCGATTTACAGTTAACCCATTTTAAATTCAACACCCTCTAGCGATTTTTCGCTCTCTGAACATCCAAGGATGTGAAGTATGTGGTCATGGGACATTCTTGCCATCGTACGTTATATTCACATGTTCTGATTTTTGATTGGGGGTGCGTGGCCTGGGCCTGACGTCCCGCTTGCCAAAGGAAAGTGAAGCGTCTCTCATAGCCTCTCCTTCCCAGGTGTAGTGATCGCCGCAGGACCACTGTCTCGCTCTGCGGGGCAGGAGGTTACTTGCATATGGCCTCTCCTACACTATTGTGTCCACAGCAGCACCTTCACGCGGTGCCCCTGTTTTAACAGAGCCTGCTGTGTGGCGCGACCGAGTACCCGGCGGTATAACTGGGTGGGCAGACTGGGCTCATTAGCCTTGGCAGGCAACCAGTCTAAGAGAAGGGAAACTCTGACCCCAAACCCGGGCAGATGAAGCTCGTTAGCTTTGTCAGGCAGTTCATCTAGGAGAAGGAAACTCTGATTCAAAACCAACCAAGTCCCATCCATTGGATTATGGCTCCACTGCCTTGTGGATATCTTCGGGAGAAGGAAAGGCTACGGGAGTAAACCCAGACAGAAAATCAGGAGTGGAGCCCCTAAGGCGGCTGGGGGTCGACTACGACCTCCTTCCGGCAGCTCCTGCATCCAAACTGGTGCCAAATGTCATGCTCAGCATTCCTTTGGACCCCACCAGCAAGGACGAGAGGGGGATCCTGACGTCTGGGCAGCCCAGGATCTCCATATTCCACGCCCAGGCTTGCGCCCTGGAGAGGACACTCCAGTCTCGCTACTGAGTGAGGAAACAACACGGAAGCTGACAGTTTACGGGTTATAAGTCCCACCCGATTGGCGTAGGGAAGGGGCGCCACGGGTCAGCTTTGACGGTGGGAGGGATCATCGTGTCCCACTGGTCAACTATCGCCCGCCTCAAGCCGGGCAGCCCCCGGTCAATAAGGTGTTGACCCGCCATCGTCTGCCTGCTCCAGTGGGTGTCTGGAGCTCAGTGTGTTGTTCAGCATGACAAGCAGACGGTAATTCCACACCAGACAAAAGAAACAAGAAACCAATAAAGAAGACTCCAGCTCTTCGATTTGCAAGCTGGAATGTGCGCACCATGTGTACAGGCATCTCCGACGACCTCAGAGAAGTGGACGACACCAGAAAGACGGCCATCATCGATAGAGAACTCACCAGACTAAATATCAGCATAGCTGCCCTCCAGGAAACCAGGCTCGCCTCTAGTGGCTCCCTCAGAGAGGAAAACTACACCTTCTTCTGGAAGGGTCGAGAACCTGAGGAGCCCCGTCAGCACGGAGTGGGCTTTGCCATCAAAAACAATCTCCTGGCCTCGGTTGAACCTCCAACAGGGGGCACTGAGCGTCTCTTGTCCATCCGCCTCACCACTACTTCAGGTCCTGTCAACATCATCAGTGTCTTTGCCCCAACCCTCACGTCATCAGAAGACGTGAAGGATCAGTTCTATGGGCAGCTGGACGAACAGATCAAAGGATGCCCCAAAAATGAACCACTATTCCTCCTCGGCGACTTTAATGCCAGAGTAGGTGCGGACCACGAGTCCTGGCCTACCTGCCTCGGATATCATGGCACTGGAAAGACCAACGAAAACGGCCAGAGACTGCTGGAGCTATGCACCTACCATGGCATGTGCATCACAAACACCTTCTTCAAGTGTAAGCCACAACACAAAGTGTCATGGAAACACCCCAGATCTCATCACTGGCACCAACTCGACTTGGTCATCACCAGGCGCTCTGCCCTTAACAGCGTCCTCTCCACCAGAACCTACCACAGTGCAGACTGTGACTCCGACCATGCCCTTGTGAGCAGCAGAGTGCGACTACAGCCACACGTGCTACACCGCACAAAACCAAAAGGATGTCCTCGCATAAACACTGCACAGATGTCAGTCCCTGCCAAGGTGGAAGAGTATGTGTCTGCCCTGAACAAGGCTCTCCAGGACCTGCCTGAGTATGACGCTACAGCCAAGTGGAACGCCATGAAGGGTGCCATCTACAGTACAGCTATGTCAACGTTTGGCAAGAAGGAACGACCCAGCCAGGACTGGTTCAATGCACACCTATCAAGGATGGAACCACAAATCGAGGAGAAACGAAAAGCCTTCATAGCTTACAAAAAATGCCCTAATGAACGGACGCTTGCTGCTCTCAGAAGTGCCCGAAGTAACACCCAACGCATTGCTAGACAGTGTGCGAACGAGTACTGGCAACAACTGTGTGAAGGGATCCAGCGCAGTGCCGAGTCCGGACACATCCAAGGCATGTACAGTGGCATCAAGAAGGCTCTAGGCCCTACAGTGAAAGGGGTCGCTCCCCTGAAATCCCTGACGGGAGAGAAGATCACAGACCGTGGGCAACAGATGGCCAGATGGGTGGAGCACTACTCAGAACTATACTCCAGAGAAACGTCAGTCACTGATGCAGCCCTCAGCAGCATAAAGAATCTGCCCACCATGGAAGAGCTCGACAAAGTGCCAACCTTAGAGGAGCTCAGCAAAGCAATCGACTGCCTTCCAAACGACAAAGCACCAGGTAGTGACAGCATCCCGCCCGAAGCTATCAAACATGGAAAACCAGCATTGATTAAACCACTGCACGAGCTACTATGCTGCTGCTGGGAGGAAGGAGTAGTCCCCCAAGACATGCGTGATGCCACAATTGTGACCCTTTACAAAAACAAGGGCGACCGCAGTGACTGTAATAATTACAGAGGGATCTCGCTCTTGAGTATTGTTGGTAAAGTGTACGCCCGCATCATACTCAACAGGCTGCAGTTGCTGGCAGACCGTGTGTACCCGGAATCACAGTGCGGCTTCAGAGCAGGCAGGTCGACGACAGACATGATCTTCTCCCTACGACAACTCCAAGAGAAGAGCAGAGAGCAAGGTCAACCACTCTACATGATGTTCATCGACCTCACCAAGGCCTTTGACTTGGTCAGCAGGAAGGGCCTTTTTGAACTTCTGAGTAAGATCGGTTGCCCTCCAAAACTCCTCAGCATGATAATCTCTTTCCATGCAGATATGAAGGGAACAGTCCTGTATGATGGATCATCCTCAACTTCCTTCCCAATTAACAGTGGTGTGAAGCAGGGCTGCGTGCTGGCACCAACACTTTTTGGGATCTTCTTCTCCCTGCTCCTGTCCTACGCCTTCGACACGTCCACGGATGGCATATATCTACACACCAGGTCTGATGGGAGCCTGTTCAACCTGGCAGGACTGCGCTCAAAGACCAAAGTGAGAGCTGTGCTCATCAGGGAGATGCTTTTTGCAGATGACGCAGCTCTTGTGGCCCACACCGAGGAAGCCCTCCAGAGACTGGGAGACCGTTTTGCTGTTGCCTGCACGCACTTTGGTCTCACAATCAGCTTGGAAAAAACAAATGTCAGCGTGCAAGATACCAACATTGCCCCTTCAATCAAAATCAACGGTGTCACCCTGGAAGCAGTCAACAACTTTACCTACCTAGGGTCAACCATCAGCAACACTCTCTCGATTGATATGGAGCTGGACAGAAGGCTTGGAAAGGCAAACACCATCATGGCTCGATTAACAAAGAGGGTTTGGGAAAACAACGCGCTGACAGAGCACACCAAGGTCCGAGTCTACCAGGCCTGCGTTCTCAGCACCCTTCTATATGGAAGTGAGACGTGGAGTACCTACATGAGGCAAGAACGCCGGCTCAACTCCTTCCATATACGGTGCCTAAAACGCATCCTAAAAATCAGCTGGCAAGACCGTGTTCCACACAGCGAGATCCTGCAGCGTGCAAGTGCCCCCAGCATGTACTCCCTGCTAATTAAACGCCGACTTCGATGGCTGGGTCACGTCCGACGCATGGAGGATGGAAGGCTGCCAAAGGACATCTTATATGGACAGCTGGCCACTGGCATGAGAAGAGTCGGACGCCCCTCACTCCGTTTCAAAGATGTGTGCAAGAGGGACATGAAGGCATGCAACATTTCACCCGATGGCTGGGAAGAGCTGGCTGAGGACCGAGGCACCTGGAGACTGATGGTAAACAATGGCATATCAGTCGCTGATGCGAGGAGAGGCCAGTTGGTGGCAGAGAAACGTACGAGAAAGAAGAACGCAACAGCAACCACAGTAATGCAGACTTCCCAGTATGTCTGCACCAACTGCAGTAGGGACTGTCACTCACGTATAGGCCTGCACAGCCACAGCAGACGCTGCCAACAGAGACAGGCAACACCCCAAGAGCGCTATTCGCATGGTCTTTCGAGACCGAGTCGCCAATGATGATGATGGATGATTTGATCGAATGGATGTCAGTATCGATATGTGTCAGCATTATAAATGTGATTCATAAGGAATATGATATTCATATGGTAGCTATCTTTAACATTGGCAAAACAATTTACATGTTACACTCTTATGTACAAACAATAATATTTTAGTACTTGTTTTTCCCCGGGTCACTTACGCACAATTTTAAAATATTTGCAACTACTACTGTTTCATACAACCCCACAACCATTCCTAAACTTCAGATATAATCCAATGTCCAACATCGCAGGAGTTAATTTAATTAATCACGTTTACAATTGAGTGAATTACCAACATGTGATCAGTTTCTAAAATTTCTAGTGATTTTCATTTTTCCAACACTTTCTTCTAATATAGTTCTAGTGATGAAAACAATAATCAAACATATTACAATTTCCCGTCCCCACTAACCGTTACCGAGGAAAATCACAGTATTTTTATATGACTCCTCTTCATTGATGTAATTGGGGAACGGAACATAACATATTAAAACTATTTTTCTAAAAATTGTATAATGATTTGATGGGGGGGCTGCCTTTTTCAAACTACTAACCGGTGGAAAATTGCACATTCCCCGGTCGACTAACTCACAAGTCACTTTCTAAGCAAAGAGTATCTTCTAAATCTTTAGTACTGAAACTCTGTGTATTTTTATTTATTTAAAATGTACTTGATTTCACAAATGATTATACCCATAGTGCATTGCAAGTTGTTATCAAAAATCTCCAGCGACCAATATTGTATTGGCATAGGCTGCGAATATGGCTATATGCCGCTATATTTATTCCCCACTACCATCCTACCGATACCTGGTGCAGAACCAAAAATTTTGCAGATTTGTAAGAACTTGATTTTCAGAAAACACTAATTTGACTGGTGCAGTAATGTTTTTAAACGACTTTTGTAAATCATCCCATTCCGATGTCATAATAAAAGGAACCTGGTTGGTTAAAAGTCCGACAGAGTTGGGAATTGTAACTACCCAGGCTCATATATGGGTTTAAAATTCTATTATCGGATCAGCTCGGGTCGGCTGCTGTATTGTTTCCATGGGATATGTGCTTTAACCAGATTGCCTCGGTATTAAATAACCTTCAGATGTTGCTGTTATGTAACGAGGATTCATTGTCATTAAAAAATGTAGTAGATTGGATAATGGGTTCCAAAGGTTTGACTATTTAAACATCCCTTCCTTTACAGCTTGGCCTTGTTAACCAGACTCTTGCGTGGCTCAGTGAGATTTAGCTACGTTTTCACGAATTCCTGAACTCAAACTCTGTTGTTTTATATATATATATATATATATATATATATATATATATATATATATATATATATATATATATATATATATATATACATAGAGTGAGAGAGAGAGAGAGAGAGAGAGAAATGTAATTATTACTAGGTTAGTTGGACTTGACTTGTTAACGAGTACTTACGGTAAAACGTATACTTTTATAAAGTGAGGCTAGTACTTCTATATGTGAATTAAATCTTCCAGATGGCCACTTATTTTGTGAATAATCAATAATTGAATTGGGTACACAAAAGGAGTAGAAAGAAAACGGCTTAAATTTACTACCATTGAATGATACACTATACTGTGCCTACATGCGAAAATTGTGAAGTTGTACAACGTGTATTTAATGTTAACGAATCAACTGAAAAGACAGGTCTAGAGAATCGTGTGACGATAAATTAACGTAATAAAATCCAAAGAAGCCATATCTAGAATTAAGTGTACACTCTAGATGATGAGTTCAGTGAATACAAGGGTCTGTAAAAAAAAAAAAAAAAAAAAAAAAAAAAGCGCTTTTCTTGTAACGCTAGAACACAATTTTATCAATCCGATTAAAATCAGATCTCTACTGTCCTACGCAGGACCTCGAGAGATCTGATTTTAATCAGTTTACATTAGAACAAGGATTTCCCAGCGATATCGCTAGTACCGGCCTAAAATTGACAAGCCATTATCATAGGCACTCACATAATCACCAGAAATGTAAACCACAAACCAGCAGACATAACTAACACACCCCCACCCCACCAACAGAAACTACTAGAAATACAAAACTACACTCCAGGGAACAATATAAATACAATGTCAATATTATCGCCAATCCTCTTAAAGGAAGCGGAAAAAACCAAACACAAATGAAGATATAGACACCACTATTCCAAACCTAACAAATGAATTTGACAGTAACCTACATACCTTAAACTCCCCACAATTAGACCTCATAACCATGACCAGCACCCCAAAATTCACCAAAAATGAAATAACCAATTCTAGAAATATGCAAACAAACCAACAACAGGAAATCAAGCAAACAACAATAAATCAAAACATTAGGAAAGAAACTATACACTCAAGCCAACTCCTGGACCATCTGGGATAATAACAGCAAGGGAACCACCAACCTATGGGAACAAATCCAATGAATTAGACACTACAAAACTACCCAGCAGCATCACTAATATGGCAACCCAAAGACCCCAAACAACCCAAAACACCCAAAACACATACCTAGGTAATGGCAAGGGCCCGCTAAAACCCCAAAACAACAACAAAAAAAAAAACACAAGTAAGGTTAACTCAAAACAGGAAATAAAACAACAACATAACCCACAAAACAAAATTTACAATTATCATTCCATCGAACACACCATATACATAAGCAGCAGGTGCAACAGAATTACTAGTCTAAGTACCAATAGTATTATGACAGCACTGGCCAAAATTCACACTGGACAATTCAAACTGATAAGACCAAGGCGAAACTACCTGATTGTCCAATGCAGCACAATTCAGCAGGTGGAAAAATTCATTCAAATTGAAACTATAGGCCAAATAAAGATCAAAGTAGAGAGACACCATAGCACTCAGAGGAAAACACGAGTCACTTCGAACTCCAAACACAGTGAAACCACAACTAATCTGGCTGAACCCACTAAAACCACTATCTTTAAAAAAGTAATAGCACTAAACGGATACAACAAAGACATAAGCAATGAACTCCTACTTCATAAACTCACAGCAAATGGAACACAGACCACCAAAGTATATCGTCTTAAAAATAACAAGGGACAAGGAACAAACAAAGCAGTTATAGAGGCTACCGAGCCAATACCCTCAATAATAAAACTAGGACAGTCAGGAGTGTGCCATAAGCTGGAAAACTACATAAATAGGCCAAGATTTTGCACCAAATGCCTACACTGGGGACACTATGCCCTCAGATGTAGATTCAAACCAAGATGTAAGTACTGCGGAGGTCAACACAAAGGAGAATGCCACACAATTAAACAAAAATGTGCTAACTGTAAAGAAAACCATTATCCTAAATCGGCAGAATGCAGATTTGCAATACAAGAGAAACAAATAGTGGATTTAATGAACGAAAAACACCTCACCTACCATTCTGCCAAAAACATTATTTGTAAAAATAGCCCCAACACACCAAAATCTACCTCTGAAACAATCAATGAGCACCAAAACTCTCCACGCAGAATCAGAAGGGAAAACGTTGCACCACAAAACATACCCTCGAATCAGGAAACAAAAGAACCAAAAACTACAACCCACATTGTAACAAACCATGACTACCCTGATAACACTCCAGATACAAACAAAACTGTCACCCCAAACATCCCCAAACCTAACACACACCCCGACACAGAATTAATACAGGAAGTAATGAACCTAACAACAGGAACCCTAATGCAAGATCTCAGTAGCATAATGAGAACCCTCAAAACCATTTTCACCATACTAGCTGATTGGATCACAAGACTAACAGATAAAGACAACGTCAAAAATGAATAGTACAAAAAATAATAAAATCACCATCTGGCAATGGAACTGCAGAGGAATCTTTAAAAACCTATCAGAACTGCAGAACAAACTGAATAATACGGCCGTAAAACCAGACGTAATCTGCCTTCAGGAAACCCTCATAACACAAGAACACAAACGCCTGCCCAAACTACAAGGCTATACCCAGGGAATCTTTAAAAACAGACCCATGGGGCAGAAAGGGGGTGGACTAGCAATTTTTTTAATAGATATACTAATCTACTATGAAGTAATAGAAGTACCCCCTAACCTAAACATCAATAATAGCATCGAAATAATGTCAGTAATGATAAATATAGGAACCACAAACATTCAAATAATAAATGCATACGACCCAGGGGGTACCTTCTGCCCTACCAACCTAATCTCACTAAAGGCAATCACTAATAACAACAACAACAATCTAATGATCTGTGGCGACTTCAACGCACACAGTGAATTATGGGGAGGTAAAAAGAAAGATCAAAGAGGGAAAATGGTTGAAAAATGGATAACTGAGAACAATCTGGTCATCTTAAATGACGGGTCGAACACTAGATTAAACCCTGAGGATGGCACTCTCTCAGCCATAGACCTAACCATCACTACCCCAAAACTGGCTCAAGTCACAAATTGGTGGGTGGATCAGGAAGACGCGTTAGGAAGTGACCATTTTCCCATCACAATCAATATTCAAACAAAAGCTCAACACATTCCAAACGAAACCCCACCTAAATGGAGGTACCAACAGGCAGACTGTGACCAATTCCAATTATTACTAGCTAGAGTAAATCCAGATAACTTAGAAAGCCCAAGTATTGACATGTATTATGATAACATAACAGACACAATTATAGAAGCAGCTAACCAATGCAACTAATATCCAAAATAAAAACCCTGTATCATGGTGGACTAAACAGCGCACTATAGCACATAAAGACGAAAAAAAGGGCCTTAAATAAATATAAACGCACCAAAAATACTATCTACTTCCAGCAATATAAAGATAAAGAAAAAGCACTAAAACAAACTATAAAAACTGCTAAAATTAATCTATGGCAAACCTTTTGCTCTAAACTGAGTCTAAAATCAAACTCAAAACAAATATGGGACAAGATAAAAGCCACAAAAGGGAATGCAACTACCTCAGCCCCAAAAATTAAAAATGCCATAACAAATAAAGATAAGGCAGACCTCCTAGCGAAGCATTTTTCGAACATGAGTAGCAACAATAATCACACCAGAAACTTTCAAGAACAAAAAACTAATGGAGGGAACCCAACCTCAAATGTTTCAAGACCAAGGAACAAAAGAATCTCATCTAAATAGCGACATCACAGTACATGAATGGAAGATAGCCCTACGATCCAAAAACGAAACATCCCCTGGTAAGGATCAGTTAGGTTACATTATCTACAAAAAACTACCTATCAATATAACAATACCCATAATCAAACTCTTTAATAGGATATGGGATAAAGGCCAACTACCCACCAAATGGAAACAGGCCATAGTAATACCAATCCCCAAGCTAGGTAAAGATCCCAACAACATAAATTCGTACCGACCCATCTCAATTACAAACAATATTTGCAAAATAATGGAGACAATAATCGCAAATAGGTTAAAACACCACCTAGAAACCAATAACCTACTCTCAATAAATCAATGTGGCTTTTGGAACAAACGGTCCACCACTGACCAACTTCTCAGATTGGAAACAGACATCAAACTCGCTTTTAACGCACATAGTAAAACCGATCGCAACCTCATAGCGGTTTTTTTTAGACCTAGAAAAAGCGTTCGACCTAGTATGGACCAATGGACTAATGGTCAAATGAAACCAATTTGGAATAACTGGACGCTTGTTCAACTGGATTGGCGATTTTCTCACAGGCCGGAAAATTACCACAAGAATAGGCCACACCCATTCGGAAGAATTTTCGCTTGAAAATGGAACACCGCAAGGCAGTGTAATAAGTCCCTTACTATTTAACCTAATGGTAAATGACCTTGACCTCAATGCAGCCTCCGCAAAAATAAACTTGTCACAATTTGCAGATGATAGTGGCATATGGAGGAATGGAAATCCTGCCAATAACACAGTAGTTAAAGAAATCCAGCAGAGCCTAGACAACATAGGGAGATGGGCGGACAAATGGGGTTTCAAAATATCTCATGAAAAAACTGTGACAATTATATTCACCCCCAAACGAAATAACAACCTAGTCTATCCAAACTTCTATATACAAAATCAATTAATCAAATACGTAACAGTAGTAAAATTCCTAGGAATGTTCTTTGACAACCACCTCACATGGAAACAGCACATTGAACAACTCACCCAGAATTGTAACAAAGGTCTCAATTTACTCAGGAACATCACAGGGACTGACTGGGGATCCAACCAGGAAACCCTCCTCACGATATATAAAACCCTAATTAGATCAAAACTGGATTACGGTTGCCAAGCATATATCTCGGCTAAGCAACCTGTACTACAAAAACTTGACACTGTCCAGAGAAAAGCCTTACTATTATGCACAGGAACGCTCCCCTCAACATCATTAGAAGAATTACAAACACTAACAGGAGAACTACCCTTAAAATTACGTAGGCAAGAACTGCTCCTCCGATACTCCATTCGATTAGATACCCACCCAGACAACCATCCCACCAAAATAGCTATAAATAAGGTCTATAATAACCCAAAATCATACCAATCACCAAGTGGCAAAGTAATCCTTGAACTAAGAGAAAAGATACCTCTACTTAAAAAAACAGGTAACAAACAATACAGACCAGAACAAATCACCATGGTTACAAAAACCACCGAGGATTAACATTGAAGCTACCAAATTAGGCAATAAAAAAAGACAAGAAAACTTACTAAAACCTGTACTGGTAAACGAAATCAACCAAAAATACCCGGACTATGTTAAAATATATACCGATGGATCAAAAACAAACAACCCACGAAGAACAGCAGCAGCAATAGTCATCCCTGAATTCAATATACAAACGGGATCCAGATTACCTGACTATTGCTCCATTTACACCACTGAATTCTGGGCTATACTTGAATCACTACAATGGATCAAAGACAACCAAATACCTAAAGCAGTCATTATAAGCGATTCCCTAAGCGTTATCAAATCGATCCAAAATCGCAATACAAACTCTAGGGAACAATTCCTCGACAGAGCATGCCAATTAATCGACGATATCACCACAGCACATCAATTAGTCGAGCTCATGTGGATACCGTCGCACACTGGAATCTCTGGCAACGAAACTGCAGACAAAGTTGCAAAAACCAAACTAGGAGATCAAAACTCTATCAAGCTTAACTATAGCTCTACAGAAGCAATAACCTTCGCACAAACATATATAGACCAAACATGGCAAGATTTTTGGAACTCCTCCACAAAAGGTAAAAAGCACCATGAAACCCTCAAAAAACGTAGATAGGAACATACAGCTACCTAAGGGTACCTATTTAGAACAGAAAACCATAAACAGGATAATAACTGGAAAAAACTAAACTAGCAAGCAGTTTTGGAAGGTTTATAGGACCCAAACCAGCAACCATTAACTGCTTTAACTGCCACACCACCGAAGATCTACACCACGTATTCAATATATGCCCAAAATATCAACCCGCTAGGTAAATATTTATCAAAAACCAAAAAGAGATTGGATCACCATACACATACCCAGAGTTACTTATGGACTCTAATAAAAATAAACAATCAGCATATAAAAATACAAATCAATTCATAGACTCAGCAGGACTTAGGAACAAAATATAATTACTATCCCCACAAAACCAAAAGACCCAGGAACTAGCTAAATAAATTTAGAAGCCACCACATAAAAACCCATAACATATCTTTCAATTTTATAAAAGTATTAATAAATAATTCACTTACGAAGCACCTATAAAAAAACTAAGGAAACCGCAAAATCGGATGTCCTAGATGTCCTTAACGAACCGAATAATCAGCTAGGATTCCGGTCCTAGATGTCCTTAACGAACCGTGTAATCGGCTAGGACTCCGGCCTCTTGCTAAATAAAGTATAAATAACATTCAATCTCTAAAAACATTAATTAATAAATAACTTAAAGAGGTAATATCTAAAAACTTATAAATAACATAACGTAGGAAACACACCCTAAACACCTCGACTAGTAATACCATAATAACCTTGAAAATCTCTCTTCATACATGATTTCTACTAAGAACCTCTAAAAACAGCATAGAACATCCCCCCTCCTTTTAGAACATTTTGAAGAAGAAAAAAAATCGAAAAAAAAAATTTAAAAAAATTGCAAGAAACACCAGGCAAATGCAATATGAAACCAGCGGTGTAAAGCAAGCAGGACCGTTCCCGAGCTCTCCTTCCCACTAATGACAGCCAACCATTCAACTGTAGGGACCTTTATGGACCCACAGATTGAGGCCAAACTATCAGGGTTCCTTGAATCCATAAAAGCCTGGGGGAGGTGGCACCACCCCCTTCCCCAGGAACAACTAGCAGGCTGCGGTGCAGTCAGAAAATAGTGTCACATGCACAATTGTGCGCACGCCACTATAATTAAACTCAACAACAACAACCAAAAATGTTTTGCAGTTGTTGGCGAATCCAAAAGTCTGGTAATGAGATTTGGCTGGCTGTGGAGATGAAGTGAGTCTTTAGTTATTGTGATAATAAGATGACAACAAATGATACATGGACTAGGTGGTGGTGATTTTGGGTCGGGTACCAGCGAACAGAAATATTTGTTGGTTTATCGAGCCAAGCCTCAGGCACTGGCAGTGGTTTTCAAATATGTCCTTCTAAGCTTTAAATAGTTTGTCTTGAAATGATCGCACTTTTGAGTTTAGATAATTTTGGAAAGTTTCATTTGTACAGGGTTTGACCGAAGCTATTTATTAGACCCTTGTATAGTGAATATCTCACGGAACCACGCTAAAGTCTGGAACCAAGCAGCACAAAAATTAAACAAAAACAAAATAAAACACCCCCCTCCCAAAAAAAAAACAATAACAAAAAAGAAAAACAAGAAAAGTATTATTTAAAAAAAAAGATACACCAACGCTCTCGGTTGTTACCAGTCTTATACTGAATGTGTCTTAAGCTATTGTGATAATAAGATAACATAAGAGGGGCTGTTAATATGACGTCATACGATGAAGTCGTATGAACAGCCCCGGTTATGTCGCATAATGGGGGATATAAGTGGGAGCGAGTTGACAAGGATTGTTCCCCCAAATTGAACAATTTACATCTTATATGAAATTATTTGGTTCGACAACTGCTGCAAATTGAATGACGAGAAGAAGAAGAAGAAAAAAAAACGAATAAAAGGCCCAATGTAATAATGATGAAATAGTTTAACCATTTTGTATCGAATCAAAGAAAACCTATAATGCAGTAAATCAAACCAGATCATTTTTTCTCTCAAGTTGTTAGAAAAAAGCAATTGCATAGTAAATGATCGCTTTTCAAGAACAACATTTCCGAAATGGAATAAATAATGCAAAACACCTTTATATCGTCTGTCCGTCCTCTCGAAACCCCAAAATTTTCTTAAAATGAAATTTTCGAATGATAGCGTGAGCATCTAAAATTATATGATAATTCATGGCCAGGCTCATATAATACAAGCTTCATGAGAAACTTAACTATTCTAAAAACCAAAATCACCTTTATAAAATAATACATACTTGCTGTACATACTTGGTTATAAGAAAGAGTCAAACTGCAAATAACAAAAGTCATGATCAGTCATAGCATAATGCGCCTGCAGATCAGGGTCTATGCTGTTTGTTCTACTGATAACTCCTAACAAACTGCACAGACCCTGATTTGCCGGCACATTATCCGATGGTAGATCTGGGTCTGTGCAGTTTTCAGTAGTAGGACTGGTCTTATAAGCGAGTACACACGGTAATCGGCAAAATACACAAAACTGTAAGAGACAGGTGAACGGAAGAAATGTAGAAACGGATACAAAAGTTAAGACAGGACTCTTTCTGCACTTCACATGCAAGTCCAAACACACTTTTAGGCGGACATATAAGTATTTGTAACATCTTTTGTAGACTTCAGTATGCATTTTCTTTGGGTGGTATAGCTGTTTCATCTCATTTTTAAAACTTGTCCATGGGTAGATGTCTTCCCTCAAATATTTGGATACTATTGCACCCAAACTTTTCTCTGACAGATTCTAAGAGACTGGCTCATGAACCGAAGAAATGTCCTTTTCGCCGTTATTGTTTGCTTTTTACAACGAACTTATGAACCATGAAGTCACTGGTGAATGAAATAAAGTTTTGTTGTTATTTGATATGTGTGTTACTTCTCATCTGAATCACTTTAACAAGTGTCTTGATTAACAGATGACTGTATTTATCAGAAGATGACTATTTATCAATAGATGACTGTCCTAGCCTGACAAGTTGTGAATCAATAATTGAATATATTTTGTGCATGTGAAATTCAAAGTACAACCGCCCTGAGCAGAACCTCAGTACAGTTTAGTTAAGTAGCCATAGCCATGAACGTTGTCTTCAGAGGCAGAGCCTCGTGTTGTTGCTACTCAACAAGCGTTATCCAGGAGGCTGGTCTATGCATCTATGACGCTAAATGCATATCTCATACGTACGGCATGTGCTTGCTGAATTAAAATGTTTCTCATCTTCACTGTGAATACAAAAGATTTTGCATTTTTCAGTCTCAATTCGTTTTAAGCCATTTTTGTTATCATAAATCCTAACAAACCAGTTGTAAAACACATGAATGCAGTCAGTATCCCTGTAAACCACTGGTCTGAAACATTTATGATTGGCGTGAGGTACATGTAAAAGATGGAATTATTAAGCTACATGCAATCTGCAACTCCGTTCTGCCTCAGGTTTTTATGTTACTCCTCCATAACAGTACAGGTGCTATCTGGCACGGCAATATATTCAAAATCACGATAAACAAGATATGGAACTATTAAAATGATGATGACTGTTTCTACATTTTAAAACTGCTCGGTCTCTGTGTATCAGATCTATTGAGTTGTCTTCACTTCACAGAGTCGTTTGTCTTTGGTGCCTATTTATTATTGATGACGCCAATCTTGACAGATCTTTTATTCCAATATTATGGTACATTCTGTAGCTTTTACGAGCACTTGACTAGACCATTATCAACATGTCAATGCATCTAACTTTCCGTTTCTCAGTTACTCTGATTTAATGTAATTTAATTCATCTTGAAGACATCATTCAAAGACAGAACAGCTGCCTCGTTGCCCTTTTGTTATTTTCTTTGCTGTCAAGGTGCATCACAGAAGTAAAACAGGACAAGCCTTGTTGAGTAGCAACAAAGTTAAAAGGTTTTGGGTAGGAGTATTTAAAACTGACTCTTAAGCAGAACAAAGTTCTTTTGTCTACATTTTTAACATCAACACAAGCTTTATTGTTATGAACCCATTTTGGCATATCTATACGTGAGCTTCCACTGAACATCTGATTCCTATTTATGTAACGTTCAATCCTGTTGAACATCCATTGTACACGTTTGACTATTTCCTATCCATATTTAGTATTCAAAATGTTAAATAAACATTTAATAACATCTTCCATTTCGTAATAGGTTTGTCCTGATGCAAAATTCTGTGTTCAATTTTTTTTCTTTAATTGTGTTCGCAAAGGGTCTGCCATTGGCCTTTTCCTAAATCTGATAATTAAGTATAGCAGAAGAACCCAACTGTTGAATTTAAATACTCCCCTCTACCAAATACTTTAATTATTGCTCAATGCCATTTGCTAAATGGATGGATTAATTTTACATTCTAAGCGTAATTGCTCAAAACACAGTCAATTAATCACTCCCATTTTGTAATCTGATGTCTCGTTGAATCATGCATAATAGTCATATGATGATAGTCATCCGGCAAGTCACATGTTAAATTCACAGATGCCCATTTCTATGTGACCATAACTGTTTTGAATCTGTGAAGATGCATTTAATTGTTTTCTCAAGGAACAGCCAATTATCTGTATCCCAGGAACTGGAAATAATGATGAGTGGATGGGTTATGCTATTCCATGTGGATTTATATATTGTCAAACACTTGATTTGATTCTGATATAACTCTTTACATCACCAAAAGGTTCCACTCCTTCAACTGACCAGTGCATAAAAACTTACTTCATTAGCTGACAGATGAATAAGGGTAAACACTATGTGGCCTATCGATGTTGTGGTGGAACATATAATCATGGCCAATAAGTTTTGAAATAAACCCAGATGAAAAACAAATAAATACAGTTAATGGCACATTATATGCATGCTACATGTTTAATAGTCCTCAGTGAAGACACTAGCAGGTATGGCTGACTCTGGAGATTACTGACCAAATGATTTCAATGACCATGACCTATACTAAAAGGATGCAGTCTTAAGAAGAAAAAAAAAACATGATGTGCAAAATCCATTTTCTTATGTTATTCTGCAAAACCCATTTATTTTGACACAATTACCTTGACACTTAAGATTGTGACCAAAAGAGAAATATATCTTTTTCATACTACAAGTGCAATCTTTTGACCCCTAAATCAATGAGCTTCTGTCTTGGACAATGTGCAAGTCATCCAAAAAAATTAGTGAAGGTACATGATGATGAAAGTGCATGTGTGTGTGATTTTGATTTTTAAAGTACCTTTAACCATTTTTCAGTCATATCGCTACGATGTCTGCAGTGTGACAGTTTATAGTGATGTCTAGCACTGGGGCATCATGCCGCAGATATGTAGCATGTTGTCCCACCCAGTCACATTATCCTGACACCAGGCCGACCAGTCCTAACACTCACCTCTTAATGCTGCGCGCCAAGCGAGGCAGCTGTTAGTACCATTTTTGTAAGTCTTTGGTATGACTCGGCCGGGGATCAAACCCACGACCTTCCGCATCCGAGGCGGACGCTCTAACCAATAGGCCACCGGAGCAGTAGATGATGAATGTGCATAATCATAACTAATATTTTTACACAATTTTTCTTTTCTTCAGTCATACTAACCTTGACATTTGGATTCCAAAATTGATAGCATTCTTTCTTCCCCCAAGTACAAGACATCAATTTGGCACAAGTATGTGATACTGAATTAATGTTCTTGTGTGGAAACCGTTTTTTCTTCTTGTATTGACCTTCAACTTCTTCATCTCAGAATCAACAGCCAACGTTCTTCCATAACACGCAAGCGATCCACAAAGTTTGCTTTCGGTATGTGATGTAGAACTAATGCTTTTGTACAGAAACATGATGTCCTTGACCTATGACCATTTGATCCCAATATTTTTCAGTCATAATGTCCTGGACCTATGACTATTTGATCCCTATATTTTTCAGTCACTATGTCCCTGACCTATGACCATCTGATCCATATACTGATATATGTAGTTCTTGCATACCACACGTGCAAGCCATCCACAAGGTTTGGTCACAAAAGATGGTGGAAAACCCGAGCTAAGAGCAGAAACCATTTGTTAAATTTTGGTTACAGTAACCTTGACCTTTGACTTTTTGACACTAAAATCAATAGGTTCCTTCTTAATTTGTATAATCGATGCTATACAATATCCATATACTAAAAAACAAAACTCTACATCAACTGCTTCTGCTGCAAATGTTCCTCCACATTATGAAGTTTACTTTCTGCACATTTTCCTTTATCCACCTTCCATTCCCTATTTTCTATTTAAAATTAGGTTTTAAAATAATGTGCATCTGTCACTAGAGATTACAGGTATTGTTCCAAATTAATTGTTTCCTCCAGTAACAAAGAACTTCAATTCTAAGCACAAGCCCAATCTAGCTTCAGTACTAATTGTGAAGTTGCTGTTCTACAATCAAGATCAAATGGATTTGGGATGGATGTATGCAAAGATGTATGGAAAGCCAAGGCACAAAGCAATATGACCAACTTTGTTATCATAGCAAGGGTATAATGAATGGAAGGAAAAGGAAATATGATGCACAAAGATGCATTTATTGCTTTATTATTATAAATATTCATCCAAAAGAAAGAAATATTAATTCATCTACTCGTCCATCTGAACACACATACATGCATTTGTTATTCAAAGAAAACTTCACACAACATACACATAAAGCGATGTACAAGATTTTGCAATCAGGGTTAAAAGGATGCAATTTCCTGAAGACTACTGTTACAATAATGAATAAATGCTCAGTTATTTAATGATTTTTGAATCAATGAAAATACACACATTGTTACTGCACACTGGCTTTGGATAATAAAGGAGTTAAAAATGACCTTTGAATACATGTACGCCATAATACTAATATGATGTCACCATGGAAGTTTTTGTCAAACTATCAAACTGTTATACAATGTGATCACTAGGCGATATTATATGACTTAAAGTCTTTTTATTACTTACTGTGTAAAGGAATTCGCAATTCACTCCTAGTAAAATATACAAAATTAAATTCATGATTTAAAATTCAAAACAAGGCTCTAAGTAGATGTTAAAAAGAGAACATCACAACCTTTTATTTACTTTTAAAAAAAGCACATAATAATTCAATTATACACAATAACAATGGTTTGGAGGATTAAAGAGATGCTAATTTACATAAAATCAGCCGCAAAACATTACAAGAGATATTGCTATTCCTGGTCATTTAATTATAATATTTTCTTAATCCTCTTTCACTATATAAACATATGAAACATTATTAGACAAATAACTAGTGATTTTCTTTTAGGAGCATTTTCTAAAATTGTTTCAAACAGTAACATGAGCAGAACGATATCTAAGGGACACAACTACTATTAGAATAGGTCTCATAAATTTGAGGTGTCTCCATTGACAAAAATATTTACCTGAAAGGCAAACAGTACTACACTTTGTTACTAATTTTGGCAAGGCCATAGTCTGTTACTATAATCTGTCAAACAAACTATATTTGGCAAATGAGAATGGCTATTATGCCTTAGGCATGGAAGGATTTAAATCTATCTAAGTCAAAAAATACAAACTGAATTTCAAGAAGAAAAATGACAAGTTTGATATCAATGTATATATACATGATTTATAAAAACTGCTGAAAATTTTGAGTTCAACTTCACACATATCTATAATAAAAACCATAAGTAACACTTTAAATGAGAAACTTCATTACACATGACACATTCATTATTTATCAAATACAAATCTCTATGACCTTACGTATGGAAATGTAATGTATGACTTCCATCTTCCACCAGGATCCAAAATCTTTGATGCCATCTGCTCATCATAATGAAACATCCTATCGAATATGATATCCCTCCATCAACTAGGATAAAGGATTTCAAGTTACAAGAGCTGAACAATAGATGGAAGGATGCACAGACACATCGATGGATAGACAAGACCAATCAGAAAGGTGTTGATCTATAAAAAAAACTCATGTGTATTTGCATGAAACAAAAATTACCATGAATGCAAAGTTATTACCCACTGGTCTAATGAAATAATATTCACTGAAATATCATTGAAGATAGCCATCATAAGGTACAAAAAGTTCATGAATATTAAAAGTATAAACAAAAAGTTACTAATATAAACTAATGTACCACAATTCTTCTCAACGACTTTCTCTCCACAACAAATGTCAATCATCCAATGCCACTATAATCTCATCCACTGCAAATGTAAATATATCTTAAAACATTTATATTTCATTCACTTTCTTTAACTATTATTCCAAAATTGCAGCTCTCCAGAGAATGCAGTAGTAAATTAGTACCACCAGTGGTCCTTATTTTGGTCAATACATTGTTTATTTTGTCACAAAATTTATAATTTTTCTGTAATATAAAAATTGTGATCACAAAATAAAACTGTAACTGGTTTGATTTTAAAACATTGTAAATTCACATTTGTTTTCAGAGGACCAAAGTTCACAGATGTCATAGTTAAAAATCCCCATTAAATTCAGGATCCAACTAGATCTGTCAGTAATCAAGTGCTTATGGAATACCCTTCAAAAAATATGAAATCTAAAATAAATTGTAAGATATTAAACTGATAATGGCAAAATATTATATTGGACACAAATTCCTGCCAGGATACTAGTGAATGAAAAGTTCCACAACATTATCTCAAACAGTTCTGGGGAATTTAACCAGAGAAAAGTGTGACAGACAGATGGATGGACACAAAACAATTTGAAATAACAATTGGGATAACTTAACGATGTTGATCAGACATATTTTACGTGGCACAAAAGCATTTAACATTCTGAGAAGAACCTCAAAGGGTTGAGGAGATATTAAATAAACAAAAGTGTGATGTATAGATGGACAAGATGACTCCAATATAATCCCCCTGCCCCACTATGTCGGAAAGGGTATACCACAAAGTATTAACCAATGAAGAAAGCATGATTGATTCTATCTCAGTAACATGTCCATAAATTAAAGAACAGTTTAAAAATATCATTTTCTGCAAAAACATGAATATTGGCACGCATAATATACATAAATTCAAGTAATGGCAGTGATCTAGTATTTCTTATGTCATATCTCCATATAATATGATATGGATTGTTTACTCCATGATTGCACTTCCTTCCCTGCAGTATCGGATGACATTCACTCTTCTACCGTGTAATTGTTCTGCTGTCTGAAACAAAAATTACATCATTGGTTTGGTTCAGTTTGGTGTTTTAAGGCACAGCAACACAATCAGGTTATTTTTTGCCAAGGCACTTGAACCTGCATGCTTTCATGAGTTACTAGAGTTCATACTTACACATGTTACATATCAACATATATAGGGATCCTTTTAGGCTGTGCAGTAGCAAAACTGGCTCTTTTTTCTTATCTGGTATTAAGTTACCTCAATAATGTGTGAAGGATGCATAACAAACAACAGAAAAAACATCATCATGGTTGATTCTAAACTGACTGGACTGAGTGCATCCCAAGCTGTCTTACTGAATACAGTGAACTCATTGGTAAAAAAAGACTAAGACACTCCATTTCACTGGCTGACAGAAAGTCCATTTCACTGGCTGACAGAAATGACCTACTGAATTTGATTAATTTGGGCACCAATCAAGGACACATGGTTCATGATACTGCATAGAAAATGTAAAGAAAAGATGAAATTTTCATACAAAAGCACTGCTGCATTTATATCCAAAGCAGTGTACTGGAAGGAAGACTGAAATTTCCCAAAGAAATGCTAAAAGAGAATCATTACTCATGTATGGGGAATTCAAATTCCAGTACGGAAGGCTTGTGGCTGGGAGAGATTATGAAATATGTGTTTCTGACTGTACTTAATAAACAACAAACAAGAATATTTATAATCTATGTTTTTTCAAATCTGGTGTGGGCCCTTGAGCCCCACTTTTTCATTCCAGAAAATTTGGGTTTCATCTTATACTCTGAGTCGACTTATATCTGGATTATGTCATGTAATTTTTTTTACGTAAAAAAAATCTCCAAAAGTACAAAAAATAAAGTGTAAAAAAAATTTCATTTTGGGGATGAGATCATTTAAAAAAGAATATAGGACCCCATAGTGAGAAGGATTTTAAAATATTTATATGATGATCAGTATTAAATTAACTTACAATTGCTGTAATTGCACTAAAGCAGTATTCACTAGTAATATATGTTTAAATTTGATTACATATACATGCACTAGAATATACAAGTCAGAAAAATGAATAACCATGACAAAGACATGTATTCCATCACATTTTTCTTCTTGCACTTCATGGTCAAATAAAATATGCTCTGATATATGAGAGAGAGAGAGAGAGAGAGAAAGAGAAGAAAATAAAACATGAACCTGATATGAAAAAGAGAGAGAGGGGTTTCAGGACAATTGTAATCTATATAATTAGTTACCTTAAAAGCGTGATCATATTGATGCACAAGTGCAATACTATATTCAAATATCAATTAATATCAATATAAACAATTCCTTCTAGTTTTAGTTACCATATCCATTGTGCCATGAACCATATGGCTTTGAAGTGTAATTTACATGCTAATTAAATATGCCACAGCTGTAGTCAGGTCATCCAAGCTCACACATGTTTGACAGCAAGATTTGGCAGCTCAGGTCAAATTAATGAGGCTACTAAGAAGGGAATGAGGCTACTCATAGAGTATTATGAATATAGTACCATGTAATGGAAGAAAATGCCAGGTGCTGACTAATGTACTGGAAACCAGTGACATCTTATGAACTTGCCTACAGAACTGTCAGGGCAATTTAAAGTTACAACTAGAATGTTGTTGTTGTTGTTGTTGTAGGGTTTAATGCATTTTCCAGCACAAGATAGCCTATACATGGTGGCCAGTTAACTGGTGGAGGTAGAACCCTGGGAAGAACCACCGACCCAAGAGAAGCTACTTACAGGCTTTCTCCATGTACCCACGTTATCTGAGCAAGAGATCTGAACCCATGCAGACAGGTGAGATGGCAGTGATCCTGAATGGTGAGCGCTTTAGACCACTTGGGGCCTCCAACTAGATGAACAGATCTCAAAAACAAATTCCACCTAACTACAGGACGAGTACATAAACTTACTGATAAAAGAAAAATTTCATTTGCTAGGAATGGAGAGGTCATTTTAAGAAAATTTGACATCATCATACGTACCAACCCCTGTCAAGGAAAAAGTATAATCCCAGTAGACAAAAAGAGTAATCCGAGAAGAAAAAGAGTAATCCACATATAACATGATACAAATTCAATGATCATATGCACAAAATTATTTTTTTTTACCCCTATTGTCTTTTAACATCAATTACTGCTTTAAGTTTTCATATGTAGCTCCAGCACACGCATCAACTTGAATAAATCGGACTGACTTTTAGCCCCAAATATTCTAGAGACTGGTTCTGTACCAAATATGAATCTGTGAGTAAAGATTAAAAATTAGAAAACTAGTCTGTTTTCTCCTAACTAAGCCATACAGCTGCTATAAATAGAACCCGAGGTCAAAAGTTTGAAAGTAGAAACCGGCATGTTTCTTGGAAATAGGACAGCCGCTATAAATAGAGCATAATACTGTTAGGAGAGCGCATTCAAGTCTACAAACAAGCGTTCTCTTATATTGTACTTATGTAGAAGCCATCTTTTCTAGAATACGGTCTGTGGGATTAATGGGATGTTAATAAAAATGATAAATTATTGCTTTTTCGGGGAAGGAGGATACACCAAAATCGCATAATCCATGTATGTTTATGCATAAGGCATTAATTTAGTGAAAAAAGCGTAATGGTTAAGCCAAAAGTGTAATGGTTGGCATGTATGCAGCATACTAAATGGCCACTTTTGGAATTTAACCTAATAGGAATGCATATGGATATAAATATTGTGAACATAAATATTGTGACTATAAATATTGTGAATATTTAAACTTTGAAATTGAAGAAGTATGGTATTTATTTTAATAATTTACAGTTACTATTTAATGTATCAATGTTTTTCGTCTCTGACAAAAGCTTCGACTAAGCTGGGGTAGTAAGGTACGAAATAACAAGATGGCTGAAATTCTCACACATTGGGTCCTATTTTATTTTGATCACATGGTGCAAGGAGAAAAATGTGATGCAATTCATTTGCCCCTCTCTCTCTCTCTCTTCAAAACAAAACTGTGGGAAAAGAAAAGGTGATGCAATTTCCATATTGCTGTTAATCTGAAAAAGCATATATTGGTACCATTTATATTAATGAAACTAGATGTTACTAAAGTTCATTCCACACAGCATCACAGACTTTATCCTATCTGTAACTTAATTAATTTTCAGGTCAGCGTCATTAAATGTAGCTAAAAATAATAATTCATTCAAAATACTTCATTTGAAACAAATTGGTACTTTTAATTATATTTAATTATCCTGACCTGAAAATTTAGAGTTACAGATAACAATTTGCAAAGCTATGTGAAACAAAGTGAAAAAAATGAAGCCGAGGTATTGATCTAGTCTCCTCTTATGCTTGACTTATACATGGATGAAGGATGGAAAATTAAATTTTTTTTTACTGATTCAACTTACACGCAGGCAATACGGTATTAACTGGCATAAAAAGTCTATGTCCAAAAGTTGGTATTGAATATAAAATGACTATATGTTCATTTTAACAGCAGTTATAACAAAATCTAGCACATCTGATGATGTAGCATGCTTTCTAACTGGCCATTGTGACCTTTTGACTCTCCCTGTGACATAATGCCAATGAGAATTACAATTTTGTCCTTTTTTGACAAAATTGTATTAGGTGTTGATACGGGTATAACAGTCTTGTACTTGAGAATCTGGGGACATTAAAGATAGTTTTACTGTTATACAATGACACTAAAACTCACTTTGTGAAAGCAAAGGCATCCTCCTAATCATCAGATACTAGCATATTATCCCCCAAAATGATTTGTTGAGATATGTTTTAAGTATAGATGCACATTAAAAGTTATTAGGCAACAATGCCTTACTTTTTACATGCACAGGACCAATGCCAACAGCATGCTGAATGTCAACACAAAAGAAATGAGAGAACAATCATCACTCAAGATTATTTATTCAGTTTTCACAGCAATAAATCAATTCAGTTTTTAAAACAAATTATTCCACAAATGGATTAACCATCTTTTTTATTTCCTGTGTATTTCAGCTTATGCAGCTCTGCTGTACCACATATTACTCCTAAATCCACCACAAAAAGGTTGCCCATCCAATTTCTCCCGTTTTCTCCACTTATGGAGTCATCTCATGCCAACATATGAACCACTGACAATATAATATTGATAGAATAATAGTTTTAATTACAAACAAACCTGTCTGATCATGCTGCTTGTTTCATGACTTCTTGCAATCTTCTTCTTGCCTCCTGTACCCTCAACTCCTGTCTTCGAATGTCTTCATCAGATACCATCAGTTGCTGCAATTGGCAAAGAGAATTTAAAAAACGACTTTATTAAAAAAAATTAATTTTTTATCACCTGTTTGATGCAACTGTATTACATGCTTTCCTGACTGTCAAAACCTATTTTCATTTTTACTCATGAATTTAGATAAACAAAGTTGTATTTCACTTCATCTTGTGGTATTCACCACTTCACTTTTCAATCTTAGAATGGAGTGGCATAGTATAAATAAATTAAGGTCATCTCAGTGTTTAAGTTGATATCTGAAAGAAAGTGAGATATCTCTCCATGTAACATTCTTTTTATCTGCCTCTGTTTATTTGTCTACATCTATTTCTTTCCATATATCTGCCCATCTATTTATCTAATTCATTTATTAATAAGAAATCAAATTAATTTCTCTCAGACCATGATTAATGCAGCATTTGCAATAAGAATGGTTTCAATAAGATTAAAGCAACCAAAATATAATATATTTCTATTATACAGAGTGATAGCAAGCTCAGCTAATCAGACAGATTACCTCACACATAAGTGAATATCTAGCTCAAAATCCAACTTTAAATCTTACATCCTCATGGTGTAAGAGTAGCTGACAAGTCTGAACAAACTATAAGACTTTCTGACAAGTCTTTTCAAACTATATGACTTTCTGACAAGTCTATCATACTATAACACTTTCTAACAAGTCTGAACAAACAATAAGACTTTCTGAAACGTCTTATCAAACTATGACTTTCTGACAAGTCTGACTAAACTAATCTCTTATCAAAACTGTTAATAGAGTGTTGTCAAGCTCAGGTAGTCAGATGCATAAAATCACCTATCATGCATTGATCTTAATCATAATCAAACTCATCTGAGATCATAATACAGGTGTATTGTTATGCATATTTAATTTGTATTATCTGTTGGCTTTTATTAATGACTGTATGTTATGCATATCTGTTTTGTACATGACCTTGTCCTAGATCAAGTTCATGCTGTTCCTGACCAGGGACATTTATTTAGTAAACAACATAATACATAGCTATTATTTCTATAAGAGTATAGGTTAAATATTCAGATCATTATATTTGGAGGTAATCATGTTCAGTTGAATCTGAGTCTAGGATATAGTTTTTCTCTTGGAAATAGCTAAATTTGTTGATGAATCTAAAATGTTTTATAGGAGGCTGACATACATCCTGGCTCTATTATTGTGTCCTGACTTTATACAATGTTTGTTTACTTGAAAAAGTACTCATTCTTGCCTTAACATCTTGAAACAGAATCAGTGTTAATGTTGTGTTCAATTTCGTCTGGGTGGATTTATTGATTCAAATTATTATTCACTTGAAATAATAATAATAATAATAATAATAATAATAATGAGGACTTTGTATAGCGCCTAATCTTTAGAAGCTCTAAGCGCTTTGCAACTTTAGGCAACACCTATAAGATAAGAAACAATAATATTATTACAAAAACAAACATGAAATTAGAAAAACATTATAAAAAAAAAAATTAAAAAAAAAACATGCTGAGAATATTTCAGGTAGGAAACATTTTTAGGTCTTTAAGTTTGTTCTTGCTGTCGAAATAAGTGGGTTTTGAGAGCCCTCTTGAATGTGATCACTGTGTCTTTGTGTCTAAGTTCAGTGGCCAATTCATTCCATGTTGCTGGGCCCTGGTATGCAAAAGAACGCTGTCCATATGACTTTGTTTTCATACTTGGAATAATGAGTATACAATTGTCAGAAGAGGAGCGTAAGTATCTTGCTGGTGTGCACACATGAGTGAGGTCAGACAGGTATGTTGGACTAGAGTCCGACAGTGAAATGTAGCACAGAGAACAAATTTTATGTTTGATTCTGGATCGAATGGATAGCCAGTGTAGGGTACAGAGCAGCGGGGAGGTGTGCTCTGATAGTGGTACTCTAAGTATGATCCAAGCAGCTGTGTTTTGAACTTTTTGAAGTTTCTGGAGTAGATATTGAGATGAACCAGACAGAATTGAGTTATAATAGTCCAGTCTTGAAAGTACTAATGAACACACAAGTGTTTTAGTGGCATCAACTGAAAGATATTTGCGAATTGAGCTGATGCGTCTCAGCTCAAGATATGCAGCCTTGCATATGTTCATGACATGATTGTGCAATGTGAGAGTACTGTCCAGAGTAACACCTAGGTTTTGTACTTATTGTGTGAATTTAATGTTGGCGTTGTTGATATTTATTGTTTTAGGTAAAGGATGTGAATGATCAAGTCTTTGTGTTGTGATCAGAATGGCCTCAGTTTTATCATCATTCATCTGCAGCTTGTTACAAGTCATCCATGATTTCACATCAGAAATGCACCTCTCTACACCTTGGATGGTAGCATCAACTTCAGTTGGGTGGCTAGTTTTGTATATTTGCGTGTCATCAGCGTACAATTGATGAGACACTGGATGATTATCTATGACACTTGAGAGCGACTGAGTGTACAGAATGAAGAGAACAGGTCCAAGAACAGACCCCTGTGGAACACCACAACATAGATCAAGTGGGTTGGAATGTATTCCATCTGCAGATACAATTTGTGCCCTGTTGACCAAGTAGGACTTGAACCACAGTAAGGCTGTATCATGAATGCCAAATACATGCTGGAGACGGTGAAGTAATATATCATGGTCTATTGTGTCAAATGCTGCAGACAAATCAAGGAGGGTGAGGACTGTAATTTTTCCGCTATCCAATGCAGAGAGAAGGTATTCACTAATATTCTTGGACAGAAACAATTTTTGCTTATATTCTTATGATACATTAAAAGACTGTTAGCACATCATCACAATCTGGACCACTAGAAAATTAGCATAAAGGAGACTACAGGCACATCAACAAATTTGATAATGGAACTTATTTGGAATACCACTTTAATTCAATTGGAACTTCATACATTTAGACTTATAATAGAGCTTTTAGGACCATCTGGGATTTAGTTCACAATACTTTTAATGCATTTTAAATTTTTACTTTGTATTATAGGGAAATATATTATTTGTTGAATTTTACAAAAACTTGTTGATTTTGGGTCTTTTCTGTTACTTAGTTTAAGACCACAGAGTTGTAACACTACTTACTAACTTTGAGTGAAATCCTATTAATAGAGACATCTCTCAAGTGGTGGTAAGATAAGCCGATCTGGTGTAAGATCCCATCATTAATATGTGAAGGTCTCATTCATAATAAAACTCATTGGACATAAAGTCAAAGTCTAGTCAAAATCTGATGTAAAAAAAGTCTCAACAGTTGTAACAATTTTAGCCAAACAGATGCTAAATAACCTGACTAATATGTGTGGCTCACACTTATAATTGTACTTTTCGAAGATCTTAATGACTGAAACCCACTTATCATGCTTGATCAAAACCGAATCAAAACTATGGTCTTCAGATGGTACCTCAGATCAAGTCATTAATATGTGTGGATCTTGCTCATTAATGAACTTGTCAAAGATCTTTATGACAAAAACCCTTTATGCCCACATTCCAAGTTTGATCAAAAACTGAATAAGCAATATGGCCTTGAGAGTGGTAACAACAAACTGTTGACAGATGACAGGGTTTGAAAAATCCATTGCCCAGGATAATAAAAAATGAATGCCAGGCAACCAATTATCACAATGCTACAACCTGGTTCTTGCAACAAAATATTTTAAAACATGATCATATTAAAAATTATAGACAAACATCTGATCATCAAAATTGTACCTCTGGATACTTATAACACAGTGCCTGAATTATGCATGATTCCATAACTGAGTGTTGGGTGCTTCCTATCTGTAGGTCACACTAATCGTGTCTTGACTAGTCATTATCTGATAATATAACCACAGTCCATAATACCAGCCCCTCAGGACGAACCCTTGAAAAACATGAATTTCAAATTATCATCTTTTGTAAGCGATGCACAATATGGCAGTGGCATCTTTCAATTCTGGCTTGACACACTTAAACCTATGATCAAGTATTTCATCTGTTTATCGATTGGTTGGATAAATGGCATATAGCACATGACAGTTGCTTCTGTTGGCTAACTTTAGCTAAATGAATATGGCATGTTTAAACTGTTGTTGAATGCTATATTGGCTTGTTAGGTAATTGCTAAAGAAAAATCCCACATGGAGAGTATACAGTTCCCTGACATTATATACTCCAGATTAACTGTACTGGATTAAAAATAAACATGATGCAAACTCAGATAAATACTCAATTTTAACAAGTCTGAGGTCAAGGGTGGCCAACTTCTAGAAAGCTGACAGACAATATAGCATACAAAAGAAGAAATTTGGTCCATCTTTTATTTCCTGATCTTAAAATGATTAAATAAGTTTGCAAACTTGTGTAACTTTCCATTAGCAGGACTGATGTGCATCATAAGAAATGAACTAAAAATCTGACAGAAGCTTTTGATTAAATTTTATTACAGCAATCTTGGGGGCAACTGCAGTAATTTACTCAGGCAATCAGAAATATCTAGCGTGCAACCGAAAAAAAATCAAAACTTGTTACCCAGGGACAACCATGTATTTTCAAAGATTTTCTACCCATGGATGGCAATGCATAACAGATAAACACTGAAATGTGTGATGAGTTCACTTACTGTTACTGTCAGGTGGTCTAATACAATTATAAACACAGATTAAAGAGGAACTATTTATCTAACAATGTGAGACACTGGGAAACAAATTAAAATATTGCTAAACATAGGTTCTCCTGGCAAACTACTATGGTATATGTTTCCTATATGTAACTTTCAAAACCTGAACACAAAATCTTTATATTGATCATGCTGCAGCAGCAATAATTATCACTTTCTGCAATAACAGTCACAATAGAAATTAGGTTGTAGGGTGAAATGACACACCTCTGCCATGTATCAATAAGACTAACAATACAAGCCTGTGAACAATACATTATCTATAAATATATCATCTTGATGGTACTGTCATCTTAGAAAGTCTCTCTTTAGTAGAGTTGTGCCATATTAACCCTTTACCTCATGCAAGCGTCTTTGGACGTCTCTACTCCATTCGCATGGAATCGCCTTTTGACGCCTCGACTCCATTCGCATGGAAGCGCCTTTTGACGCCTGCTGTAAACATCAGCCATTTTGAGCTGGTTTTTGTAGCCCCACCTATTAGATACTACATTCATTTCTGCGAATGACAATTACGTCAGATCACGTGGTCACTATTTATGCACTGGTCGATATCTGCTTTTTAAAGTAACTGGGTCATAATCTCCACTCTCCAAAATGGCGATCACGGATTTCATTCACTACTTACAAAGTTTTCACGATTAGGATCACAACTATGAAAGATTCAATAACTTAGGTAAAGGCTCTGATATTGATGTAGGCAGCAATTAGTTTTTATAAATTATCAAATTCAGATGACTTAGTGATATAGACGCAGACAAAAAACTTGTAAATTTTGAGTGTGAGAAATGGCAGCTATGGTTGGTCACGCTGCCTCACTGACATGATGGTAAATGAGTTCTCTCAAGATTCTGAAGCACATACAAAATTCTTCCGTGAAAAATAATTACACAGCTATAACAATCGGACTTTAATCTTACATCTTCCCACATATAATAGATGTGTACCAAAAATGTAAAAAGGTTAAAATTGCTGTTAAACGTAACATGCTCTATATTGCTTAACAGTTCACAGGCTGGCCTATGCATCTCGAGTCGACTGGGTAACAGGTGTTCTATTTATAGTGCACTGCACTTTGTAACTATGCTCTATGATGTAAAGGGTTATATGTATTGACATATTGGTTTTATTACTAGCATGCAGATTACAGAAAGACAAAGATTTATCTTCTGTTCATATGCCACTCATTCTTGACATGATTTAAAAAACCCACTTCCAAACAGACCTTGACCAGCCATTGTTTTATATGCCAGCAGATCAAGGTCTCTGTTATTTGTTCTACTTATTATTCCTAACAAACAGACCAAGATCTACCCAGTGATTATGTGATGGCAAATCTGTGCAGTTTGCAGATGGGACTGACTTGTGAGTATATATGGTAGTTTTTGTCTACCAATTATCTACTAGTATTTTCATTATTTTACATTAACTGCTCCAGTGGCCTAGTGGTTAGAGCATCCACCTCGGATGTGGTAAGTCGTGGGTTCGATCCCCAGCCAAGTCATACCAAAGACTTAAAAATATGGTACTAATAGCTACCTCACTTGGCACTCAGCATTAAGAGCTTAGTGTTAAGACTGGTCAGCCTGGTGTCAGGATAATGTGACTGGGTGGGACATCATGCTACATGTCTGCGGCATGATGCCCCAGTGCTAGACATCACTATAAACTGCCACAATGCAGACATCATAATGATGTGACTTATTTTTTTTTAAAGCTATGTTAAAAATCTGAATCACACAGAGTATTTTCATTAATAATGCCCATATTTCTCTTAACTTTAGTTTAGAATGAATTAATATTTTGATTGTATCCATAGTTATGCGTTTTCTGAAAGAAATTGAGTCCTTTCGTTATTACATATAGTTCACAAACTTGAAAATGAATGTTGGTAAGGATTTTGCACCATGAAAACAACAAGGAGGATGAAGCTTGAAAATTTTAAATTGCGCAGCCTTAATTGAAACAAACTACCATCTGAAATTTTTATATAAACTTTGGTGATTTTGGCCAACATTAGGTCTATCATTACCTGTATATGAGGCTGATTGGCATCAATGTGAACACCAGGATTCTTCTGTAGTGTGCTCTTATTGGCATTCTGCCCCATGACAGGTGTGGAGTTGAGGTGGAGAGCAGCTGATATGCTCTGCAGAATATTCTCTGTTGTCAGGTCAGGACCAATGCCTATAACAAGATGTGGAACTGTAAGAAGAAATAATTAATCCTAAGGATACCACCCCACCCCTGCTTGAAATGTGTCCATATAAAATGAATGTTCTTGTCAACATTGATGCAAATTAAGAGTTAAATCCTAAGTCAAAAAGGACAATAACTCCATTAAAATTGTACCAGAAAAGTATGAGAACTGAACTTGACCTTTCTCTTTTTACTGTAATTTCTCATTATCAAACTTCATTTCAATCTATGAAGTCCTTCAGAAGTTTCTGTGAAACAAACTAAACTTACCACATGCATGATGGGACTTGACATGGATAACACCATATAACTCCATAATGATGACAAAGGCATAAAAATAAGAGTGCATTATTTGTGGTGAAAATGTCCTATGTAGAAATCCATTTTACTGAATAACTTTATCATACTCTATTAGCAGCAAAACTGCATTTTATTCAATCTCTGTTCTAAGGCCATTCTCCACAATCTGAAACCAGTTGTCCCTAAAGTTAGCATGTGAAAATGTAATTTTAGGTCACAGGTGAATCACAGTGTAATTCATTTATATGTACTCTGAAGCTTAAATTTAACAAAATATGCTCTATGTAATATATAGTAAACCTACCTCGAATTTACTAACTTTAATGGGGTATCAATTTCCATAACTAGGATTTAAAAGGCCCAATGAACAATGACCTTTGATTGGAAACAGACGGACCTCTGCCCTATCATACATCAGTGTGCTCACAAACATATCAACTTTTCGCAAAACCAAAAAAAAAAAAAAGAATTCACAATATGATTTTAATCTTCTTTACAGGATAGTCACATAGCTCATTTGATACGGTGGTCACGTGCATGAAAATGTTGATTCAGTATTGAGAGGCAGAATTACTGAGCTCTCAGTCTTGTTGACTTTTACAATATATTTAACCTTTTTAGCTTGTATCAATTCTACTGTAAAGAATCACAACTATCTACTACGTGGTTCATCTGTCTTCATGTAGCATCTCATACAGGACATGTCTTGATCTCTGAATTGGGAAACAGGGATTAGATCTGGACTTTAGAGCTATTGCAATAGCGGTCTCCTTAAGATATGTGGGGCTATAAAATTAGAAAATATGTGTGAGGATAAAATTATGTGGCTTGGGAGCAAACTAACATCTTAGGGTCACACTATTTATCTAATCATCTGTTAGATAAGAACCTTTATCCCAGTGAATTTAATTGTGGATATTTATCACCCAGAACCTACCAACCCTGAAATTAAATCCACCAAAAGCATTTCTGATTTTTTAGCATTTATGCAAGTTCAAATGCAACATATTGTTATACTTACCTTGCACATTTCTTGGCAGTTCTAGGGACTGAATGATGTCCTCCATATTGTCACGAGCATGTAGACCCTGCAGTCGTTTCTCCCAGAATAACTGCAAGAATAAAACAATACTCACATTTAAAAAAGCTAAAATATCTATATATTATGCAAACTCTAAATTTGTACAACATGATATAAACCAATCATGAAATGACTGTAAGGACAACAATTTTTAAATGTGTAATAAACATTTTCAATACTTTGCAAAATGCAAGATGTATGGATTCACAAAACTTTAACAATTCTGGACATGTCATTTCAAGGAAAAGACAGATCTATAAAAGACTAGATTATTATCTACTATTGAGGAAACAGAAATTGGAAGTTCGAAATGTAACAAAATCTGAGCTAATCCCTCACTTGCAAACAATCCTGTCATAATGATGATAATCACAGTTTTCATTATTATTATTACTGACAAATATATTTCATGGGTAAAAGTTATTTATTAAAAGTTATATCTGGCATTAATTCATTACAGTGATTTAATATTAAGGCTATTCATGTTTGGAAAATCAATGTTAACTGCACTACTTGCAAGATTTGATCATTACATCATTGCATAATCAATATGACATCTTTAAGTGCCACAGCACTATCAACACTGGAAGAGACGGGACATAAGATGATGACTTCTGTCTCTTACTGAACAATACAAATTAAGAGCTTCTGTACAATTTTAATAATGACAGGAACAGTGATGTGAAAGAAAATAATAAAGTCAACAAAGAGTAAAGGACACCATTGGAAATTGTTAGCAATTTATGACCTGCCATAAATTCATTTGAAAGCAAAGTCAAAATTTTAGTCTGAGCTTAATAACTGTGTAACAGCAGGAAAAAAATCTTCATCATACACTTTCTTTATGCATATGATAAAATAATCTGACAATCTGGAATATTCAGCCAAAGAAAATTTAATCAGTTTTTAAATTCTCATTCAGCTGTTGTTTTACGGACAATATGATGGACTGCCAGCTGTTGTTTTAGGGACACCTGAAGGACTGCCAACTGTTGTTTTAGGGTCAATTGATGGATTGCCAGCTGTTGTTTTACAGACAATTGATGGACCGCCAGCTGTTGTTTTACAGACAATTGATGGACTGCCAGCTGTTGTTTTACTGACAATTGCTGGACTGCCAGCTGTTGTTTTAGGGATAATTGATGGACTGCCAGCTGTTGTTTTAGGGACGACTGATGGACTGCTTGCTGTTGTTTTAGGGATACTTGATAGACTGCCAGAGAAGGGAAAACTCTGCCTCCTCATTAGCTTTACAATTATTGTAAAACTCAAAGTCACAATTATCATATTAACTTTCCCAAAAAAGTACAATGAAATTACAGAACGTATGGAAATTTTTAATGAGAAATTTTGAAGATATGAGAGTCTGATTAAATGTGTGGTAAAGCAGTAATCAAGAAGGTCTCTGCTTTTCTGATATGCCAGATGACAAGCCTTAAGCCTGGCTGCGGTTATACCACACTCATACCTAGCCACCCTGGCATGCCAGAAAACAAGCCTTCAGCCTGGCTGTTGCTATGCCGCTCACACAGAGTTGCTCTGGCATAACAGAAAACAAGCATTCAGCCTGGCTGTTGTTATGCCACACTCACAGAGCTGCTGACATCCCAGGCAAGCCTTTGGCCTGGCTGTTGTTATGCCACACACACAGAGCTGTTCTCTGACATGCCAGATGACAAACCTTCAGCCCGGCCGTTTATAATCCACTCTCCTACCAAGCTATCCAATGTAGTTGTCCGAAGGCCATTGTTAGTTGCAATGTATTAATATTTTGAATGACAGATTTGAGAAATTGACATTTCATCAATTGGTGACAGGGGAGATTTTCTCATACTGTATTTGTCTATGTAATGTTATCAAAGTTAAGCATTCCATATGAAAAGGTTACTGATCAGCTGAGGGCTGTTCCATTTAAACATACATGGTACCCACGGAAGGCAGTTTAAAAAAAAATATATGCCAGGATACTCTGATTTCACATAGTTCGTATTAAAATGATAAGAAAATTCTAAATTGAATATATGGGTCAGTACCTCACATTAAAAGTGCCTTTCCTGGGTCCCATGTATGTTTTACTGGAACAGACCTGATACACAGTTCTTTTGAATGGAATTTAATTTTAGCCACAGTATCAAAGTTTCCCTTTCAACACTGATAATTAATTTCAGAGACAGAAAGTGAGAACTGATGACATCTCAACCAGTGCAACATTCACCATAACAACAAAGAACTGAATTAAGATAAGAACCTGCTTAGGTTGGTCCTGATTTCCATGTTTGATGTCTGTTTTTGCCTTGCTCTCTTGTCTGTTCCGTATGACGGTCACTGGCTGTTTAAATATGGATGCTGTTTGTCGGATTGGTAGAACAAGACTTGAATCATGGCGCATTCCTTGCAAAGATGAAAAATTTAAATGGATCAATTTAACATTGGTATGGACCTATAAAATACTCTAATCAATTCCACATCACTATACACAGTTCTTTCACATGAGACCAAAGTTTGGCATCAGATATTACAAAAACAGTATCTTTATCACAAATATTCTCAAAACGATTTTTTCATTCACATACTGTATTGTTAAATAGCATGAAAATACAAACTTTTAAGTAAATTACATTTCTCAGAGAATACTTACCAAATCTCATTACATTAGGAATATTAGCCAGCTACCTCGCCAGTCCAGCACTACTAAAAGAAGAAAATCGTCTTATCTTGTCTATGTCCAATACACAAAGGACAGCAACTCTTGACCATTACCTCCCATAAGCACTGCCAAGTGTTGCTAATTTTTAGCTGAGCAAGATGCTAATAAGGATGCTTGCATGGCAGGGTGGTTGGGAGGGTTTTTAAGTAATGTGATTGGATAAGTATTCTCAAAGAAAAGTAACTTACTTCCAAATTTGCTTTCTCCTTCAAATATGATCCCCAGTCACTGTACTTTAGGAGAAGGAAATGCTGATCATCTTAACTCTACTTCGAGTATCCTTCTGTGTTAGAATACACAAGGAACACAGCATGTGGTCCCTAGACCTGTGACTCTTATTTACGATTAAAAAGATGATGTCGAAACTTATTACCCACAAAATATCACTGGCAAATCCAATGGAGCTAACATGCTGCGTTGATTGATTTAGTTGGGTAGGTGGTCTTCTGTGCTGCTGCCACTGGCCCAACATTATTGAAGGTTTTCCCCTGCAATGATAAATCTGTGAGACAAATATTGGAGAAGGTTGACTCTGCATGCCAGCCAACAGCTTCCACTATATCTCAGATTGAAATATTAATTTCGAAAGTAAGGCTTGCAGAGGTGGCTCAAATCTCATGAGCTGTAATCTGCATGAGGTGGCTCTGATCTTGTGAGACCTCAGAGTATGCTGAGCATACAACCCATAAAACAAGGGCTGGAGGGGTGATATCCTGTTTCCCAGCTTTCACCAGGAGGTAGAGGCGTTTGCACTCACTATACTTGTCACCAAACCATCCGATCTGAACTGAGGCTAGTTTGGTTTGATAGAAAAGGCACGTAGTTTGCTTACCCTGCATCTGGAGGCTAAAGCTAACAGGATAAATATGACGAAACTTTTGCAAAGTGTAGGTTAGAGGCTCTAATTATTCCAATTGAGCCATGATAAAACCCATGAAAAGTTCCATTTGGGAAACTAGATGAGGGAATCTGATCGATTGAGATCAAAATTAGCTAAAAGACATGAAAGGTCTCTATCATGCCAAATGTCCTATTTGCCATGATGCCGGAATGTGTTCGATATCATACATTTGTGGCCTTTGATAACCAATGGAGGAGCAGCTGTTTCTCTTCACAGAACAAGAGAAAAAAGTCAGCCAGTTAAGGGATTGAGGCACTCAACAGGACAACATTATTGGCCTGGCATCAGTCCTAGAAAATGTGCTACTATCGCTTGTAAGCATTCAGAACAGAGCTTTCTTGCTCTTGAGATTCACTCCACAAGTTTAAATTTGTTTGTCTTGCAAGGCTATCCAGATAAGAGCCAAATGTGAAAGAAGACAGTCTGGGCAAGATTGAACACCCTCAATTGTGGCTGCTTCAGGAGATTAAGGTTAGCTGGTGCTGGTGATATATAAGATGGTCAGGCAATCACTGGTAAAGGCCCAGCTGACCGGACAGATTTTTCATAGAAATCTCTGGTATAGCAGCGATGATAAGGTGATATGATGCTGATGGCACAGCTAGACAGATGGATCTATCACTAAGATTCCCATATGAACTATTTGGCTTTACTGTTTCAACAATAAGGTCCCCATGCTGGGACTGCTGGACTGCCAGTGTCAGCTGGTAACAGTACGGCAGTATTATGAGTTGGATCCCGCATGAAACCCATGCACCCTGACTTACAGGCGATGAAATCAAGGGTGAACACTGCTAATGATTTCTGTGGAAACAATATAGGATGCCTCCCTAATCCATGAATTTAAGTACCAACAAAAATGTCATTCTTCAGAAAAACCAAAAAAATATATGTTCACAAAACTAGATTAATCCATAGTATTAAGAAAACTTATTTCTAAAAAAACTTTGTGGTACATCAAAAAAGCCTGTGACAAATTTGCTTTCTCAGATGAATTGCATTTTTAATGCAGATATTTCCTCACAGAACAATAAAATTGTGAACAATTCAAGTTTTAAAGCGTTTGTTTCTTGAAATAAACGTCCATCTTTTTATTCATCTGATTTGAATCAATGATAACACTAGAATGTATGCATATTCAAATAAAAAATCAGTAACATAATACACAATGTTTTTGCAATGAGAACTGAAACATGTTGGAAGTCCTGTGTTGAACAATCTTTAAAGATTAGTTATCTTCAAAATATGGTTATTTCAAAAGAAAAGCAAGCAACTTTGTTAGAAAAAAGATATTTATTCCTAACATGATCATAAAACAAGTAATAAACTACTGACCCCTTGCCCCCATCTTCTCATTGTCGATCTCCATCCCATTCTTAATTTTTCTGAAATATATTGGCAACTCACATGCTCAATTGTGCAGTGGTCTGTGTAACAGATCCCACTGTCTGTGAGTTGTTGAAGGTGAGGTTTATTTTGCTCATGATACACATTCAGACATTTTTGTCAAAGGGAGATAGTGGAAAGGATGCAAAATCTTGTTTTAGTTTTAAAATTTGGGACATGGAAACCTCTTTAATCTTAAAATATAGACAAGTATAAAACTTTAATGAAATCAGGGCCTGTACTGGCTACTTCATTAGACAAAGAAACCAGGACTTCCAGCAGGTTTTGTTGTTAAATTGTAAGTACTGGCACAAGTTGTAAGTGTAATTACTAGCATACTATGCAGCCTTTAATTGCTTTTTACATAAAAAAGAAACAAGAATTTCTCAGAAGCATGAATGAAATATAGAGCAAGATTTTCTATATCTTTTAAATTTTGGAAACATGCCACTATCAGCTTATCACAAGCTGGATGGCACTTAACTGTTCACATTGTAAATTTAACTACAATTTTCAAGATTTGCTCCTCAGCAATATGAATATTGTGTCAATAATTTGCTATTAAAGAAAACTTTCACAAGGTTAGCTGTCTAGCTGAAATCAAAAAAATGTTAGGTTCTTTAAATTGAGCTATTTCCAGCATTACAGTTACGTCCCATCACCAGCGGAGACAATTACAAACCAACCTCTGGCAAAGTCAAAAGCAGATCCTTTGTGGCGCTTACTTTTTCTCAACGCACTACTTATAATTCTCCCACTTCGAAAGTCGAATGCACTCAAATCAAATGAATCTCCCAGGATTCTGGCCAACATGGGCTTGCTCCTTATTTTTCTGCCATCAGGACTGGAAAAAAAATCATTTTTGATGATGAACTTTTGTCTTTCCAAACAAACTAAATTTTTGTGTGCATATATAAATTAAATGTATCATCCTCACACTTCAAAAGAGGTTGGTGGTTGGAAGGTGGTATTTTCATACTCTCTGTCTGTTAGTCCAGCTGTCCTTAATTCCATCCCCTTAACAAGTGTATGAAAATTCATTAAACAGCATTGCTTTAATTTCTACCATCAGAGCAGCACTTGGAAAAGATACATTACTCCAAACATAAGTACCTTGATATTCAATAAACCACTGGATTTGTTGTGTCATAAAACGGAATAACAAACCAAACAAACTTGGAATATAGGCTGCATTTGTGATGACCATCAACGGAAGCGGCATAAATTTAGAGGCCTCTCCAATGGGATTTCTAATAATGAGTCATAGATCAATATATCAAAAATTCACAATAATCAGTGATGAAAGGAAAACCTGATTTTACTATCTGAATATTCATAGCCTGTATTCAGTTCATATTTAAATTTATTTTTTGTCATGTCATCATTAAATATTTACTAGATCAGGGTCTCATTAGCAGCATATGTATGTATGTATGTATGTATATATGTAATGAATTTTGGGTTATAAGCCCATAAAATGGAATAGAAGCTTGTCTATGCTATGACAAGATGATCAAATATACTGTATTAATCGGATGATATGCAAATGCTTAATGATAAAAGCCTAACCCTTGCACTGATGGGTAATTTGGACTCTGATAACATGTAATCATAAATTATTACAGACAGATCAACCATTTTTAGACAGTTACCAGTATTTCTCACGGTTCTTGAGTTAGTCATTTGAAGGGGCCTTTTAGCAATAACTACAGAATATTTCCACATAAAATCTGATGTTTGACTACTGCAAATCCACTTATTTGAAATGGCCAATTTGATAATCTGACTAGTACTCTCTGGATTTTTCATGTGGCTATTATCACATAAAATTGATCTCAAGTAAACAACATTATATAAAAAGCAAAGACATTAAAATAGAACCAGGATGAGGGTCAAAAGTTTGTTTCTGGAACATTCAAGTTGTCAGCAAGATGAGATATGTTACTAAATTTACATTTAAAAAAAAAAAGAATATGGGAAACATCAGGTTCACTGGGTATTACGATGGGAGAAAACCAATGACCTAAACTCAGATTAAGATAAATAAGATGACATTAATAATGATCTGAATACTTAATCCACAATCATAGGAAAATATTTAGCTATGAATTCTGTTGTTTACAAAATAAATCTTACAGGTCAGGCAGGGCCTAAAATTTTTTAAAGTGGCGCTATTTTTTACTGACTGGCGAAAGTTGCTGGTGACAAATTTTTTTAAAGTAAATTTTTTATTTTTCATTGATATAAGCAACTCAGGCCACATAATACCTGTTTTCACTATCTGTGGCATTCAGTGGATCATGTCAGTAGATGATGAATAAGATGTTATTCAAATATGATTGCAGCTAACTGCAAACTGTTAGTAGGTTTTGAGATATAGTTAAATGTCATTAGTAGGAAATAAGGAATGACCTGGGGATATTCTCTATTGTTGAACAGTTTGGCAAAAAGATTCAGTGTCATTTGCACATGTTAATTTATGTTTATTGCAAACTGAGTGTGAGATCACTTGAGAGCTCACAAGATTAGGAGAAGCTACTCCATCATAACACTGCTTATGATAGTCTGGTTCCTTGTTTCATATGTTCCCTTAATTGCACTCTGCTATACGAATAGAGGAGCGCAACTCAGGGAGCAAACAATGCGGGGGAACCAGTCAATGCCTTTGCTTGAAGTAAACGCGATGCCATCCCTCATCCAATGCATTGTATATTAAATAAATCCTGATTGCATTATGTGAATCCTTTGCATCAAAAAAATGCACGGCAACAAAATGTGTGCATCAATTTTCTCCAGCATGCGTTCCTGATGCACAAATGTGCGTAAAGGGAAACACTGATATTAATTAAACATAAATTAGTGGAAGAGTGTCAATATAGGCGGCCAAGTGTGTGAGATATTCCTGAAACCTTGACTACTCATTCTAACATCAACCGACATCAGCACAGGCTTTACAAGGCCGTTATTTGGGGTAGTATGACATAGCACTAAAACAAAAACATGTACTATGTCTTACATTGTAGGACTAGAGTCAGAGTTAACATTCAAACTGAACAAGAACTGGTCTATAATATGTCAGATTCATAAGCTGTGTCATGCGTATTTGTTTTTCTCCTGGAATGCAGTAACACGCTTTTGGAAGTAAATATTTGAATACCGGAAGTGCTGCAGAAGTCACTCGTTTTAGTACCAGACAAATTTTTAACCTCTTTTAATCTGAGTATCGTCGTATTTCAAAATAATGGAAGGGATGAGGTAGGATCGTACATAATATATTTATAGGTTACTACTTGGCATTAAATAGTTTTACTAATTTGTATTGGTTTGTCCGATAATACACGTTAACCGGTTAATACCCCGACTGACGTTACATATCAATTTATGGAAGAGTGTCCATATGGGCTGCCAAGTGTGATATATTCCTGAAACTTACTCGTTCCGATGTCAACGACATCGGGACACGCTATACGAAGGCCATTATTTGGGTAGTAAGACGTAGAACTAATACATAAAATAATATGTGATACGTCTTACACTGTAGGACTACAGCGGCACAATGAACGTAACCTTAATTTAAATGTATGTCATTCAAATAATACCTGTAGTAATAAACGTCTGTTTTTCCAGCAGACAAACCAGATTTTCTCACTACCTCCTCCCGGATCCAGCCTGTAGGTAACCCACTAACATCAGACTTTCTTTTGTCCATGTTTTTGCAGTTGTATCAAAACCTGTATGTAGTGTCCTGCAGAACAGGAGTTACGAACCGGAAGTCTTCCGGTCACTAGATTAACCGGAATAAAGATATTTCCGGAATAAATACTGGAATAAGAGTACTGTATTTATGAGATTAAATACTGGAACAAGTAAAGATAATGTGACTGGGTGGGACATGATGCTACATGTCTGCAGCATGATGCCCTAGTGCTAGACATTACTCTGCAGACATGGTAGTGATATGACCACAGGGGCTCGTTACAAAGTAAATCAAGAGATGGGGGTTCTAACCTGTAATAATATAATGTTATATTATTACAGGTTAGAACCCCCATACCTTGATTTTCTTTGTAACAAGCCCCTGTGGATATGACTGAAAATTTTTTCAAGCTACGTTAAACATTCAAATCACACACACGCGCACACAGTGACTAATAAAACGGATATGAAAAATGAAAATACAGTAACTGATATTTTGTACCTGCATTCATACGCCGATTATGCTTTTTCAATTTGTTTTGAGCTCACTCAGAACTTGAAGAGTAACACGAGACTTAAATGCTGGTGTAATTGCCTCTTGAGGTGGAGTAGGTGGTTTAGCTTCATGTTCATTCCATGACCTCTGTAGTTTCAGCTGCTTTCTTCTTCATTTGTAGTTGTTTTGCTGGTGGTGGTGGCTGATCTTGTTGTACTGGTGATGGTAGTGATGGTACCTTTCTACTTTTAGCAACATTTACTTTCTTTACTGGCCCTGCTGGAAACTTGAGGTCCTGATCTTACTTAATTGAGCATCTTTCCTCGAGTTAGCTGGAAAATTACCACATAAAAATTACTACCATCTGATCTCCAAAACTTTACACTATGGTAAAAATATATATTAAAGAATCCGAGCTTGTCTGAATACCATTTCTGAAATGGCACAGAATACATGTTATCAAAATAAGCCAAAAATGAAAGGTGGATCAATAGCATTGCATACCACCATGGGCAATAACTTTGCTTATTGAATCTGTTGTTTTGCTCCTAATTTAGCTCTTGAAACACACTGCAGTAGTTTCCATTGACATTAATAACCAATGAGCGTGATACACCAAATCTGTATTTACTAGTCCTCTATGTAGGAGTTCGTACAGTATGGTTGACTTGCAAAATAGCTGATCAAGGGTTTTCATTGACCTCAACCTTTCATCAACGTATGTGGTCATGAACTAAACATATAACTTTGATGAAATTGTTGCACAAAAGCAATATTTCTTCTTTCAGTCACAAGGACCTTAAGGAGAGTATAAAATGCACATTATATGAAGATAGGAATAATTACTGTGTATTTTAACATGTTTAGTATTAAAATACTAAATTTAATTATCTATTAGAAACACATAAGGCTCATGATATCTCTTCTTAAATACTGTAATATTTTCAGCAGATTTTACATGTAGTGGCAGCTTATTCCACAGAACTGTACCAGAGTATTGGAAGCTCTTTTTAAATTGCTCTGTTATTGGTTTTGGTACTAGAAGGTTTCCATGTGATATTGATCTCAACTGATATTGTGTTGAAAAAGGCCTGAATAAGTCCTGAAGATACTCTGGTGCAGTTCCATGTAGACATTTTTATAAAAGAACTGCCTTGTGAAAATCTATCTTGTCATATATTGTGAACCATTCGAGTTCTGTAAACAATGCTTCTGAGGGATGATCAACAGATGCATTTAAAATTATGCGTGCAGCTCATTTCTATATCCTGTCACACTCAGATTTAGCACAGTATCTCTACACATTTGAATAATAATCCTTTGTTGGAAGAATATGACTTGTATAGATTGCAAGATTCCATAGGTAAATATTTCTTGATTCTGCCGAGTAGAGCAATTTTGGATGACAATGTTTTACACAGCTAATCAATATGGTCATCATCTACAGACACACCTACAAGCTTTTCATGTTTACCATTTTCTAATGATTATTTATTGCAAGAGATAGTTCTAGGTTCCCTGACTTTTGTAGCTTTTGTGATGTCCCCAATATCATACATTTTGTTATACCTTATTGGACTCTAAGGTCTGAGTTTAATCTCATTTGGATAACTTGTGTATCAGAACTAGATCTATATAAGGTTGCATCATCTGAAAAAAAAAAATCTGTATTTGTCGATTCATTTTTAAAGGTAGATCATTGATATAGACAATGAAAAGGAGAGAGCCTAAAACTGAGCCTTGTGGGACTCCTGAATGAATAATGCAAGTTTGAGAGCTAATATTGGTAATGCTTACTTGTTGAGACCTTTGGTTTAGGTATTATCTAAAACAGTTTAAAGAAGGATTGTCGAACCTTTAACAGTTCAACTTTTGCAGCAGAATTTTATGATCAACAAGATCAAAGGCTTTCTTGAAGTCAAGGAAAACGATCCCAATCATATGTCCATTATCCATTTCCTTCAGCCAAAGATCAATTAATTTGGTAAGTTCTGTTTGGCACGAGGGGTACTTTCTAAATCCTGATTGTACTTTATGAAATAGAGTGTAGGTTTAAAAAAAATTATAGACCTGAATGGCTACATGTTTTTCAAATAAATTTTGACAATACAGGTAGAATTGATATTGGTCTGTAATTCCCAGCTGGATTCACCTTTTCTCCTTTCTTAAAGACAGGTGCAGCCATTCCATATTTTCAATGTTTCTGGAAAATTACCACTCATTATACCTAAGTTTATGCATGCTTGACTGACTTTGTTATTACAGGTGCAGCGATTTTAAGAATTTGTGGACCAATACCATCCAATTACTGGAATAATTGTGCAATACAGCAATAAAATTAGAAAATAAGATTTTTCTATTTTCAAACTGACTCTGGCATATTAATGCAATTGTAAGTGTATGATTTAAATTTTATGTGGAATAAAGGTATTTACCAGAATAAATACTGGAATAAAGGTATTTACTGGAATAAATACAGAAATAAAAGGTAGTCACCTGAACAATTGTGTTATACCAAAATAAAATGAATATCCATACAAAATTTGAACAAATAAAGGATTCCAACATTCAGTTGACTCTCAAATATATTAGTCCAAGCAGTGGCCGTTTCTTCATTTACAATGACCTTTCGAGGGCATGTTACTAATACTGAATGTTCATTAAGTAATTATGTTTTGTGTTATTAATGCAGTTGACATCCTGGGATTATTATACCGGTACCTACATATCTAGTAGTTCTGATATGGGAGCCCAAAGAAACGAGGTCTTAAAATTAGTACCTCTTTGCTAAATAAACATTAAGAGACACTTATGCGCTAGGTTTTTTCCCTCACTTCTTATAAAACAAAATTTTAAATCATGAATTTAGATAATGTATGACAATGAGCACAGAAATGTTATCTTTATCATAAGCAGACATTGTAGAAATGTGCATGACCTTATTTGCATTCATTAAAACACACAAAAAGTATTTATTTTACAACTAATGTGCAGGATAGCTGATTATGTGTATTATCATTTCACACAGTTCAACCAATGCTTGCCTCAATTGGAATTTTGTTAATATTTTTCGTCAATTATCACCTCATAGTCTCAAGTAGCTCTGTGAGATCTTTCCAAAAGGCAGCACTAGAAAAGGGCTTAGTTTTGGTGGTACTGTCAACATGATTAACTTTGGCAACTTACTCATGCTTATTTTTATTTTGACAAAAGTGGAACTCAACCAAACTCTTAGCCAAGCCACCACAAAGAAATGCATAATATTTATTCGTTTCTATCCCATAGTTGAACATTAGCATAGGAGTTTTAATAGAAATAAATTTTGGCAAAATATTGTTTTCATTCAACTAAAGATACTTGTTAGCATAATATTTGTTGTGAATGTTATTATTGATCTGCAGCTCTCTGACAAAACAAGAATCCATTTCGTAGTTCATTTTTTCCCAGATTTCACGCAGCAAGTCTTCTGCTATCTATTGGCATCCAATTCCAAATGGGTAGTATCTCTGTAGTATCAAATAATTTAGTATGACAACCCCACAAAGTGAAAATTTGTTTATGATTGGGCAAGTGCTATATCACCAATCTTACCAGATAAGACTGGTCCCAATACTCCAACAGTATGCAGAGATAATCCATCCCACCCTGTTCGACTTTCTCTTTGTGCACATTTTTATTTATATAGATATGTAGATTTAATGTGATGAACGACACTTTGACATTTCTGCTGATGCCAAGATTGTAGGCTGAGCATGGTTATGTTGGATAGTACCAAGTACAACAGGGCTAATTCACCAGTTTTCAACGTCAAGTTCATATCAGGCAGATCATTACACAGGGTAAATGGATACATAAGTACTCTCATGGTTTCTGTGGGCTATGAAAAGTGTGCACTGGTGTACAGTGTGAGATCGATGTTTTCATGAGTTGAAGGTGAGCACCGTAGATCCTCCAAATATTTTCTGGGAATGGTCACATTGTATAGCCACCATGAATCAATACCATTGTATTGGCAACATTATTGCTCATAGACATCAGATTGGATATTGTCTACAGCAGCCAACATGTTGTACCATACAAGAGCATGTATTCTCCCACAAGCCTACGTACATGCAGAGTCCAGTGGGTAAGAGTTTTAAAGGCTATTGCTTCAGCTACATGATTGGCAAGTACAAAATTCATTGCTATGGTATTGTCACAAGAACTCCGCTGGACTTCACACTAGTTACTCAGAGAAAACAAGCATCAACTGGATCCCAAACAGCCTGTATATTTATATTTCAGAGGTAGCCTGATTTATGACACCCTTTGAAGGCATGTTTATAAGGTAGTTTGAAGGCATTTAGTCCAGAGAAAAAATCTGTTGAGGCCACACAAAAATGGTACTCCAAAGCAGACATTATGCGGTACTGGCAGAACCAAGTTAACTTTGCCATTTAGCCTGTAATGGTGGTGTCAGCTTCCATGATCATGTGTGTACCAGCCTATCTCCCATGGCTCGAAGCCTCTTCTGCTTTCATGTCCTCTACCAAGCGAAAAAGATTCTTGTCTGTATGAAGTGACTGCTGCCGAATTTGATGGAAGGCAATCAATCCAGACATCAGCAGGGAGGATCACATCCATTTGTACAAATAAAATAAAGTCAACATCCATACTCTAGGGTGGTCTACGTAAGAAATGTCTTTACTCCCCAGTCCACAAGAGTCTATCAGGAAAGAGACATGGAGGATACTCAGATTAAGAGCTTTAATGTAATGTTGGCTACTTATCTGTGCAACTAGGGAGGTGACAATGGATTCATAGTCTTATCATTGCACAGTTGCATGGGTTTATGCAAACCAAAATAGAGCTTCCTTAAAAACAGCATTCAGACACATGTCTGGGTGCAGAAAAAGTACATCTGTGTACAAACAGTGCTTGTGACAGTATCTCATACTTTCTAGGCATACCAATAATCCTCAGAAGATATACCCATACTGCAGAGGTTGCTGTAGACCCCAATGTAGTTGCTGTGTCTCGTCTTTCTCACCCATCGATAAAATCGTACAGACAGACACCCTTGAAATGCAATGAAAAGATCAAAAAGCTGTCAAATCTGTCCCTCAGTCACCCGTTTCCGAGTGGAAGATGTCATTAGCTGACTTCAAGTACTATATAAAGTGGCAAGTTCTGTATGATTGGCAAAGTATGTGGAACTCCAAAACAAAATTTCAGAACATCAAAGCAAATTACTAGAAAGTGGCATTCCTCATGCAGATGAAATCAGAGATGAAGTAATATCGTGCAAATGCATAAAGGACAAAAAACTTTATTCATGTGTACTTCCCTGATGGGTGAACCTCAACTAAAACATATTTTTCTTCCAGATTCAATGTCAGTGGAAGATATTCTTGTCATGTGTTTACTTCTACCCTGAAAGCCACGAGTACTTTGAGAAAAAACATTTTGTGTGAATATTTTTTATACAACCATTTTACCTTCTTCTTAAGCATTGTATGCTTTTATAATGGATTTTAAATACCGTTTACATAATTTAATCACATTTACATTTTATCTGAGAGTACTTCATGTTAAAGTTTATTTGCAATGGTTTATCAGCACAAGATAGGCTATACATGGCAGCTAGTATAAATGGTGGAGGAAGAACCTGGAAAGAACCACCTACCCATGAGAAGCTACTAGCAAGCTTTCTAACATACCCACGGAGACAGAGGCGAGATGACAATGATCCATAACAGTGAGCACTTTAGACCACAAGGGGCCAATCCTACAATATTGTATGTATTTGCTTATATTTGTACAACTTTTGTTTAGCACCATATAGCCATTATTGTGCTGATATTCCCTTAGCCCTAATACATACAGATACATATTTATCAGAACACTGCACTTTTTATTATATGAAATGGTGAACTTTGGTCTTGTTGATCATTCTATTAACCATTGCTGACAAAATTCTTGCTGAAGAGGGGAAAAAATCACCGACTTGCATTAAAGGTGTAATTGAAATTCATCAAAAGGAATCTTAAGAATGTGCATGGTACAGAGCAGCGGGGAGGTGTGCTCTGATCGTGGTACTCTAATAAGTATGATCCGAGCAGCTGTGTTTTGAACTTTTTGAAGAAGATATTGAGATGAACCAGACAGAATCGAGTTACAATAATCCAGTCTTGAAAGTACTAACGAACACACAAGTGTTTTAGTGGCATCAACTTAAAGATATTTGCGAATGGAACTGATGCGTCTCAGCTCAAGATATGCAGCCTTGCATATGTTCGTGACATGTTGGTACAATGTGCGAGTACTGTCTAGAGTAACACCCAGGTTTCATACTGATTGTGTGAATTTAATGTTGGTGCTGCTGATATTTATTGTTTGGGGTAAAGGATGTGAATGATAAAGTCTTTGTGTTGTGATCAGAATGGCCTCAGTTTTATCATCATTCATCTGTTTAAAAATTATGCCGTCTGATACAAGAGCACCTCAAACATGCCGAGGATTTGCTCATCATGAAATGATAGCCTACTTGATATTGTCGGATTTACCCAGTTTGATAAAAATCGTTTCAGTAATAACGACTTTAGAGTGGCAAGTTGCTCAATCAATCATGATCCCCTCAATTATATACATATATCTCATTATCTTCACGACTTAAGCCTATTTTACAGGAGATTAACAAAAAAAAAAAATTGACAAGAAACTGATTTCCTAAGGTGTTAAGCCTAACCAATCAGACATGGATGTCTCATCAATATTAGGATTACTAAGTCTGCCTCATTATTAACTGATCTCCCCTTTAATTATACAGACCCATGATATTGATATCGATACAGTTCAAAGTTGGCCCCTAATAATGATCAGCCAATCAGATTCAAATTATCACTAGGTTTGACAATTACAATTGTCTAAGCCTTCCAAGATCTTAACAGAAGCACACTTTCCAAGTTTGTTTAAAATTAGTTGTGTCTAGCAATGGCGCCTGTTATGTTCACCGATTTCTAGAATGTTTCCCATTCTTCCACATTAGTATTCCGGGTCCTATATATGCCATGAACTGATGTGATGCATCAAGTGTTAGTAATGCTTTAGATCCAAAGCAATTAGAAAAACACAGCCATGAGAAATTTAACGTCAACGTATTGAGGTACAAAACTTCTGTTATTGAATAGTGCTGAAAATTTAAGCTCACGCGTTTCGACATGCACATACCTCGGATTTTGTCCACAGCACTATCATCTGTTTCTATGGGACAAAGCCAAGGATCTTGATTTCAACTTCTCAATAAGAACATGGTCATTTTGGAAGGTTGTTATTAAGACATATTTTTCAGTCATAAAATGAACTGCAATACATTGCTATCTTATGTAATATCAATTTACAAATAATTCTGGCCAAGTCAGCCTTGCTTGAATTAAGTGCAAAAGACAACCCTGTCAGTGGTGTGGAATAATGTTATATCACAGGGTCCGATATTAACACAAATATTAGAAATGGATTAGATGAAGCAATGTACTAGTGTGAAAAAATGTCAAAGCATTTAGATATCCATTATATATATATATATATACATATATACATACACATACACACACAAAAGGGGTATCAATCATCCTTGAAGCAAACTGCAGGTAAACCAATGCAGACACAGGCGTGTTGATGGAATAGTGTTCTAACAATGCAGCAATAACAAATACTTCACTACCTCATCGATCTCTACAAGACTGACAAGTTGCAAATGTAAAACAGCTCCATGCATTCACAACTTCTCTGCCAAACCGCATGTTAATATATTCTATTTGTAAATGGTCAGTGACCCAAATGGATGAATACTTTTCGAGGTATCCCAATAAATGACCTTAAAGGTGTAAACAGTCTACATATGAATGTGATGTTGATCCATTGATTACTTTATCAATGTAGAAACTAATGGTAGCCAAGTCAGCACACCATAAATGATGCTCTGCTTCATGCTTACGTGCAATTTATCTTATACTTTTAAAGAACAAGTCTGTACTGGCGATTCATTTCAACAGAGTGGGTGCAAGCTATCTGCTTGTACATTTATTATTCATAATAAGGCAAGAGCTAAAATGGAAGATAGCAAAGTATAAACATTCAGTGCCAAATCAAAACTTCTTAAATGCATTTTTCCGTATGGTTGCGACATACACAACTTCATTTCAAGAGGCACGGTTGATATAATTTCGACAAGAGCATCAGAATAACCATTCCAAAATACTTTTACTAATATTGGCTCAGTCATTAGTCAGTTTGCACAGTTGGTAGAGAATCACATTTGAAATCAGAGAGTTGTGTGTTCATGTGCCCAGTCCAAGTCCACTGCCTTAGCATGTTCTTGATAAATCCTGTCTTGCAATGGCTGAAAATCTACTGGTCTTCTACAAGTGATATATGCCAATTTGTTTCAGACCACCAAAAGTTTAAAAATGGAAAAATCGCTACAGTGACAGGAAAATCAGATCAGGTATCTACATACGAATAGAAATGTTACCAAATTTAATTTTTCTACCTGTGTAGCTTCTTTGTCTGGACAAAAGATTGTCAAAAATGTAGAAAATTGCCCCCCAAGATCAAATTGCCAGAATCTTCTGAAAACTGGAGCACAGAATTTCTAAAAAAAAAATACAAATATGCCTACTAAATTTCATCTGATGTTTTATGACCAAGCGTAATCACCAATAAGGGCAGGTATCTTAATAGACGCAGGGCCACTCCACAAGTTTCAAGAAGAATGTGATCATTAGATTAAACACAATTATTTTATATTCATTTTAATTGAGTAAAGCACATAAATTTATAATTGTATATTTTAAAACAATTTTCTGTATGTGCACACAAATATTGTTTGAATTTTAAAAGATGATATGATTAATAGTAATTTTTTAAAAATCCAGTGTTGGAATAACATACACTTCAGTTGCAAAATGTTACTACAATCCAAGTAAAAGTAAACTGAAAGAACTTCTACAGTCCACCTCTCAATCTGAGCACAAGGTGAAGGGTTGACTCTTTCTGGATGTTGTAATCAGACAGTGTGCGACCATCTTCCAGCTGTTTACCAGCAAAGATCAATCTTTGCTGGTCTGGGGGAATGCCTTCCTTGTCTTGGATCTTTGCTTTCACATTTTCAATGGAATCTGATGGTTCAACCTCAAGCGTTATGGTCTTGCCTGTTAGGGTCTTTACAAAAATTTGCATCCCACCCCTCAGACGCAATACTAAATGGAGAGTGGATTCCTTCTGGATGTTATAATCGGATAATGTTCTACCATCTTCTAGCTGTTTGCCTGCAAAGATCAATCTCTGCTGGTCTGGGGGAATGCCTTCTTTGTCTTGAATCTTTGCTTTCACATTTTCAATGGTATCTGATGGTTCAACTTCCAAGGTAATTGTCTTGCCTGTGAGTGTCTTGACAAAAATTTGCATGCCACCTCTCAATCTCAATACAAGGTGAAGGGTAGACTCTTTCTGAATGTTGTAATCTGACAGTGTGCGACCATCTTCCAACTGTTTTCCAGCAAAGATCAATCTCTGTTGGTCTGGGGGAATTCCCTCCTTATCCTGAATTTTTGCTTTGACATTCTCAATAGAATCAGAAGGCTCAACCTCAAGTGTGATGGTCTTCCCTGTAAGCGTCTTAACAAATATCTGCATGCCACCTCTTAGACGCAATACAAGATGGAGAGTTGATTCTTTCTGGATGTTGTAGTCCGAGAGGGTTCTACCATCTTCTAATTGTTTGCCAGCAAAGATCAACCTCTGCTGATCAGGTGGGATGCCTTCCTTGTCTTGAATTTTGGCTTTTACATTTTCAATGGTGTCAGATGGCTCGACCTCAAGAGTGATGGTCTTGCCTGTTAGGGTCTTTACAAAAATCTGCATACCACCCCTCAGTCGCAGTACCAAGTGAAGGGTAGATTCCTTTTGAATGTTGTAGTCGGAAAGGGTTCTGCCATCCTCTAGCTGTTTGCCAGCAAAGATCAACCTCTGCTGATCTGGGGGAATACCTTCCTTATCTTGTATCTTGGCTTTGACATTTTCAATGCTGTCAGATGGCTCAACCTCCAGAGTGATGGTCTTGCCTGTTAAAGTCTTGACAAAAATTTGCATACCACCTCTCAATCTCAATACAAGGTGAAGGGTAGACTCTTTCTGAATGTTGTAATCAGACAGTGTGCGACCATCTTCCAACTGTTTTCCTGCAAAGATCAATCTCTGCTGATCTGGGGGTATGCCTTCTTTGTCTTGGATCTTTGCTTTCACATTTTCAATAGAATCAGATGGCTCAACCTCAAGAGTGATTGTCTTGCCTGTAAGGGTCTTGACAAAAATCTGCATACCACCTCTCAATCTCAGTACCAAATGAAGGGTAGATTCCTTTTGAATATTATAGTCAGAAAGGGTTCTGCCATCCTCTAGCTGTTTGCCAGCAAAGATCAACCTCTGCTGATCTGGGGGAATACCTTCCTTATCTTGTATCTTGGCTTTGACATTTTCAATGCTGTCAGATGGCTCAACCTCCAGAGTGATGGTCTTGCCTGTAAGTGTCTTGACAAAAATCTGCATGCCACCTCTCAATCTCAGCACAAGGTGAAGGGTAGACTCCTTCTGAATGTTGTAGTCTGACAGTGTGCGACCATCTTCCAACTGTTTTCCTGCAAAGATTAATCTCTGCTGATCTGGTGGAATGCCTTCTTTGTCTTGAATCTTAGCTTTCACATTCTCAATTGTGTCAGAAGGTTCAACCTCGAGTGTGATGGTCTTGCCTGTTAAGGTCTTGACAAAAATTTGCATACCGCCTCTCAGTCTCAGTACCAGGTGAAGAGTAGATTCCTTCTGAATGTTGTAGTCTGAGAGAGTTCTACCATCTTCCAGCTGTTTGCCAGCAAAGATCAATCTCTGCTGGTCTGGAGGAATTCCTTCTTTGTCTTGGATTTTGGCCTTCACATTCTCAATTGTATCTGATGGTTCAACCTCAAGGGTGATGGTCTTGCCAGTTAGAGTTTTCACAAAAATCTGCATCTTTATCTGAAAATAATAACAAGACATATTTAAAATATCCAGGCAATGATGGGCATTGTTTTCCAGATGTCAGAACAATATGCATTCACAACAGACTTTAAACAGCATAGAAATCGGACAATACATTTCACATTTTACAAGTCTTATGAACTGATTAAAAATTATCATTATGCACTTTTGCAACACAATAAGCCTGACAACACCTTTAGGTAATATACTCAAGGTATCTACTACATGTTCTGCACTTTTTCACATGGATAAATAATAAATATTACAAACCATAAATTTAGTGTATGAAGTACCTGAACGTTTCCAGAATTACACTCTGGATATGAAACTATGAATTGCCTAAACGAAACAAATTATAAAAACAATGTGAAAACCAAACTGTGAATAGCCAAATATTCTATTTCAGTAGGACAAATGTCTACATAGAGATTAATGCAGTGTCTAGCCAAACTACTGTAAATCTAGATTTTGAATAAAAATGTACAATATCTGGCACTGAATATTTTTAATAGTCAAAATATGCAGTCCTCAATTAATATATCATGCCAATAAAATAGCATTTTGGTTGAAAATTGATCCATTTTATGAAACTTAAAACGATATATTGCTTCTGACATACAAACTGGAATGCTGGAGTTCAATGAATTTTTTTATATACCTTTCGCGTTTAAGCTACCCTGGAGTAGAGAATGGAGAAATGAATACCTATCTTTGTTTAATGTATTTAGAATCTGAATATTCGCTGATATTAATAAAACTATCAGATCCATACTCTTTTCTTAAAATACTCTAAAACCATATGGAATTAAAGACGTGTATTATGATTTGTACGTTTGAACAGTAAGAAAAGAAAAATATACTTCAAGTGATTGACATCACTTGGTCATACTTGATTGTAGTATAATAAACAGCAAAATCATAATATCCCCCACAGAATTAAAAGCAAAAAGTATTAAAGCACCAACTAACCACACACATACAATGCTGTCAGCTGTTTAGTAATCTGGTCAGGTTTATAGCTAGTTTTACAAAACTCAACGTAACGATGCCAATAAATGGCAAGAGATATTAAGCAACCTAAACCAATATTGTAAGAAAAATTGTAAAGTACAACATTTTATATAAAAAATATAAGCTAATAAGTGGAAGAGAAACAATGAATAGGATATAATGTGTTTACAATGTCTTGTTTATGGGTTAAAAGTACTTAAGAATTTAGAAACAAACTATATGCCAGGGAATTTCTTAAAATCCTGTTCAAGCAGCGAGTTGACAACTTTCTTGATACAAAATGGAGTTTTGACCCGAAATAACACGAGATCCATGTTTACAGAAATTAAGTTGTTGCTCACAACTGGCCGACATGGGCGTATATAACTGTAAAATATTTTTTTTTACAAAATAAAAACTGAATTACTAAAATAGTGCTGTGTATAATCACAATCACATAAAAGAAAAGTTCTTAATTTGTATTATTCAATTAAAAATTATAATACATTCATCTTCACATGTATTTTGGCCAAAACTAATTTCGGCAAGTCAATTCCCCACGCCTAACCTCTATATAGCATCCGGTCAGCGAATGCAATGTCTTTATCTACTTTACCACCAACCTTTAACATGCATTAAAAACCAGCGAACACTCGTCATTTAAAATTAGTTTTATATAAAAGAAAGTTTAGGAGCCTTGCACGAACTTTTAGGTTCATTAACCTAAAATTAAATGTTTTAATCTTTGTATATTAAACCGTATCTTGCAGCAGACATTTTAAAACCAATATTTAGACGCACTTCGATTATACAAGTAACAAAAGTCCGTGCTTCATTTCTTTAATCTACGATGGTTATGGCGGGATTTACTTGTACCCCAACCCCTTCCGCCATATTGAATTATCAAAATCGGATGACAATTTAAAAAAAAAACGAACAAATCAGTACAGTAGCTAATGGACTCGAGTAGTAAGTAAACAATTTCTGAAACACATACGTTTTTTTTAAACCAGTGCATGAATGAAATGATAATTTAAGTTCGTATCTACTGAAAAACAATCAGACGAGATCTCTCAGCTATGACGGAACATTAAATCAAATCTTGAAACTCAGCAACACAAAATTTGGTGAAACTTTTTCCCCCCTAGCACTTAAATACTAGATATACTTAAATCAACTTAATATAATTACCTATCCAGTAAAGGCGTCACTTGCTGTATTTGCTGTATTTGCAGTACTAGTGTCTCTGTAAATTCGCTCGCATTTGCTGCGACGTAGCAGCCGTTGGTGATTTTATACCGTCTTGCTCACGTGTTAGCTAAAAACAGACATGATTGGATGGATGATTCTAGAACATACGGGCATATGAGATCACGACAATTGAACGTACCAGATTGAGGTTAGTAAATAAAAAGCTGTTTCTTAGCAATGTGCCCTTACTGTTAGAAGATAACATTATGTTTATTACATTGTGTGGCACAATAATTAAACAAAGATATATACGTCAAATCCGCTCTTAAGTTTATTAAAAAGTATATAACTGATTACTTGTTAAAGAAATATATTCATCAGTTGTATAAGTAATTACAAATTATATTTGAAGTAGAAAATAAATTTCTACCAAAATAACCCACACTTTCGACCCGTAAGATATTATCATTGCAATGAATTAATTATGCTATTATTACGTGTTATTTTGTTTTATTTTTTTTTTTTGTTTTTATTTAAATGGTTCCGAACAATGAATCATGCAGTGGAGAATTTCCTCAGTAATTTACACGGCCTTATCGCGTGACTAATGTAGGTACACGTACCTAATGCTGATTTTACAGAATACGTCATACCTATATTTAGTATATTTTGGCATTATCTTGCTTATATATTTACTTTTTATCAGTTGTTGTCGGAATATACCTGTATACAACTTTTAACACGGTATAAGGTTCAACATTTATATCTTAATACTAAATTTGTATCATCAAAACGTGACTGTGCGTATGCGAGCAATAGGTAAATATGTGTGTTCAACCCATCCGCCCACCCACCTCAGGTACTCATCCTCACCCTCTGATAGGGACCACAGGTGCTCGACACAAGCTTAATGTTAAAAAATAAGCAATAACCTAAATGAAAAAAGAAATACACCGAGTGGCAAAATTTCCTCAAATTACCCCATGACCCGTTCTGACTAATCAGAGCACCTTTAATAGTGACGAAGGAGCCATAAAAACCTGTCACACATGGGATGCATCTTCCTACTATATAACAAAATACATAAAATTTGCAATATTTGTATATTTGACTTTTGATCACTTTCCAGTGACCCCAAGGGCGGGAGACGAGAATGATATTCTGTCCTAAATGGTCACAACTGGGGAAACATAACTACAACGTTTCGTGAAATTCCATTCCATGCTTTGGGATCAAATATAGACGGACAGAGGCTATCACAATATCCCCGAAAGGACTGGAATTAAACATTTTGATGGGAACGTGAGATAGTTCATTGGATTTATCTGACAATGATACTTTATTAAATTATAGTGTGTACAGAGAGAGAGAGAGAGAGAGAGAGAGAGAGAGAGTCCAGATGGAATCTGATTTCAACGATTGAACGACTACCACCGATGTGGATATTTCGTGACCTCTCTCTCTCTCTCAACTACGACGTTTCAATTTTCAGTCGATAAACCCACGCTTACTTAGTCAGTAATTACTAAAATATGATGTCTTTGATTATTTTCATGCCTACAAACGAACATAATCTCTCTCTCTCTCTCTCTCTCTCCGTTTCCTATTCCTATCCTTTCATTCATTAAATCCATGTGCGATGAAATTTTCCACATTAGCAAATGTATTGAGTCCACTTGGTACAGTAAGTAGCTGTGACAGCATTTAAAGATTTCTCTGTTTCAACTCTCTCTCTCTCTCTCTCTCTCTCTCTCTCTCTCTCTCTCTCTCTCTCTCCGCCTTGTTACCTTGTTATGTCAAACTGACTATGTAACTCTCTACATATTGTGGTCTAACCATTGAGTTATCTTGTGTTGAATATAAATAAAATTCTGTGAATTTATAATTTTGTTCTCTAGTACTTACAGGAACAGCATCGTAGGTGCCTTCACAGCTAGACAAATACATATGTGCATTTATTCCAATTAAATTTAACCTAATATATGATACAATAAACATGGCCTGAGAAATTAATTTTTTATTTACATTACCGATCATGCACTCGATTTCAGATTTTGTCTTTCATTCACACATAAATTAGTCTGTTGCAAAGAAAAAGGTCCTGTTTATGTTATGTTGTACCTGAAAAGACTAGTCTTAACAAATTCTAACTGAATGTAGTGTCTTATTTTCTTGACAAATCAAATATTGTTTTCAGCATATTTATTTTCTTAAACTTAAAACATATAGAAAAGATTCTGATGTGGCAACATTTACTTTTCCGTTTGGTTCATAGTAAGCGTAGCATATAGCTCTGTGGTCATAGGTGACTCCAGTCGGATTAAAATAAAATCTCCACGATCCGACGTGTAGGACCGACGTGTTGGACTAAAAAAGTACGGAGTCTGTGAGTTAGAACCCCTAAAGTGGGACCCAAAAGGCGAAGCCCCATGACGGGTCTGCATTTTTAGCGTTTTCAAGGCATTATTTTAATCGTCTAACTGTTGTCAGAGTACCACAATTTAAAAACCTGTTATCTACGTCATTGTAGAGCGGAGACAATGTTGTTTATATGTTTATACATTTTAGCATGCTATCGAAAAGTATGCTTTCTAACCGAGGTTCTCCTACCCTTGACTTTTGCTCCTTAATTTATTAGTACATAATTATTTATTAGTACATAATTGCAAAACAAAACTATTTCGACGACAACAATAACAAACAATAAACATGTGTCAATATGTCGAACAATAAGTTAATTTAATCAAGTAACGTATCGATGTTGAAGAATCGATATATTTCTAAATCGATTGGCGGATCAAAAGATGCACCAAGAAACACAACAGAAACCAAACAACCATCGATAAATCAATAAATACAGACAGTTATTCCTGAGTAGTATAGCATAAAAGAAATTTCATGTACTTTTATTTCGTCTTATAACAGACTGTTAGTATGAAACTACAAATAGAACCCCACCTGTCCTTGTTTCGTTTCTGACAACTGTCGTTTCTACCTGTACACTCCTTAATATATATTTATAGGCTTTACTATCGGACGGCGATTACATCATGGTTAATTTTATTATTTTCAATTATACGATGTCGCTCGATTGCTTTATTTTACGAAACAAAACAGCAAAACGTATGCATATTTTCCTCATTTACGATTAGATTAAACAATTAGTTGTACTCCTTGCTTTTATGAATTGTTTGATTTTATTGTATATAAACTTTGCATATTTATTTAATTTTGTTGAACGATGTATTCGAGTGCTGTTATATTTAGGAGACAGTTACCAAATTTATCAGTTGCAGTGGTTCTTAGAAGACAGCAATCAAAACTGAAAGTGTAAATCACGAAATAATTTCATACAAGATTATGAAGTAGGGTTTCAAGGTCGTGGATTGCATTTGTGAGGTTTTCAAGGTTGTTTATTACATTTAGTTTCAATCGCCATGATAGATCTCTTATATTTAATATAGCTTCCGTTTGTTTTCACTTGGTCTTCCATTTTATTTATCTTTTCATTTCATGCTTTTGTTGATTCGTTCTTTCTTTCCTTCTTTCTACGTACAGTAAGTAATCCAGACGATTGGGCTATTTGGACCATCATGTGGATTATAACAATCTCGTCAGGGAATAATGTACATACTTTCTTTTAGACACGACCCTTTATTTTTATTGTCTACATCACATGTACTGCATGAGATGCAGGCGTGCTTTGAAATGGCAAATATCATGAAAATATTTAATGTAGGATGAAGACTGGCTTTTAGAACCTTATAATACGGGGCTCATTTCGGTACTGTGGAAGGACCATATGCAGACTATAAATTGCTAAAAAAAAAAAAAGACTATTTAAATTCAGATGAGACACTAGTTGGGAAAAACAACTTTTCTAAGATTTCTGACAAGAAAGGTTGGTTAAAAATGGGGCGGTAGTTTCCTTGTTTTTTGTTGTTGTTTTTTTTTTGTATTTTTTTTTAATCGTTAGGATCAAGCGTTAGGATCAAGCTTTTGTTTCTTCGACACCGGCTTTACAATGGCACTTTTGAAACATGATGGGAATTCCCCGGATAAGATAGAAGTATTAATAAAACTGGTAAGTGAAAGCCATATTGAACCTCAATATTCAACCAGTAGTGATGTCTGAATCGAATCGAGTTCACGTGACTTTGGGTCGCTCTTCATCAGGATTGTCCATAAGAAATTTGTATGCACAGTCTAAAATATTATTAAAAGTTGCCTTTGAAATTCTGTATCACAACTGTGTGGTGATGATGAGTCAATTTAAATTGCGTTGTCAAGTTGATCTCTAATGGATTGCACTTTTTCACGGAACAAATTTGCAAACAGGGTCGGATATTCAACTAGGGTGGGTGTGAAGGTCGTTGGAATTTGTGTACGTTTGTTCATTGACATTAGCAAGTTAGTAATATCGAAGATCATTTTGCAGTTGGAACTTTCGGTGATCATAGTGCTAAAGTAGGTTAAATTCGCTGCATGAATTATGTTTGTGACATACTTCTTAGCCACCTCACATATTTGCCTTTAGATAGTAAAACTGGATGAAAGCCCGAGTCTCTCAGCCTTACGGAGTTCTCTTGAGTGGGAAGCTGGTCTTTAGCATTACTACTCCATGGAGAATATTTCCGAATGGATATTTTACACATGGTTGCCGAGGCATGTTTGTCAAGGGCATGCAGAGAACTCGCCCCGCGGAGAACTCGCCCTTGGAGAACTCGCCCCAACGCATCCGGAGAAGTCGCCCCAGAGTGGTTGGAGAAGTCGCTCACTTTGTCTGGAGAAGTCGCCCCAAAACCCAGATAACCTTTTTTATAACAGAATTAAAACATCTTTTACGTGATTCATATTTAGATTTTTATTTATACGCGTTCACAAAAGAGATATTAACTGGTAATCATAAAAAGCAATAACATAGTAATATGTTTAAGACGAAATGAAGTCTTTATATAATCTAATGAATGACGACAGTATAGTGATTAAAAAGGAGTATAAGTCAAACACTATTATTATTAAGAATCAAGAAGATTATGCTAAAGAAGTTGAACGTCAATTAAATGATGAAAACAACTACAAACATATTGTCTAAGATCCGTCAATAGAAATTAAATAAAAAATTTCAACATGCATTAATGAGATGGCTAAAAAGAAAATTCCGTATATTAGGAATTTGATACTTTCCCTCTTAACATGCGTACACCTCAATTCTACATATTACCCAAAACTCATAATTAAATCATACATTAAATATACAACAAATTTCATTAAAAAGTTGAAGTCTATTCCACAGCTATCTGGTAATTTCAATCCTGGTATTATTAGATGTAACATCACTATATACCAACTTTCAGCATGCAGATGGTATTAAAGCGTGTAAATATTTTCTTGATAACAATCCTAACAATAGCACACTATCTTGTGTAGATATTTGGGTAAATTTGAAAAGGGTTTTCTTCAAAACGAAAAGTTTAATCCATCTCTTTGGTTCAGATTTTTCGATGACATATTTATATCTGGAAGCAGTCAATTGAAGAACTGAAAAAATTTATTGATCGCCTAAATCATTTTCATCCGACAATTAAATTGACTTATACTGCATCTAGTACGCATGTTTCATTTTTAGATGTAAATGTGATATCAAATATTGATAACACTATCTCTACAAATATTTATATCAAGGAAACTAATATCCACCAATGTGTGGAATATTATTCATGTCATCCCATGTCATGTAAAAACGGTATATCATATAGCCAGTAGAAAATATACCGACGCATTATTTCAGATGTTTGTCAATTATAAAATTCGTTGAATAAATTACAAACATATTTACAAAATAGAAATTATCATACACATATAGTTGATTCTGCGCTGAACAAAGCCCGTATTATTACTCAACATCAGGCTTTAAACAAAGCAGAATGTAAAATAGAGAGAGATGTAATTCCTTTCACAATACAATCAAATTCTTCATTATCTAATCTACGTCGTATAATTAATAAATGTTATAGTCTCCTAAATTTATCAAATAAAACCAGCGTAAAAGCACTTTACAAAAATAATTAAATTATTTTTCGTTAAGTACAGAAGCAGAGTTGACCAAATGGAAAACTTGACAAAATTTCGCATTTTATAGATTTAATAAGTTTTTAAGTTGAAGAAAAACAACAATAAATCAAGCCTTAACAACCGTGTGGCGACATCTCAGAAATAATATATATTATATTTGGGGCGACTTCTCCAGGCGAAGTGGGGCGACTTCTCTAGACGAAGTGGGGCGAATTCTCCGACCACCATGGGGCGACTTCTCCTGATACCTGGGATGAGTTCCCCCCAGGGCGACTTCTCCATGGGGCGAGTTCTCTGCTATTCTTTGAAAAGCACTGAACGCAACTACTTATCAAGTTGCTCTGCTGCATGAGGTAACAAAGCTGTTAGGTTTGCTTGAATGCCATGTATTAGTTGGGTTCTATTAATCATACGCGAGCTGGATGGTCATGTACCACAAACTTATCAGTTGTTTCTTTTTTTGGGGTATCCCTATATATTTTTTCCTAAAAACTACAGGGTAAGCCCTCTACATAGTTGTATGTGTACCTAGAGGGGTCATGTTATGTTTGGAAAAATGCTATAATATCATACTGTTTAGTGTTGTTGTTTCTTTTTCTAATTGAGGGGTAATTGTAATTGTTGAAATAAATTTTTAGAGTTGCTTATCAACTATATAGTTTGTATTTGATTGTAGGAGTTTTGTCATAAACGGATCTTTTTGTTTTTTCACTGCATTTCTTCTGCTAGCTCTTCGTTAAAGTCAAGGTTGTAGTAATTTCTTGTCTCCTGTTGTTTCTTAATGGCTTCGTTTGGCTTTTTTCTTCAGTATTTGTTCTGTTGTCATCGTTTCTGGTTTTTGTGTTACTTGTGGTTTCTCAGCTTGTTATTGTTGTTGTTGCTGTTTTACTTCGCACTTTAGTCGTTCAATCTGTGGTTTATCTTGTTGTTGTTGTTTTTCTTCTGCTTCTTTCTGTTGCTCTTTTGACTGTTGCTGTTGTTTGCCATTCCCTGTTTCTCCCATGTTTTGTTGAATTAGTTCCTGTTTATTTTGTTGTTTCTTCTTCTTTCTCAGTTTGTTGCTGCTGTTTGCTCTCTTTGGGAAAGATTGTTAACTCACTAATATGAGTTATTCCTTGTTGCTTCGTCTGTTCTTGTTGTGTTCTGCACTTCTTAGGCATGTGTCCTACCTTCACACATTTATTGCATTTTCTGTGGTGGATACAACCTCAGTACCACGTTTTAACAAGAAATCCATATAGAATGAATACTTTTTGCATTGTATAGAGTTTTTCCCTTTCTGTTTCTAAAATTCTAATTCCATTTAATATTTGATGGGGGGGGGGCATTCTAGCTTTTGTCTCTTTTGCTTGGAATTTCTGTTCAAAACGCTAAATTGTGGCTTTCAATGGGATTTAGAGAGAGGTATGTCCGATATATGCAGTTCATCTGTTCTCTTTTTGATCTTCCACATAATTGGCTCCTGCTCCTTAATTGTTGCTGTCTCAGCTCCTATTAGCAATTCCCCATATGGCATGATTGGTTTATCTCCACTCTGCCTCAAACTGTATCCTCTATCTTTTCCTTTCCAATTAAAACTTTCTGCTAGTATTGTGAAGTCTTTGTTGCTTACATCCAGAACGATCATAACCATTGATATTGTTGGTCTCCTCTCTGCTGGTATTTCGGACAGGGCAATCTCCTGTGTCCTTTTTTTTTTTATAGCAACATTGTAAGAATGATCCGTCAGTTGTGTCCATCCTTTTCGTGTCAGAATATTTTTCCAGCACTTAGTTCCTTGTTTCTAGCCATTTTCGTTTTGCAAGTGCAGCTCGTGGAGTACGACAATCTATTTGTTCGATGTTATTTTAAGTTTTCTGTATTTTATGTTTTATAGTTGTCTTTTCTGTTCTATTCTTGCATGTTGTCACGAATTCGATAAAACCGCTTTCAATCATGTGTACTTTCATGCAGTCTCGTTCGTGCCATGGCAAAGGTGAGGATGAAATAGGAAGACTTTCCTTCTCAAGAATGAGTGTCAGAACCAGTACTTTGTGGGCAGCTAGTGGTGGTCACTCGTAGTCTGTATTAGTGTGTGTGCATGGTCAACTGGGCAGATATGTGTATAGGCTAGGCAACACAAATCCTAAGTCAGCTGTATAGTTTTAACTATGAAGAGGACTAGGAGAACCACAAACTCTTAAGAATCGTCAGTGTAATAACAATAATAATAATAATACTAATAATAATAATAGGCCGGTACGTCCTATTACCGCCATACTACTAGAAAACATACCTAAAAGGAAGTTTATCAACATCATTCAAGATCTCATTTGAACAATGGAAAATTTCATAACTGAACGAGATCTCATTTGAACAATGGAAAATTTCATAAATGTACGAGATCGAATGTGTTCTCGATGCATGAAAAGATCGCCAGTCTATCAGTATTTTTGTAGGAGTTCAGCATCTCGGAAATGGTCAAAAGACGCGGCAATATAGAACGTTATAATAATAATAATAATAATAATAAACCTTTATTAGTTCAATGTCCATAGGCAAAAAACAATTTCACACAAGATATTAATTTGTTCTTTTTAAATAGAAAATACAGCCATATCGTTTTAGCAAGACATCCTTCAGCCATTTCATAGTAAGGTCACCTCCATTACAGTTTAATTTCCGTTTATTTTCCCTTTCGATTGGCTGGTTAATTATTTGTCTAAATATTAAGATATTCAATCAAAACTCTTCACAAGGCAGACTCTGCCACGGGCAGTTCTAAACAGGTTGAACACTATACTGCTTAGTCACATGGATGAGTCAAGTTTTGTCAACAGGGAATACGCGTTATAGAAAAAAATATAAACATAAAAACCCCGTCAACAAAGCACGGTTGCATTACAAGCCAGTCCTCTACTCAACAGTAAATCAGCTTGAGTGCTGTATTATACACGTGCATTTTGAAGTTCTGCATAGTGCAAGGATCAAACACCATGTGACATTTTTTGTTCTGGGCAGTCCATAACTTTTTGAAATAAGAGCTGTGTAATGCTACATCAAGAGTGATTGGAGTATAGCGCTGATAGAGATAAAAAGATCAATTATTTCTGCACTTTATCCATAATCGCTGTTGACCAACCAAATATGTGAATAACCAATTGTTACTATATATTTCAAAGTCTGCTTTCATGCCTGTTTCCAGTAGAAGTACCACATTCCACCACACTAATCTTTGACAGAAAAAAGGAAAAGAAAAGCAATAAAATAGCCTTCAGCACAGGTTTTATCGGTCAGTCAAATTACTGCATTAACTTATTGTATTAACACGGTTTCCTTTATGTTTGAATAGATAACTGAATATCATAAGCAGGACTTGAAAGACAATGAAGTAAACATATATGTAGATGATACTGCTTTTAAATTTGTTGACAAAATAAGAGCAGTTCTGCAGTTTAAGTTAATTAATTACCCGTGTACAAAAATATGAAGCAAAACTTTCTGATACTAACTTATCGCCTAAATTCATCAAAAAGTTAGTGTAAAGTGTTGAGAACTGTAACTAATTGGGTATTACAATAGACAAGAACAATTTTCAGTCAATACCAGAAAGAAATTTAACTAGCAAATTAAACACATTTGTTGTGTATCGGTAGATGTCACATCAGTTGATTCTAAGCAATTGGAGTCTAAAGCATGGAATAACCTTTCAGTATATGTACAAACTAATACCAATCTTCAAATTTGTAAGGAACAATGAATCCAATTTATACAACTTCTAAGAAATTGTAATATTCATGTCCTGTGATAAATGGTGGATAATGTGTTAGTTTTTCTCGTACTATAAATTGTTTTATGTTTAATTATTATTTATGCTTAATACACATATGTAATAAAGTCCAAATACCTTCTTGTATGCATGTTTGTATCTTTATTCATATGCATGTTTTACATGTCTTAGTATTTTATTTTCATTCCGAGTTATATTACCTTTGCTTCTTAATTTGTAGTGTCTATTTATTGTGTATACATTGTTTTCTTTTTTTTTTATTTACTGTTGTCATTTGTATGTTTGATCTTTGTATGAACTTACTTTCTCAGAACCTTTGAAAAACAATTGTTTTACACTTGATAACGTATCCAATAAAAACCTAAAATCTCAAATTTAATTCCATGCAAAACACAGAGGCTGGAAACCATCTGTAACCAAAAATAGTGCCATCAAAGGTTGGTTGTTGTTGTAGGGTTTAGCGCCATTTTTCAGCACACGACAGGCTATACATGGCGGCCAGTATTAATGGTGGAGGAAGAACCCAGGAAAAACCCGGAAAGAACCACCAACCCACGAGAAGCTACTGGCAAGCTTTCTCACATACCTACATTGGCTGAATCCGAGATTCGAACCCATGAAGACAGAGGTGGGATGGCAGTGATCTGTAACGGAGACCACTCGGCCACTCGGGGCCCCTCAAAGATTGGAAATTAACATATGTGCTAAAATGTTGTTGTTGTTGTTATAGGGTTTAACGCCATTTTTCAGCACACGATAGGCTATACATGGCGGCCAGTATTAATGGTGGAGGAAGAACCCGGGAAAACCCAGAAAGAACCACCGACCCACAAGAAGCTACTGGCAAGCTTTCTCACATACCCACATTGGTTGAATCCTAGACTCAAACCCACGCAGACAGAGGTGAGATGGCAGTGATCCGTAACGGAGAGCGCTTTAGACCACTCGGCCACTCGGGGCCCCTGTGCTAAAATGTAATGAGGAAGCCTTGTGAACGATGCAACAGCAAATTCCTAAGTGTATTAAGAACTGTAGCTTAATACAATTTTAGTAGGGGAAAGAGGTGAAACTGGAACTTTATTTAAGTCTTGCTAATATTAAGTCTCATACTTCATTTTTATTTAAATCCATGAAACTCATCAATGTGTAATCAGTCAAAACAAAAGTAAGGATGTATGTACTACTTTTAAGTTGAACAGGGGCTACAACTCTGTCATAAATTTAACATGACCTTGGTTTTCTAGATAATAAACAGCCTCTATCAAATTTGTATTTTAATCTATGAAGTCCTTCAAAAGTTTTAAGGCAAAACATAAACTGATGATACAAGGACAATTCATGTGCATGTATGACAAGGGACATAACCTAAATTTCAATCAAGAAAGCAAAAACCCCAGCTTGCTCTAGGTCTCCTTGATCTTAACTGATCTGCATAATACATTTTGATCTGAACCTACAAAGTCCTTCAAAGGTCACCATAAAATGCAAACAAATTTGTGAAAGGAACAAACAGAATGAAGGGATATTGGTAACTCTATATGCCTCTCCACAGAATAAGTCCACAGCATATAAACATATCTCTCCACAAAATAAGTCCACAATGTGAAAGCATCTATCAAGTTTTCATTTTGTCTCTCTGTAATCAATAAAGGACATATTTATATGTAATCAGCTTGCCAATATCTTGCCCTGTACAACTATCAAGACCATTATGGAAGCAAAGCGGTTTTGATAAGCATGTTGGCCCCTGTGATAAGATACAGGGTTTACCCTTTAAGCAGGGAAGCAAGTTTGTCTTCAGTCTTTTACCCATGTCCAATGGACAAACTTTCCATCAACATTTACAAATAATCAAACAAAAAAGAAATAAAGAGTCCTAAACTGGCCTGAGATCACTCATCTTGTTGATAACCATTGAAAAACAATGCAAGGGTAATCGAGATAATATATGATGCTTGCCCACGTTTAGACATTTTCTACTTTTAGTCACAGCAGCCATATTTGCAGACAGATTGCTGCCATTTTGTGCAAACTCAAAAGGTCATCATTCCGGAATGCATTATGTCAAATTTTGGTTTAAGTCATGTTTTTCTATTTGTCATACTGATAATATTTGACACTGAGTTGGAATCCTACCCTTTTTTCACGAGAAATCTGCATGATCTGAATAAAATTGAATTACCTATGATGCAATGCTTCTGTCAAAATCAGTTTTGATAATAATGCAATTTTTCCCTTCTAATTTTAGTACTGACAGCCTTACTTAATGGGATATCATGCTGTATGGTACCAATATGAAATACCTTCATGCACTGATGCTCACTGCCAAAATTGTGTCAAATTCTGTTGAGCAGTTTTCAAGAAGTTATTTAAAAGCTTTTCAACGTTTAGTAACTTCTGCTATATTTGATGGTGGATCAGCTTCATGTATAAAGCTTGAAAGGCTTTCTGGACAGGATACTTTCTTTCAATTTGGTAAAATATGGTTTCCTTTTCATAGTAACTTGATTAGGTGCATGCCAGATCAGCATCATTTGAACATATTTGAAGGACTTCTTGACAGGATACTCTTTGCCGATCTGGATAAAACTTGCCCAATGATTCTAGAGAAATTGCAAATTGGAAATGTTGACAGACTATGGATGAAACATGATGGGCATAGAACCATACTGCAAGTTCACTTGGCCTTATGGACCATACCATAAGCTTACTTGGCTTTATGGACCATATCATAAATTCACTTAGCATAATAGACCATACTGTAAGCTTACTTGGCCTTTTAGACCATACCGTAAGCTTACTTGGCCTTTTAGGACATACTGTAAGCTTACTTGGCCTTTTAGACCATACTGTAAGCTTACTTGGCCTTATGGACCATACCGTAAGTCCACTTGGCCTTATGGACCATGCCATAAGTTTACTTGGCCATAAGGACCTCACTATAAGTTAACTTGGCTTTATGAGCCACTGGCCTTAAGGACCCTACTGTAAGCTAATTTGGCTTTATGGGCCATATTGTAGGCTTACTTGGTCTTATTTTCCAGGTGAGCTAAAAGCACACAAATTTTGTTTTTACTATTTTCAGTTTTGTGCATATTTTGGATAATACCAGAGATATCATGCTTGGTTTACATAATTTCCTTTTAGTAAAACCCTATCTCTAAATGACCATCCATTCAGAAAGAGTAGAGATAACAAATTTTTCAATATGGCCACCACATCAACCATATTGGATATCAGATCAGCACCATTTTTATTTAGGACCAACTAGTCCACAGGATGAAATGGTATGCATAGCTGCCAACCTTCCAGGCTCACAATTAGTGAAAATAGAGATAAAAAGTCGTGAATATGGACACGAATTCGTGAAAAATACCATGACAATAACTCCATCCACTCTTACTCCGACCGTCAATACTACACTATATCAAGTTCGCAAAATAAAAATAAAACACTACATATATGCAGAAATATTTATTTATCAAGGCATGATACTGTGGCAGACTTGAACTTCCTCAACTGCTTCATCGTAAATTTGTTTTCTAAACAGTTCCGACTTCTTGCCTGCTGGTTGATCTTGGGGACTAAAATTGCTGACAAATTTTCTGCAGCTAAGGAGGCCCTAAAGTCTGTCTTTTTTTCCTCACTAAAGAAAATACTCTTTTGCTGTCACTGTTGCTGTGAGGAATGCACAGGAGCTGCAGCATTTTTGGTTCTTCCACAGGAAAATTTGGAAGCGATTTTCGAGTCCGGGAACATGTCAGAACAAATGTTTAGCATGGTCTCCAGCTGATAAAGGTAGATTGTGTTCGACACAAGAAAACTCACAAATAATGCTTAAGCGTTGGTAGCATGCGGGTCTTCCGCCAATGGTTTAAAATATTCCAGAGATGAAATCTGCGAATTCTTAATTTTCCCAACTTCTACGTGCTTTTTGCAACCGACATTCTTCCTCACATCGTCTCTGGGATAGCACACTGAGTGCAAAAAGCATGAAAGAATATCAATGTTTAATGGCAGAATGCACGGCCAATTTTTGATATATTCCAAATTAAACTTCACTTTTTGAGTAATACATTTCTTTTTCCTTGGTGGTGAAGACATTTTCAAAATCTTAAATGCGATGCTGAACGGTAACTCGAATCAGTTTTGACGCATGCGCGAAGCAAATTTCCGGTTAGGCCCCAGTTTCTCTCAAAAGCACTTGTAAAACTACTCTTATACATATAGATTAAAATAGGCTAAAATGCTTGCGACCGGGCCAACTGTACTAATTGGCTGAAGGTCTACTAATATCGTGACCAGCGGTACCGGACCGTTTCGGCAACTGCGAATATCACGACTAGCGCTTAACGGGAAATCGGTTATTTTATTAAAGATTTAAAATAATTGAGGATCGGAAAATTCGTGAATTTTTTACTTACGGCGTGAATCCGTGAATCGCTGAAAAAGTCGTGAAATTCACACCAAATTCGTGAGGGTTGGCAGCTATGTGGTATGCCAAGTTTCATGCCTATCCCCTCAAGTAATTTAGTAGTTGCCATAACAAAACATCTGTTAACAGATGGCAAGCATATAACAGATGCAATCCAGTTGCATATTTTCTGCTCTTTCACCAGTAGAGCTAAAAAGAAGTTCTTATGATTGCTCTCTAGATCTTTAGTTTGCTTCATGTATGAGATCTGGAGAAAGAAAGAAACAAAGTGGATGATCTCTTTACCATTTTATTTTTTCTTTGATTTGTGCAAAGTAAATATATTTCAAATTTACAAATATTTTGAACTTTACCATTGAATTCACTGAGTCATTTGTTTTCACCCAATATACACAGTAATATAAATATTTAATCCTTATAGTGCCTATAAAAAATGGTTCTGAGGAAAACTAGTTGTTTATTGGCATAAAAAACATACCAATGAATTACTGGTAATCAATAATTATTACTTATCAATACTTGCCTCAAGCCTCATAGTCATAAACTATCAATAGTCTCTGCATCTCCTCTACTATATTTTTCATTCATGTCTTAAGTTTTTTTTATGATTATCTTCACTTTTATTAGAGTACCTATGCAATGCACAATTTTGTTTCTCCATGAAATTTAGTACTGCAAATGTTTGAAAATATTTGCTTTATGCTGAAACTCTTTTAAGTGTACTAACAAAGCAGAAATATAATACATGATTTTATTTTACTTTACAAAGTTTTAAAAACCTGAGTAAAATCTCTAAACTGAAATCTCCCATCCAATACCTTGGGATCGTTTTCAGTTATTGTCAGGTTTAGAATTACATGCAGATTTATGATTAATGTGTGCACTACAAAGGGCCCTGGTAACTAACACATATACTTGCTTATAAGTCAATACTAATGCAAACTGCACAAACCCAGATCTGATGGTACATAATACACTGACAGATCTGGGACAACTGTGCAGTTTAATCAGCAGAACTGCAAAGACCCTGATCTCATACACAATATGCATTGGAAGCTCTGGATCTTTTGTTGCTTGCATTTTGAATGGACTTATAAGCAAGTACGTACAGTACAATCTGCTCAATAAAGCGTTAAACAGAGGTTACTTGTGTTGGGAAACAGAAGTTTAGAGAATGGGCAGTAACTCCATTCTATAATGACATAGAATGCTACGAATATAATTATGCATGATAAATTTGGGTGAAATCCAACTTTCCTTAGTAAAGTAATGTTGTGAATGCCAGTGACAGGAAATCAGTGGCTATAATTCTTCTAAATGATAATGTGGAATACAGGAAATCAAACACATTCATGGTCTCCTCAGCATAAAACTGAATGACAAATATGCAATTTCAACATTCCATCAAAACCATGATGAAGTTATGCTGCAGAAACCAAAGTCAGTAGACGCAAATTGTTAGTGATATTGTGGAAAGTTAACTCATTCTGGTTTTTTTAATCAATAAATAATTATATGACAAATCTGAGTCCAGCAATCCTCGTGAAAGTTAAGCCAGACAGAAATACCCACAAGAGGAATGCCAAAAAACTTTAACATCATATGCATTATACAGTAACATAGTGTAAAAATCAACTCTTCATGGTCTATTTTCGGGGCAATTTTTCTTGTCTTTGATTACTAAAGAGATACATCATGTCCTGTAAAAAAAAATTGGAATTCTACGCATGTTAAAATAAAAGCATTATTATAAAATGGTACTATATGCATACTACGGTAGTATCTCAAAATTTTTAACATGCCAGATTTATTAACTGGATTTTAAGACCCAATTGAATGTGTACAGTTACAATGAACTTGACTGATTAGAGAAAGCAATCTCTCATTCATGTTATTCAGATTCTAATGTATTTTTTATTACAGGAAATCCACAGAAATATTACATCTCACTTGCTCAGCAGAGACATTTCTAATAACCAGCAAAGTAACTGAATCACGAAAAGTAGGTCACCATTACCTCTGTTTGTCTTTAATAAGCAGTATCCTCCATAATGAATAAACTCATAAAGTTTAATGACTGTATATACAACAGCATCAAGGAAACTATATGCAAACTTTTTTAATGTTTACATCAATACTATGTTTTTGAAGGCAAGAAAAAAATATGACACTTGTGCTGCTAGACTGCTGAAATGATACCAGGCACTAAAAAACTAAAAAGGCTGTTCTACAAATATTCTTGTTATATTAAATAATAATATATAACATATACCATAAAGTCTTCCCAATATTGTATACCATAACAACACTTATCTGCACTACCAGTGTTTCACTTAACTTATTTAATGCATTATGTAACACATTAAACACATACAACCATTCTCTATTATAAACACATTTTTAAAGGCCAATTGCCTTCAACTATGACAAATATGTATATGTATTTTCCATATCTTTTATAAACTGTACCAAACATCAATCATCAACAGATGTAAGGTATCAGAAGAAGAATTCAGGACCTATCTGGTCACAACAAAATTATGTGCTTGTATGCGTGTAAATATGGTAACAAGTACAGCTTGGGTTTTAATAGGCACGCCACTAGAGACAAGATGACCAGAACTACTCATTACATGTTCATTTTCAACAAAAGCAAAGTTCTACTTTTGCAAATAATACCGCATATCTTAAAAGAAATGTGGGCTTAAAAAAAAACTGAAGAAAAAAACAACAAAACCTTATAAACTGTGATTTTTTTTTTACTGTGCTTGTTAAAAAATACTGCACAGTCAAAAGTAATGACCATGAAGTAATTCATCCCATAAAGCAACTGGTGCTGTTCCTGTACAAGTCAAACCACACTGACCAAGGATATTTAACGAGATATTATTTCATAATGACTAATATAATGTCTAAAATATTCTGAGATTATTTATTCATCAGCTTTATCTGCAATTATCACTGACTTTAATTACTGTTATAATTAGCGTAAGCAACAGCACAATGACTGTATAAGCTTGACAGTGTTTCCCTTTACCCTCATCTGCACTTCAGAGACCCCATTTTTTTTAATTTGACCCCCAGTTTTGATACCAAAGTTTGTTTTTTACTCAGTCTGACCCCCAGTTTTGACACCAAGGAGATTTTGACTCTCAGTCTTGCACCCTTAGGGAATACACTGCTTGAGTAAAAGTCAGACCCAACTGCAAACTGTCTGACAGATCTAGCTCTATGCAGCTATTTGGGAGTAATCAGTACAACACAGACCCACATCTGCTACTGCATTATGTGATGGCAGATTAGGGTCAATGTTGTTTGCAGTTGGATTTTACTTTTACATGAGTATATACGGTATACATTTTTTCTCTCACATAACTCCTTACGAGGAAATGTCTAATAAGTCACATTACACAAGTTCTCTTATCTTCTTTAGCTTATCTGGGAAGAAAGTATGAGAAAATTCTATAAGCAGGCAAAAAATACTTAAGTAAATTCTAAATAGGTACTTAATGCAATTCATGTAGGATGATTCAAAATAATTTCAACCAGCTATACTGTACAAGTGATATTACTTAACAATACATTTCAAACTGTTTTTATCAAATTAAAAATGATAGCTTCAAGTAATCATTGTGATCAATAAATAGAAAAACAAAACTTAAAAAAATGAGAAGGTAAATGGGGGTACAATAAGATGGCAATTTAAAAGATTAGTGCATTCAGTTCACATGTAGCATGTGATTTTGCTGCATATCACCTTATGTTAGGTTAATTTGCAGATAACAGTTGCATTTCACAAATGCAGCTGTAGTGAGTTGAATAAAGTGATGGCTGGATTTGTCCATGTTGTGGAACAAAAAATACCCTGATGGAAGCCATCACAAATATCAGCCCATCTTTTTTGGCAAAAATAAAGAATATAGATATAATAGCAAAATTACTTCAAGGGCACATTTATTAAACCACATAAGTTTTATTTAGTTTAGCAAAAAATGAACTAGATCAGAAGTAAAAAAAAACATATGCCATCACCGCAGACCCCCCTCCAAAAGTCTTTGCAAAACATGTAATGTATAACATCAATGCTTGCTCAAGAAAGGTTCATTAGCATCAAGAACAAAAAAGGAAACAAAAAAAAGGAAACAATCTGAAAAAACTACAATAATGGCATAAACATTAATTAAAATCATCTAAATATGAAACATGTACCTAATTTCATTTATATACCTCAGCTGCTCATTAATTAATCAAGCTCACATGGTTTTTGTCCAGTTGATGAAATGTGTAAAAAAAAATGTAAAAAAAAAAAAAAAGGCCTGAAAATCTACTGCACTCATGTACATATCAATACAGATAAGTCTGCCAAATTTTATCTGCCTGCCTAAAGTGGTATTGCATATGCTCACAAATTGAGTTCAGCTGCAAATGATATCTGATCTACTATCACATAATGTTCTGGTATATCAAAGTCTTTGTTCCTGAAGAACTGCATGTACATAATCATCAATACTGAAAGATTTTTCAACAACAAAATTATATAAATTTATAACAAAAACATTTATGCAGAATTTGTACATCATGATGTCTGAAATAATAAACAGATATTGAGTACTGTATTTTCCAGGCAATAAGTCAATACTTTTTGATCTGGAAGTCTAGGATTCATCTTATACCCTGAATCAACTTGTACGTGGATTATGTCATTGAAATTGCTTTAAGTACCAGTAATAGTGCGATTATGAAATGTAATTGGCAAAATCCAAAACAGGTCATATAGCTGTACCAATTACCATGTCAATAAATTGACATTACTAATATGACTCATTTTATATTAAAATTTTTATCATTATTTTGTATGCATTTGTATGTGCGTTTTTCTGATTGCTCAAACATGAAATAAAAGAAAACAAAGAGCTCATAATTCATGGGCTGCGTAGCACTCTTATGGTCTAAATTCTATAGTGTACTTTACTTATGCAAAGCACATCGATTGTTCCTTAACATTCACCCCCAAATAAATCAACACAATATGAACAGTTGTTGCTTTTAATTCATCCTTTCTTTTTTATATCAAACCTAATTCTTCCTGATAACTTTTTAATGATAGGTACACTGATATTTGATTTACCATATTTTATTTTATACACATGAGTGATTATTGGTAAAAAAATTTCATTGATACAATCCATATTAACAAGTCAAATGTTCGATAATATTTATGAAATACCATAGATTAAGCACAAAATTATCATATATTCATAATACTGCCACATATTCACAAAAGAATGTCCATAATATAGGTTAACATTCAGAGCAGAGATAGAATACTTGTAGATAATCAATGATTCATTTTTAATTTTGAATTTAAGCTGAAAACAAAATGTAATAACACACCCTTATTATTCTTAACAAGTTGTTGTTTTGGTGTCTCTCTTTGACTATAATTGATGAACTGATTCTCTGACTATAATTGATGAATTGATCTTAGATTTATGACAACAATCCAAGCCAGTTAACAATTTAAACCATGACAGTGACTTTGGGTGTTAGGCAGTGCTGGTAACCCCTTTGTTCTCTATCATTAATCCACACCAATTACCAGTTTTATGATCTCAAATGGATTGAGAACCACAAGCAATGAAGCCCTCCTTCTTCTCATTTACATTTTCATTAATTTTCTTTCCATTTCTAATTTCCATGTTGCAGCCTCATATTTCTATTGGTAGCCTTACTGATTTTATCTTGTTTGTCAAATCTTGCCCCCAAACAACTGTAATTTATTAGCATATAAATAACAATGTAAAGCAATGCAGTTCCTATGACAACATATATTTTATTTAAAAGGAGAATGAACTGTTTATTCAGTGGTGTCAATTGATAATGGAATATAGTAGTTCCCTTGTCCATGAGGAGGATCACAATCATCAGGTAACTGAATAATACAGATTACAATCACACGGAAATTACCCATTTCTCCAAAATGAAATGGTGGAAAAAGTATGTTAGCATCAGAGACTGCAATTTCATAATTAATTTGGAACAGCATACAGTGATACAATATTCATGAAACTGGAAGTTACAAGAAAAAATGACAAAGCTAATGTGTTGATCTGACTTTGTCTTAAACACTACTACAACTTGTATATGGATGAAGGATGAAAAATTTACAAATTAGTTACATTGAGTGGTACTCTACATTGACTTATTGGCTGCAAAATACAGTACTTTATCCATGTTTAACCTATCCAATACAAGTAATGCAATATGAAACTTGCAAATAGATAATTACAGATAATTCTATCCCATTGCACTAACAATATACAACTTCGTGGAATGAATGTGTAATTAATACAAAAATTTTAGTCAATTTCCACAAAGATAATTGGGACATATACTTTTTCTTCACCATCACTTCTTGCTCACATCTGCAAATAATATTTAAAGCCAAGACACTTATGGTTTGATTGCTCAAACCAGTATTATCTATTCTCTCAACTTCTTCTCTATACAGCCACTGCAGTACTGTACTTGAAGCACCAAACTGTGGCATAGAAAATCAACAAATGATGATAGTTTGTAACAGGTAAGGTGGTCTGTGAAATGATGGAATCACAAAGCCTATATGATTGCCTTTCCCTCTGGTAGAAAAGCTTCCCAATACTTTATCAACTGAAATGATAAAGAAGAGGAAATATTACTTGATTCATGATATAGTTACATATATTCCTTATGAATAATAAATTGGTGATTGTAGCCGAATGTGGTTTTATAACTGTAAATTATTATATGCTCATTTTTGTTTCCGTAACTTTACACTGTCAGAATCGTGCAGTATCTTACAATACTGAACAAGCTGATACTGCATGCACGTGCACGACACGTGGCTAAACATAATATAGTGTTTCCTCCATTGAAAGTATAGATAATAAACTTAATGATGCAGACAAGTTCAATGAGTCAGAAATAAAACTATCAAACAAGCACATGAATGAATATGATATTCGCAATGTCAATAATGTGAGAGATGCAGTAATTGAAAATACCGTTCTAATCACTGAAACAATTATTTAGGAGAAATATTTGTACCTTTTCACAAATAGAATGGTTCAGACTATGACCAGTACTCTCTATGGTTTATAAAAATATAGCAAAGAAAAGCATATTGAGGCCAAGGGCTATTTCATATCTATCAGAGACATACCATTTTACAATTCTGTCAAAATACTAGATTTGAGAAAAAAATGCAACCAAAGGTTTCGGTTGGAAACACAGAACCATAAAGACAATAAACTAAGACATAAAAAAAGTATTATTTCTGTTGGCTAAATGGACTGTCACACAAGAGCTGCTTTGCAATTTTCCCAGTGTAACTGTCTTGATACAATGTCAGACTAGTGATAGAAGACACACTATATGATACAGGTCATAGCTGGTGTCCCTCCAACAGTGAGATGCAATTGACAGGGCATAAACATTGTCTTCTTTAGCTGGTAATAAGAATGGTAATAAATATACTTACATTTATGCATCTTAAAATGTACTTTCTTAATTCTGCAAATCCTAACGACATATCCTGCAAATCTGATAAACACCAAAACTCAACTGGCATTTTGAGTACATTTCCAGATGAAATCCTTTCTCCTTACTGTATTGAATTGACCCAATAATCCAAACCATCATAATCAGAAAAGTAGAACTGAGCTTGTTCAATATAAAAACAAAATCCATCCATTCCAGTCTAAATGAAAAAGTTGTTGCAATGTGTATTCATTCACAATATGACTCCAAATTCCAATTTTAAGTAGATCAAAATGACAATTCTTTTTTAAACTACTGTCAAGCACATAATGAAGTTCAAAGGTTGCTGGGTGGCGCAATGTGCACATTAATGTTATTGTGTATTTATGAATCTACGGTTGTGTATTTATTTTGGAATACATCATAAATTCAATTACTTTGTTTCTTGTAGTGCATTTTTTAAATATAATTAAGCCTTAGGTAGAATAAGAAAATGAGTATATAATAAAATGGTTGCCGCATTTGTATGGGTAAATATGAATTCGTTTTCTCTGATGAATACTGTTCTCCCAATGGTCATGCAATATTATTTTTAAAAAACTGTCAATATTTTAACATACAAATGCAGCAACTTAGAACTATCTAATATGTTCTGTTTCTCATGAGTATGATGCACTGTATGATACAGATAAACTTGCCTAAGTGGACACATCCAAAAGGACATATTTTTATGCATATCTATAAAATATGTGTCAATTTGTATGATTATAAAATTATTTGTAATGGTAATTTTTAAACACATTACATAGCTACAAGATAGTGGGTTTGTACTTTAGGATGAGGTCATTTCATTTGGTAAACAAGTTATTGTGGCTTTTTGACCTTGGAAGTTGTTCAAGAAGCCTTGTTGACAGATCTGAGTTCAGGTATTAGGATTCCCCCTTGGAAAATCAGTTGACATAATTTCTGAATGATTCTGGAAAAGATTATTCAATTCTTGTTCTGGTCCTGAAACCACATCTTAGTTTTGTACACAAGGGATGTTTACCTGAGAATCAAATATTCCTATCTTAAGCATCAGTCTTAGTGGAGTCATTTAGTTGTGTTCAAATGCGAGGGTTTAATTTATTTCAATTACTAACTGAAACTACAAGGTGCTCATAAACCCTAATTTAAACAGATGAGTTGGAATTACTGTGAATTTATTTAAAGACATTATGGATTTTATCATTGTGATACAACAAGGCTGTTAGCAGATCAAGCTACTCCAGACTACTGGCACATCAGCACCATACTATAAGTTATTTTTAATTTTTCACTTTGTATTTTAAGAAAATAAATTATTGGTTAAATTTTACACAACCTGTTGGTTTTCACTCTATTTCTATTACTTAGTTTAAGACCATAAATCCATACAAATATATCAACCCCATTTCCTGATTTCAATTACAGCCTCTATACCAAGGCCCATAATTTGACTGTGGCAGATTCAGTAGGGTGTACATATATATATATATATATATATATATATATATATATATATATATATATAAGATTCTATAGGAGAATGCTTGATAATAGTAGGCAGAATTAATATTTAATACAGATAATACTATCATACAGGTTAGAGGATTTTTAATTTGTACAATATGGAGATTCGAACCCAGGTCGCTATGCGAGTGTGTCTGCTACACACAAGTGCATATATAACACTGATTAAGTAGCATCAGTTTTTGGTGATGTGTGCTCAGCTGTGATGGAATATGGGCTGGTGTGTGCAGGCAAGGTGATGGGTGCCATTCACCCATGGATCTGGGTTCAAATCTCCATACAGTACGAATTAAAAATTCTCTAACCTGTATGATAGTATTATTTGAATTAAAAAATATATATATATATATATATATATATATATATATATATATATATATATATATATATATATATATCACTCACATAGCTTACATAACAGTAAACCACCACATAATTCACCTGGTAAATGGGTATATATCCTCAAGATCTCGGATGACTTCAATTATGAGCAAGAGACTGGATAATAATTATGTAATTATCTTGAGAACAATTTTATTTTCAGGATATAAAATTTGGAAGATAGGATGCCTAGGTTCATCTTCGCTAGCCACGGTTCCCATGTGTTAACCCTATCTACACCTTGGTGCATTGTTCAGATATTTCAGTGCTTCAGGTCTGTGAACTTCATTTGCTGCAGTGGCAAGCTACTGCATCCAATCAAAATCAAGCTGTTCGACTTTGAACACCATTCCTTAAAGATCAAGACCAGAGGAGCACACAAATGGAATGGACTCATAAATTGGCAATTTCCCACTGTTGGTCAATGCTTGTACAAATACATACTTTTCCTCAAATACATCTGAAAAGATTTCTCTCTGGTATATAGTCATACTTGCGATGTTAAACTTACAAAGTATCCTTTTGAAGTCAATTGCCTCCACCATTTTCAGCTGATTTACAATGCACTGCTGTTACATGGTATTGGTTAGTTGGCATTACATACTAAGGGAAACAATTCATGAAATCCAACAGATGTTGCAAGGACAAAGCTCTGAAATATCTGCACAATCCACCAAGGTGTAGATAGGATTAACACTTGGAACCTTGGCTACCGAAGATTGCCTAGGCTGTGTTTTTACAATACTAGTATTATTTGTTTAAAATCAGACAGAAATATGGTCTCCAGAGTGGTAGCAAGATCAAGCAATCTTTGTCCAAGATTACTTCATTAATATGCATGGTTCTCGCTCATCATGTAAATCATCCAAGATTTTGATGATATGAATCCATATTCTCAGTTTGACTGGAATTGGATTAGAAATATGGATCCCAGAGGTAACAAACAACTGTAGAAAGGTGAACATACAAGACAGAATGCATGATGGATAAGGATCAGTGGATGTAGAGCCAGCCCCTAAGTTCACCTGGCATTACTGTCAGGTGAACTAAAAAATCTACTCCAATTCCACAATCCACCACTCATGATAAATATCCTTGATCTGACATTATTCTGTGTGTCCTTTACAAAATTAAAAACAGGTATCACTGTGCTTTATATAAATCAACCATATTCCCAAATCAAAAATCCATCTTGCAATAGGTTAAAATATGTAGAAACCATAAGATGAACCTATCATTAGGTCTTTAAACTTTTCACTCAAGGAAACAGTCAATCCTGCCTCACCTCTGTTAGGCAAACACTTGCCTTTAAAAGTCACTTTCTTTTATGCCCCTTGTAACAAACTGGAGCAAAAATAAAGCTCGATTAAGCAGCAAGCTGTCCAAAGAGGCCATTTTCAAACATCCCAGATGTGACTGTATAAGACTTATTTTACAGTGTTAAAATTAAACAGTGAAGATTTTCAAGCGAACAATAGATTCTTAGTTTGATCTATCAAACATATGAAATGAGCACGTATGTAAAAATCCTGAATCTAAATAAAATTTGCTGAAAATGATATTGCTACATCCAAATAATAGATGCATTGTATATTAAAAACAAGCAAGAAATCATGGCTATGAACTTTTGAAGGATTCCAAGTGACTGTCATTCAATCAATCAATCCTTCCATTAATCTAATAACAATCACAATTGTCTCTGTAAATATAATATTGAAACAAGTATTTTGCACTTAATTTACTGTTCTTCTTATTAAATAAAAAATTTGTACTTGTATAAAACCAGTAAATATCAAAATAAATGTGAGGAGATAAATTCCACAAAACTGGAAACAAGTTTTATAATATTTTCCATGTTGTCAACTGAAGTTTACCAGCAGAGTCTGTAAAAAGGATATTTGCAAATCTAAAATCACCATGAACATCACCTCGTCTTCAACCAAACAAGAATTATCTCCAATTTTATCCACTGTGGAAAATTTGTTAAAATATCCAAAAATGTAACTCTCCAAACCATAGATTACAGCAAAAAACATGTCGTAAATGCATTTAAAATTCTCACAGTATGTCACAGACTTTACTTCTGAAGAAGAAAGCATGTTATATTGGTGATGTGTTAGAATTATCTTTACCTTTTGTTCATTCTCCATTAGATGCTCCAGGTATGAAATGACACTTTTCTTGAAATCTTCAACTCTAAGTCTATCAAACCTAGCTACTTCTTTTTTTATTGTTGCTGATATTCTTTCAAATTCTGCTTGCCCTTTCTCTACTTTATGACTCCACTGAAATAGGAAAAATGTGTACATGTCATGTGCACTGTGGAATGTGACAGAATAAAGAAAAATCAATCCAGGAAGCCATGGCAGCTCAGCTTGCTGAATGCTGGACTTGCAATTGAGAAGTTGATGGTTTGTAACCCACCCAATCCTGCTTGAGTTTGCTGCCTTTGGGAGTTCTATGTAAGGCACTTAGCTCCATAGCTGCCAACCTTCCAGGCTTGCAAATAGTGAAAATAGGGATAAAAAGTAATGATTTTGAACATGAATTAGTGAAAAATACCATGGCAATAACTCCATCCACTCTGACCATCAATACTACACTATATCAAGATCGCAATATAAAACTAAAACACTACATATATGCAGAAATATAGCTGCATTTCTATTTATTATGGTATTCATAAACTTCACTTGTTCTTGTGGTTATTTATCAAGACATGATACTGTGGCAGACATGAACTTCCTCAACTGCTTGATAGTAAATTTGTTTTCTAAACAGTTCAGACTTCTTGCCTGCTGGTTGATCTTGGGGACTAAAATTGCTGACAAATTTTCTGCAGCTAAGGAGGCCCTAAAGTCTGTCTAATTTTTCCTCACTAAAGAAAATACTCTTTCGCTGTCATTGTTGCTGTGAGGAATGCAGAGGAGCTGCAGCATTTCTGGTTCTTCCACAGGAAAATTTGGAAGTGATTTTCGAGTCCGGGAACATTTGTCAGAACAAATGTTTAGCATGGTCTCCAGCTGATAAAGGTAGATTGTGTTCAACAAGAAAACTCACAAATAATGCTTCAGCGTTGGTAGCCTGCAGGTCTTCCGCCAATGGTTTAAAATATTCCAGAGCTGAAATCTGTGAATTCTTAATTTTCCCAACTTCTATGTGTTTTTTGCAACCGATGTGCTTCCTCACATCGTCTCTGCGATGGCACACTGAGTGCAAATAGCATGATGAATATCAATGTTTAATGGCAGAATGCACGGCCAATTTTTGATATATTCCAATTAAACTTCACTTTTTGAGTAATACATTTCTTTTTCTTGGTGGTGAAGACATTTTCAAGATCTTACATGCGATGCTGAATGGTAACTCAAATCAGTGTTGGTGATGCATGCGCAGAGCAAAATTCCGGTTAGGCCCCAGTTTCTCTCAAAAGCACTTGTAAAACTACTCTTATACATAGAGATTAAAATAGGCTACAATGCTTGTTACCGGGCCAACTGTACTAATTGGCTGTAGATCTACTAATATCATGACCAGCAGTACTGGACCATTTCGGCAACTGCAAACATCACGACTAGTGCTTAACGGGAAATAGGTTATTTTCATTAAAGATTTAAAATAATCAAGGATTGGAGAATTCGTCAATTTTAGGCTTGCGGCGTGAATCGGTGAATCGCTGAAAAAGTCGTAAAATTCACACCAAATTCGTGAGTGTTGGCAGCTATGCATGTCATGTTAAGATTCAGAATTTTAAATACTGTTTCATCTTTCTCCTGGTAAATATTGATCTCTCCATCTCTCTGGCTGCCTGTTAGTGTAACCATCTAGGCCACCAGTCAATGACGGGCATTTCAGGACAGTCACTGAGTCAACACTGCATAGGTTTGACTGTATTGTGCATGTGGTTAATGCATAGGTGTGACTATATTGTATGTGTTAAATACATGTTTTATTGCTTTGTATATTTTACCCACAAATAGGTTTAAATGTATTATACAAGTGGTCTATGCATAGGTATGACATGTAACCTATACACGCATTTCAGTGAAATGTACATTCACTTAAGGACAAGCTCAATTACCTTGTATCAAGCATTCTTGCCAAGTGTTGGCTTGAGATGAGCACTAGGGTGAAGGAAACAGGAGAACCCATACAAAACATCCATAGCTGCCAACCTTCCAGGCTCACAATTAGTGAAAAAAGGGATAAAAAATCATGAATTTGGACATGAATTCGTGAAAAATACATTGACAATAACTCCATCCATTCTGACCACTCCGACCGTCAATACTACACTATATCAAGTTCGCAAAATAAAAATAAAACACTACATATATGCAGAAATATTTATTTATCAAGACATGATACTGTGGCAGACCGGATCTTCCTCAACTGTTTGATCGCAAATTTGTTTTCTAAACAGTTCAGACTTCTTGCCTGCTGGTTGATCTTGGGGACTAAAATTGCTGACAAATTTTCTGCAGCTAAGGAGGCCCTAAAGTCTGTCTTATTTTTCCTCACTAAAGAAAATACTCTTTTGCTATCACTGTTGCTGTGAGGAATGCACAGGAGCTGCAGCATTTTTGGTTCTTCCACAGGAAAATTTGGAAGTGATTTTCGAGTCCGGGAACATTTGTCAGAACAAATGTTTAGCATGGTCTCCAGCTGATAAGGTCGATTGTGTTTGACAAGAAAACTCACAAATAATGCTTCAGCATTGGTAGCCTGCAGGTCTTCCACCAATGGTTTAAAATATTCCAGAGCTGAAATCTGTGAATTCTTAATTTTTCCTACTTCTATGTGTTTTTTGCAACCGACATTCTTCCTCACATCGTCTCTGCAATGGTACACTGAGTGCAAAAAGCATGAATGAATATCAATGTTTAATGGCAGAATGCACAGCCAATTTTTGATATATTCCAAATTAAACTTCACTTTTTGAGTAATACATTTCTTTTTCTTGGTGGTGAAGACATTTTCATTATCTTATATGCAATGCTGAACGGTAACTCAAATCAGTGTTTTGACACATGCGCGAAGCAAATTTCCGGTTAGGCTCCAGTTTCCCTCAAAAGCATTTGTAAAACTACTCTTATACATATAGATTAAAATAGGCTAATATGCTTGCTACCGGGCCAACTGTACTAATGGGCTGTAGATCTACTAATATCGTGACCAGCAGTACTGGACCGTTTCGGCAACTGCGAATATCACGACTAGCGCTTAATGGGAAATTGGTTATTTTATTAAAGATTTCAAATAATTGAGGATTGGAAAATTCATGAATTTTGGCTTATGGCGTGAATCCGTGAATTGCTGAAAAAGTCGTGAAATTCACACCAAATTCGTGAGGGTTGGCAGCTATGAACATCTGTATTTGACATGAGACCCAGGATTCTTGCACAGTTCCTCAGGTCAAACCAAGGGCTGTGGAGGTGTAAACTTTTTACTTATCATTTATCATACTACTTTTACTACAAACCTAAATTGCTTAGCTTGGTGAATATCTCTTGAGGACTCCAATATGTGATCTTCAAACAGTGTTGTGATGTGATTTCGATTTTTAACGTAGCTTTAAAAAAATTTCAGTCATATCGCTACAATGTCTGCAGTGTGACAGTTTATAGTGATGTCCAGCACTGGGGCATCATGCCACAGACATGTAGCATGAGATCTTCAAACAGTATTTCAAAATAGCAACAGAAGACATTAAATGTTTTCCACACTTTGGGAAAAGTTACATTGTATTGTACAAACATTTAATTTCATCTGTATAATTTTGTTTTTATCTGCCAATAAGAAGCTTGCCATCAACCAATATTAAAGCCTGTGCACAAGCTCAGAAATGGAATATAGGTTATAGTGACCTTCATTTGGTGGAAAGAAAACACAAAGACACATCAACATATCAAATGCCATGACTGTGGCAAACAGCATCTGATAAAATGACAAAAATGCAAACTTAAAGTCAATGAAGCATGAAATCTCGGTCAATGTGAGTTATTCTTGTCATTAGTATTTTACCCAACAAGATGCATCCACAAACGAAGTTACTCTCCAACATGTGCTACCTGTACAGTAGTCCCCTCTTATAAGGCCACCCCTAATGCTGCAGGGAAGTGGCCTTATAATGAGGGTGGCCTTTCTAGAGGGGGACCACTGGTCAGGGGGGCCGTTCAAGAGGGGGACCAATGTATACTCAAAGTCAAAGTATTCCATTTTTAAATTTGTGAAAATTTAGTAAATATGTTATTTATATACTACAAAATTGTTACAAAATATTAATTTGACAATAATCAATTTTTATAATCATGTTACTAACCACATGAACACAATTTTAACAATTAGCTATAATGTTTAATTTACTATCATTACTAGGCTCACACTGTGTTACCTCCGTGATCTCCTGTTGGGCTTGAGAAATTTTATCTGTCTTATGGGAAAGCTCCAGTTTCACTTTGGTCTCCCTTTTCTTTGTCAAGGTAGCTTCAGCTTCCTTCCAAGTTTTGTAAACCTTTACTCTCTCATGCAGCACATCCTATGTTGAAATAAAAGAAAAACATTTAATGTCTTATAAACCTGTCCCTTTCGACATAACAAAATCAAAAACATCTAATTCACAAATATTCAAATGGTAAAAGTGTGGTGTGACTACTGCTGCTTCTAATGCTGAGTGACTGTTGGACCTGGCCAATATAGGCTTCATACATTTTTTGAAGCTTAGCCAGTCAGATGCAAGATCACCTCATTAATATGCATGAATACAGTTTACAATCAAATTTATTCAAGATCTTGATGATATAGGCTTACATACCAAGTTTAATCAAAGTTGAACCTATCCATACATGCCACCCACAGAGAGGTATAAGTGTAATTATTACTAATATTAGTGACAAAAATTCTGAGCATAAAAAAAGTTATTTATATATTACATGTCATAATTTACAGGAAATTATAAAAAAGATATTTGTTTTTGCTTCAAACTAGATCTAAATCCATGTGGATTAGTACAAAAATTCAAAAAAGCATAAGAAACTGATAAATTTGTTATGTCTAACTATCACTGAACAGTCGTAAAGTCAAGTCTCGAAAGCGCTACTGAGTTGTCCTTTTTCTGATCTGATATGTTCTGAAGTTTAAAAAAAACTTTTCTAAAATTGTTCAGCTATATAACATCCACGAGTCACATCGATAAAGCATGTTTCACTTAACATTTGGCACCAAGTTTTGAAAGTACAAACTGGTTCACTACCTAGTTGTATATAAAATTAAAATGAATCTGTGAGAAGTTTTCAAATCGAAGAAACCTGTCTGTTTTCATGGAAATGTGTCATATGAAGTTGCTATAAATAGGAAAAAGGAAAGAACATGGAGGTCTACAATACATAAATTATTATGCTACTCAAACACAGCAGGCTAGTCTTCTTTTTAAAAGTGTTCTCAAATTTATAAGTGTGGGACCAAAGAGATGATAACAAAAATGATATTACTTTAACTTTTTATGAACCCTCAAAAAGAATAATCCATATACAGTGGAGTGCAAGACATAAAAATTAGGTAAATAAAAATGACCAAAAGCATAATGATTGGATTTACACCTATCAGATGCAAGATAGCCTCATCAAATGGATTTTGCTTATGACTAATACACCTCTCCCTCGATAACTCGCGTACAATGGGGTCCACAAACATAGACTGCACTATAAGCGAGGCGTGAGTTACCGAGGAACCTCCAAAAATTGAGAAAAAAAAATCGCTTTGACAGAGAGAAAACCGTGGGGGGGAGGAGCGGCATTAGGGAACTAGGCTGTTTAATGACTGAATCCTCATTTTACAATCACGTCAATAATACTTTTTAATAATGCGCTTTTTCTAATGAAGTTGTTTGTTATTCTGTTTAAATAACCTTTTCTTTCTCAAAATATCCAACATATGAAAGATTGTTCCAACTGGTTTGAACAACCATCATGTGTACGCAAAAAATCTGTGTACTACATCACTGCTTTTTGTTTTCTTGATGAGTCTGGTTCCAGTAGTGGTATTTAATAGTATCTTGCCAAATCGGTAGTCCACAATTTGGGAACTAGACTACCTGTTGATACACTACCAAACAAGATTCCTTTTTTGTCAAAAACATGCGACATTTATTTCGTGACATGTCTACGTCGAAACTCAATTATTTATTGTTCAATTAGTACAATGTTAATGTCGTGATTTCATTGGAAGTAATAATGAAATTTCTTATCATCCCTGAGGATATCCCTAAATGCCAGTTCAAGAATTCTCTTAAACTCGCTTGCCCACAATGGTCCGTATCTGTGAAATCAAGCTCTTTATTTAACAAAGTATTCTTTTCGCTTGGCTGCCTTGTTATTTTTTATCACAGTTATGAAAGAGTCGGTTAATTTAAGGTAGTTTCTGTTACATGCACATTAACGTTTATTACAGTGTTCGATTGATCAAATGAAGTGAGTTCACCCGACATATGACTGAGGCCGCTAGATTTTAAGTTAGTCCCATTTTTGTGCCTTTTAACTTTTCTTTTATTCCACCTCCTTTTTTTATTCAAAAGACATAATTAATGTGATAATATAAAGGAGGCCAGCTTTTAATTCAGTGCAACAATACAACAAATACTTCCACAAGTCAGTTATCAAAACACTGTCAGCACTTAATTAGGTTCTCAGAGAAACTCTTGCGGACATAGCAGTTACGGTAGATTGACGCATGTTTAATTACAAGAGGACACATTGCACTTATGACGATTACACTTAAAAGAAACTAAAAGATGGAACTAGAACACAAATTTCAATTGATAAAAAAAATTATTTAATTTGTATTTATTTATTAAAGTACTGCCTCCACTCGGCGTAAGTGATATTTTCATTGATCAAAATTTCCTTACATATCATTAATTGCAGTGTACTAGGAATGTTGTTTGGAAAGAAAATGTAAAAAATTGTATAAGTTATTTTTAAATTTGATATTTCATAGTGATGATTAAAATTTCCAGGTCCTATCTACCATTTTCCACGAAAAAATGAACACTACATCAAAGTTTCTGTAACCAATTTTGATCGCGATTTTCTTCAAGTTCAACAAATAGGGATAACTTTTTTGGGAATTTTCGGGTTTAAAAAATGGGATCCAAGCCTGACACCACGTTATAAGCAGGTTCACGAGTTATCAGGGTGCGAGTTATCGAGGGAGTGGTGTATCCTGATAATATAAGCTTACATATCAGGTATGATCAAAATCTTATCAGCAGTGAAGTGTTTACATACAAGTGTTGATAGATACATGACAATACATGCAGGACCACAAGGTGTGCTAAAAATTTAATTAAAAGTTGTTAAAAATCACTGAAATTTTCACGGGATGAAGATCCTACATTTTTCTTTTTGTTACAAAAGGATTTCACGGAATCCATGAAAAGACTATTTCTTCTTTTTAACTGAGGAGTGTTCAAGCTATCGTTAATATTCTTGAGTGATAACAAAATTTCCAAAGTTGCAGCTGTGGCTTCCATACAAGTTGTCAACTCCACAATGACCAAATAACATTTAGGACCAAATGATCATTACAAGTCTGCTGGTAAACACTCAATATTAATATGATTATCCATCAAGGAGAAGTAGTAGTAACAAGATTTTAAAGATGGCTGCCATTGTGACCACAGGATATCAGATCAGCCTCATTTTCATTTTAAGACCACCTAGAGATCATAAAAAGTGTTTTGGTGAAATCCCCATGTTTATGACCATCCACCTATGAATGGCAATAAGATTTTCAAGATGGTCACTATGGTGGCTTCATTGGAGGTCTGACTAGCATCATATTCATATATGACCAACTAGAAATCCCACGAAGTCCTCTGGTAAAAACCTCCATGTCCATATGACTTTTTGTTTAGGAGTAGTGATAACAAGATTTTCAAGATGAAAATGTATGATAGGCAACAGGTGATCCTGAAAGCTGTTCTGGACTATGATCAGTAAAACTAAAACTTCATTGAAACATGAAATATAGGTCACAATGATATAGCTTTTTTAGAAGTATATTGCATGATACAGCAGACATAAAGTACATGAAAAACTGACCCATACATGAAAACCAAGGTGTTCTGGGTGGAAGGACTTTAGGGCTGATAGACACCAATTTCATCACCGAGCATGAAAATGAATTTTCAAAGTAAATGATGTTTGATATTGTCTGTTGCACTAACCATATATACTCACAAGACAAGTCCAACTGCTAACTGCACACTCACATCTGCAGCCACATAATGTGATGGCAGATCTGGGTTTGTGCTAGTTTGTGAGGAGTAATCAGTAGAACAAACAACAGAGACAACGATCTGAAAGTGTATTATGCTACTGCTGATCAGGATCTTTGTTGTTTGCAGTTTGACTTGATTTACGAGTATATATTTATATATTTTGAACTCAAAACATTTCATAAGTCAATCATAGCAATATCACAAATAATACTATGACAGATTCTATGAACAATTCTTTAATTTTTAAATATACCTCTATGAAATATAATCTCTTAAACTATATGAATCCAAAGACATATATTTGCTCATATGTTTAAATAAAGTATTGACTGAGGTTTATCAATACATATGGATCAAACATTTTTATACGAGCTCTGTATTAACAGTTTTCCTCACAATTATCAGCACATATGTCTGCCTCTGTTTTAACACAGATGCGGTATTAGGAACCTTCCTGTAAAATTATGTATATACATGTTAAAGGATTTTCATAATAAACATGGAGCATGAGTAAATACCAAGTATGATTTCAAAAGAGACATTTCTTTCTGTGATAGGAATCATAATTCCAGAGAACTGTTAAATAAATCCAGGAAAGTAGGTCACAATGACCCACTTTTGGCAAAATAAAATTGTTCCTGAATTGCTATCTTGATCTCAATATATAAAAATGCACTGAATTTTGAGTCTGTTTATGAATTGTAATCAAGGTTGAGTTAACTAACTGTAGGTATTATCATTTGCAAGGAGCTGAGCATTTAAAACAGCGTATCAAATGATGCACCCACAGTGCAAGTTTGGTTTAATCTTAAAAATAACTACTGAAACAAAAGAATTGTTTTTCAGAATCAGTAAACACACATGTACAGTTTCTACACACCTTGACCGCTCCTATCAAGACAATGTAATCTTTCAGAAGCTCTGCCATGGTGAAGTAGTCCTGATCAGATTGTTCCTTGTGTAGCTGTTCAATTTTCTCTTCCGTCTCTGCTAGCTGGGACAGGGCTCGTGATAACGCTGTGTGCTCTTCTGCATTAGCCAACATGGCAGCACTCTTGGCAAACACAGCTGTTGTCTGACTTAATTCTGTAATGATTAACAAAGGACATAAGTGTGTTGTAAGAATATGAAATATGCATGTAAATGGTGAATATTTAATGGATTTATCATTGACATAAGTGTGTGGTAAGAATATGAAATATGCATGTAAATGGTGAATATTTAATGGATTTATCACTGACATAAGTGTGTAGTAAGAATATGAAATATGCACGTAAATGGTGAATATTTAATGGATTTATCATTGACATAAGTGTGTGGTAAGAATATGAAATATGCATGTAAATGGTGAATATTTAATGGATTTATCACTGACATAAGTGTGTAGTAAGAATATGAAATATGCATGTAAATGGTGAATATTTAATGGATTTATCACTGACATAAGTGTGTAGCAAGAATATGAAATATGCATGTAAATGGTGAATATTTAATGGATTTATCATTGACTTAAGATTGTGGGGGTGCGTGGCCTGGGCCTGACGTCCCGCTTGCCAAAGGAAAGTGAAGCGTCTCTCATAGCCTCTCCTTCCCAGGTGTAGTGATCGCCGCAGGACCACTGTCTCGCTCTGCGGGGCAGGAGGTTACTTGCATATGGCCTCTCCTACACTATTGTGTCCACAGCAGCACCTTCACGCGGTGCCCCCTGTTTTAACAGAGCCTGCTGTGTGGCGCGACCGAGTACCCGGCGGTATAACTGGGTGGGCAGACTGGGCTCATTAGCCTTGGCAGGCAACCAGTCTAAGAGAAGGGAAACTCTGACCCCAAACCCGGGCAGATGAAGCTCGTTAACCTTGTCAGGCAGTTCATCTAGGAGAAGGAAACTCTGATTCAAAACCAACCAAGTCCCATCCATTGGATTATGGCTCCACTGCCTTGTGGATATCTTCGGGAGAAGGAAAGGCTACGGGAGTAAACCCAGACAGAAAATCAGGAGTGGAGCCCCTAAGGCGGCTGGGGGTCGACTACGACCTCCTTCCGGCAGCTCCTGCATCCAAACTGGTGCCAAATGTCATGCTCAGCATTCCTTTGGACCCCACCAGCAAGGACGAGAGGGGGATCCTGACGTCTGGGCAGCCCAGGATCTCCATATTCCATGCCCAGGCTTGCGCCCTGGAGAGGACACTCCAGTCTCGCTACTGAGTGAGGAAACAACACGGAAGCTGACAGTTTACGGGTTATAAGTCCCACCCGATTGGCGTAGGGAAGGGGCGCCACGGGTCAGCTTTGACGGTGGGAGGGATCATCGTGTCCCACTGGCCAACTATCGCCCGCCTCAAGCCGGGCAGCCCCCGGTCAATAAGGTGTTGACCCGCCATCGTCTGCCTGCTCCAGTGGGTGTCTGGAGCTCAGTGTGTTGTTCAGCATGACAAGCAGACGGTAATTCCACACCAGACAAAAGAAACAAGAAACCAATAAAGAAGACTCCAGCTCTTCGATTTGCAAGCTGGAATGTGCGCACCATGTGTACAGGCATCTCCGACGACCTCAGAGAAGTGGACGACACCAGAAAGACGGCCATCATCGATAGAGAACTCACCAGACTAAATATCAGCATAGCTGCCCTCCAGAAAACCAGGCTCGCCTCTAGTGGCTCCCTCAGAGAGGAAAACTACACCTTCTTCTGGAAGGGTCGAGAACCTGAGGAGCCCCGTCAGCACGGAGTGGGCTTTGCCATCAAAAACAATCTCCTGGCCTCGGTTGAACCTCCAACAGGGGGCACTGAGCGTCTCTTGTCCATCCGCCTCACCACTACTTCAGGTCCTGTCAACATCATCAGTGTCTACGCCCCAACCCTCACGTCATCAGAAGACGTGAAGGATCAGTTCTATGGGCAGCTGGACGAACAGATCAAAGGATGCCCCAAAAATGAACCACTATTCCTCCTCGGCGACTTTAATGCCAGAGTAGGTGCGGACCACGAGTCCTGGCCTACCTGCCTCGGATATCATGGCACTGGAAAGACCAACGAAAACGGCCAGAGACTGCTGGAGCTATGCACCTACCATGGCCTGTGCATCACAAACACCTTCTTCAAGTGTAAGCCACAACACAAAGTGTCATGGAAACACCCCAGATCTCATCACTGGCACCAACTCGACTTGGTCATCACCAGGCGATCTGCCCTTAACAGCGTCCTCTCCACCAGAACCTACCACAGTGCAGACTGTGACTCCGACCATGCCCTTGTGAGCAGCAGAGTGCGACTACAGCCACACGTGCTACACCGCACAAAACCAAAAGGATGTCCTCGCATAAACACTGCACAGATGTCAGTCCCTGCCAAGGTGGAGGAGTATGTGTCTGCCCTGAACAAGGCTCTCCAGGACCTGCCTGAGTATGACGCTACAGCCAAGTGGAACGCCATGAAGGGTGCCATCTACAGTACAGCTATGTCAACGTTTGGCAAGAAGGAACGACCCAGCCAGGACTGGTTCAATGCACACCTATCAAGGATGGAACCACAAATCGAGGAGAAACGAAAAGCCTTCATAGCTTACAAAAAATGCCCTAATGAACGGACGCTTGCTGCTCTCAGAAGTGCCCGAAGTAACACCCAACGCATTGCTAGACAGTGTGCGAACGAGTACTGGCAACAACTGTGTGAAGGGATCCAGCGCAGTGCCGAGTCCGGACACATCCAAGGCATGTACAGTGGCATCAAGAAGGCTCTAGACCCTACAGTGAAAGGGGTCGCTCCCCTGAAATCCCTGACGGGAGAGAAGATCACAGACCGTGGGCAACAGATGGCCAGATGGGTGGAGCACTACTCAGAACTATACTCCAGAGAAACGTCAGTCACTGATGCAGCCCTCAGCAGCATAAAGAATCTGCCCACCATGGAAGAGCTCGACAAAGTGCCAACCTTAGAGGAGCTCAGCAAAGCAATCGACTGCCTTCCAAACGACAAAGCACCAGGTAGTGACAGCATCCCGCCCGAAGCTATCAAACGTGGAAAACCAGCATTGATTAAACCACTGCACGAGCTACTTTGCCGCTGCTGGGAGGAAGGAGTAGTCCCCCAAGACATGCGTGATGCCACAATTGTGACCCTTTACAAAAACAAGGGCGACCGCAGTGACTGTAATAATTACAGAGGGATCTCGCTCTTGAGTATTGTTGGTAAAGTGTACGCCCGCATCATACTCAACAGGCTGCAGTTGCTGGCAGACCGTGTGTACCCGGAATCACAGTGCGGCTTCAGAGCAGGCAGGTCGACGACAGACATGATCTTCTCCCTACGACAACTCCAAGAGAAGAGCAGAGAGCAAGGTCAACCACTCTACATAATGTTCATCGACCTCACCAAGGCCTTTGACTTGGTCAGCAGGAAGGGCCTTTTTGAACTTCTGAGTAAGATCGGTTGCCCCCCAAAACTCCTCAGCATGATAAATCTCTTTCCATGCAGATATGAAGGGAACAGTCCTGTATGATGGATCATCCTCAACTTCCTTCCCAATTAACAGTGGTGTGAAGCAGGGCTGCGTGCTGGCACCAACACTTTTTGGGATCTTCTTCTCCCTGCTCCTGTCCTACGCCTTCGACACGTCCACGGATGGCATATATCTACACACCAGGTCTGATGGGAGCCTGTTCAACCTGGCACGACTGCGCTCAAAGACCAAAGTGAGAGCTGTGCTCATTAGGGAGATGCTTTTTGCAGATGATGCAGCTCTTGTGGCCCACACCGAGGAAGCCCTCCAGAGACTGGGAGACCGTTTTGCTGTTGCCTGCACGCACTTTGGTCTCACAATCAGCTTGGAAAAAACAAATGTCAGTGTGCAAGATACCACCATTGCCCCTTCAATCAAAATCAACGGTGTCACCCTGGAAGCAGTCAACAACTTTACCTACCTAGGGTCAACCATCAGCAACACTCTCTCGATTGATATGGAGCTGGACAGAAGGCTTGGAAAGGCAAACACCATCATGGCTCGATTAACAAAGAGGGTTTGGGAAAACAACGCGCTGACAGAGCACACCAAGGTCCGAGTCTACCAGGCCTGCGTTCTCAGCACCCTTCTATATGGAAGTGAGACGTGGAGTACCTACATGAGGCAAGAACGCCGGCTCAACTCCTTCCATATACGGTGCCTAAAACGCATCCTGAAAATCAGCTGGCAAGACCGTGTTCCACACAGCGAGATCCTGCAGCGTGCAAGTACCCCCAGCATGTACTCCCTGCTAATTAAACGCCGCCTTCGATGGCTGGGTCACGTCCGACGCATGGAGGATGGAAGGCTGCCAAAGGACATCTTATATGGACAGCTGGCCACTGGCATGAGAAGAGTCGGACGCCCCTCACTCCGTTTCAAAGATGTGTGCAAGAGGGACATGAAGGCATGCAACATTTCACCCGATGGCTGGGAAGAGCTGGCTGAGGACCGAAGCACCTGGAGACTGATGGTAAACAATGGCATATCAGTCGCTGATGCGAGGAGAGGCCAGTTGGTGGCAGAGAAACGTAAGAGAAAGAAGAACGCAACACCACAGTAATGCAGACTTCCCAGTATGTCTGCACCAACTGCAGTAGGGACTGTCACTCACGTATAGGCCTGCACAGCCACAGCAGACGTTGCCAACAGAGACAGGCAACACCCCAAGGGCGCTATTCGCATGGTCTTTCGAGACCGAGTCGCCAATGATGATGATGATAAGATTGTGGTGCTTACTGCTATGAATACCTTGCTTTTAAAGGAAGCCAAAATATTTTGTTTATATCATCCCATAAACAAGCAAAATCTAAATACGTATGTAAGACTTTTCTTTCCACTGAACAATGCTATTATGTATATAGTTCTGTAAATTCATTTATTTTTCTAAAGATGATACTTAAATATAAAGACTGCAGAAGAGGTCCTGTTGTTTTCACAGAAGAAACAAGCAACAACATTTGATTGAGAATTATTTAACACAATCAATCCTCATCAAGAAAACAAAGATGCATTTTTGTGCAGCATGTTCTATTCCATAAATTCACATAGACTTTGGCAACCCGAGGTAAAACTTGCATGTTTAGAATTTAAGATGTTATTTTTGTCACAAATCCCACAACCCATGTGAAAATTTTAATATCTGAACAATGGCTCTTTGAAGTGACCAATGCTCTATTGTCTAAAATTTATTTCCAGGAATTCAAGATAAGACCATTTCTTCTTTTTAACTGCTGAGTTTTGAAGCCATGTTTGATATTACTGAACATTAAGACTTTCAACTTAGCCACTGTGGCACCCAAATTGGATGCAAGATTGGCACCATTGACAAACCAGATATGATTAGAAGACTTCTGAAGGAAACCGTATGCCACTATGACGATTGCCTCAGAAGAATTAGAGATTTTCAATTAAGATTTTCAGCCCTATTAAAAGTATGCAAGCACCATTTCATTTAGGATGAACTGGATATTGTAGGAAGTATTTTGGTTAAAATTCTATGCTAATATGACCATCAATTCTGAAGTAGTACTGATAAGATTTTTCAAGATGGCTAGATCAGAATAAGTTTAATTCAGAACCAACTAGCCACTGGATGAAAACCCCATGTTGATATGACTTTACTTTCAAGAGCAGCAGTAACAAGATTTTCAAGATGGATCCCATGGTGGCCATATCTGAGGTCAGATCAATGCCATTTTTATTTAAGACCAACCTGTGATGGCCATATCGGATATCAGATTGGCACAATTTTTATTTAAGACCAACCTTACATCATAAAAAGTCTTCCAGTAAAACCCTAACTCTGAAGATTTTTCATTAAGGAGTAGCAATAATATGATTTTCAATATGGCTGTTGTGGTGGCCATAATGGATGCAAATTCAGCATCATCTTCATTTTGGACCAACTAGACATCATAAGATATCTTTCAGTAAAATTCACAATCAGGTAGAGAAGCAATAACAAGCTGGATGCTGTGGTGGCTCTGTTAGACATCCTAGCAGCACCTTTAAAGACCAACTAGACATCAAAGAAGTCTTTCAGCTAAAAATCCATCTTGATAAGACCATCCATTCAGGTTGAGTAACAATAACAAGATTTTCAAGATGGCTACTATGGTCAGGCCTGGGATTAGCACCATTTTCATCCAAGACCAACTATATATAATGAAAAGTCTTCTGGTAAAACTCCATACCAATGGGTGGACAAACAACAGATCATCTAAGCTATCCTGGTCTATGACCAATATAGCCAAAAGTCACAATTATAAAATGTGCACATTATTTTTACAAGCCCAAATTCTAAATACTTTAAAATTAGTGAGCAGAAAAAAAATTCCTTCAATATTACAGTGTTCAACCTTTTATGTCACCCCATCAGCAGCAAAAATGTGACCTTCTCAATGGGGTGGCCTCTCATGAGGGTGACAAAGTGGATGAAGTATAATATTTTGGTACTGGGCAAGGTGTCCTTAAAAGAAGAAGTGGACTCAATTGAGACAGACCTCTCAAGAAAAGTTATTCCCTCCCCTTAAAATCTTTCTTCTTGAAATGACTGCAGGGGTTGTGGGTGGATTATTTATAGAATGACAACATTTACCTCTTCTGTGTTGAGACAAAGCCTCCATACTGGAATGTAGTTTCCTCAGCTGTTGGTCTAGATTTTCTATTTGCTGATGTCTATCTTCAAACCACTGTAAGAAAACATAAAAGTGTCAGTAATTAGTTGTCAGAGGTTCTGGTTACTCACTGGAGGGTAGTGATGAAGCAAACATACTGATTTTGCCAATTATCTTACTACTCATTTTAACATGAACTTAAAATAAATCCAGGCAATATTCCAGAAATGATTAACAGAAAATGAGCCATAAAAACAAAGGCCCACAGCAAGGAAACATGGTGAAATTACTTCTACTTCATATCAGTGGAACTATCTAGAGGAGCAAGAACAAGAGCAAGAAACAAGAATGTCCAATCAAAGTAATCTAAATGCAAACTCAACCAGACAAACACAAGAACATTATCTGCTCCTACCATTGCATAAATAGTATCAACAGTTCTAACAGACACTGACTGAATACAATGTCTAAGCATGTGCGATGATTAACAATCATTTTATTAAAGATGCACAGAGAGTTATTAGCAATTTAACGAGTTCAAACAGGGTTTCACCTTTGATATCCATGGTGGGTAATTAATTCTCACAAATTATTGCAAATGTTTTGTGTGTGTGTAATTGCCCTGTTTTCAGAAAGTAGTATATAAAAGAAAAAACATCTGGAGAACTCCATAATAGGTCTCCCAGTTTTTAAGTCCTAGGAAAAACCTGTTATAAACAACCAAGAAAAACTGAATAATAACGGGCATTATTGGAACATTTTATGCTTAATGTACCTACATACAATTTACATAATGTAACAAGTACTGAAGAAACAATTTCCAAATAAAGCTTTTTCTAAATAAATATTCTTCATAACCAAGGAGAAAGATTGATTAGAATATTTGCTTTTATGAGTGTCACAAAATTCTGATAAACAAGGAATGTATCAATATTGTAGGGTGTGAATTTAAACATTGCAAAAATGATAAATGCTAAAGGTTTCAAGCCAGTTTCAAATTTAACCACAAAGAAAACAGAATAGCAGTAAACAGATGGTGATATAATACAAACTGTCAAGTGCCGTGTGAATTCTCTTATAAGTTGAGTCCAACTGAAAACAATACAGACCCTGATCTGCCATCTCATAATGTACCAGCAGATCAGAGTCTATGCTGTTCATTCTATTGATTACACCTAACAAACTGCATAGACCTACACCTTATGCAACAGAAGTATCTGGGTCCATGTAGTCTGCACCTGGATTCGACTTATAAGCAAGCATATATAGTAAGTGTAATTTGAACATTAATGAATTAGCAAGCAAATTCAATGCAAGACATGCTTATTCTAATGCAACAGTTATATTCTAACTACATAATATTTAGAATACTGTACATCAAACCAGGTACATACCCACCAAGTTTATATTTAGAATACTGTACAACAAACCAGATACATACCCACAAAGTTTCAAGACAGTAATTGTTTTTTTTAAATTTTCCTACAGGTGGCTCTGTGGTCAAAAGGAAGGGGGATCATTGCATGCAGTCTAATGCAGTGAAAATTTATACTAAATCAAAAGTTATATTTAACTTAGTTGATTGGATCTAATAACCCCTATATTTTATTTGCAGGAATTTTTATTTTTAAATAGTGATAGATATTAATTAAGGATAAAAATATCTAAAGATGAGGCCCAAGTGGGTCTGAGATTGTTCAAGTTCTTAGTAGACAAATGCAAATCCCAAGAAATCTGGGTCAGTAGGATGCTTTCTGCTAAAATTACTTCCAACACTTTGATCACATTTTAAAAAAACCTGACTATTTTAAGATTCCTCTAGTTTTTTCTATCTTCATCCATATCTGATGGCTTGCTATCAGCATCATTTGAAAGGACCCCTATGCTTGGAAAATTTGTGTCAAAGTTGGTTCAATTTCAGTTCTGCTGTTTTGATCACTCCTGTGGCCTAGTGGTTAGAGCATCCACCTTGGATGCAGAGGTCGCGGGTTTGAACCTGGGCTGAGTCATACCAATGACTTATAAAAATAGTACAAACAGCTGCCTCGCTAGGCACTCAGCATTAAGAGATTAGTGTTAGGTCTGGTTGGCCTGATGTCAGGATAATGTGACTGGGTGGGACATCATGCTACATGTCTTTGTTCGGACTCGAACTTGGAATCATTAGAACATTTCAATATTAGGACTTCAAAACTTTTATTCATGGATTAATCTTGTATTATTTTTGGATCTGATTCTGGAAACTGTAAGTTCTCATATTTTTTCATTTTTACAGTACAGTGTGACCCCGCTATAACATGGTAGATGGGAGCCATAGAACCCAACCGCGTTATATACCGAACCGTGTTATAAGCAACCAGGTCAGCTAGCTGAAGAAAATGTACCCCCCCCCCAAAAAAAAATAATACTGTGGGGGGTGGGTGTATTTCTACATCTCAAATTTTGGTGGCAAAATGTATTGGTAGAGGTGACTCTGTTCATTGATCAACTTGCTGTTCGCCTTCCAAATAAAAATCAGCCTGGAATAAAAACCCAGGAGATTGTAGTTTTTGCAAACTGCCTGTTTTTCAATGAATGTCCATAACTATTGTTGTAGAAAGGCATCCTTCTCCTGATCAGATGGTACATCTGTGAAGAAGCTAGAGGAGGAAAGGGGAAGGGGTTGGATAAATGAAATCTGAAGCCCCCTGGATCATGCAATCATTCTGAGAGAATAGGGTGAACATGTGAGCCAGAAATTGCAAGAGGTGGCAGCCCACAGGTAAGCTGTCTGTGGGTGGTGGGGAGAGTAGATCAATATGTTTGAAGGCAGAGAAACTTGGTTTCTTGCTGCCTCTGTATGGTTGCCTCCTAGCTTGGTTAGACTGTTGTCTCTTGGCATTGGGCTGGGATCTGTAATTTGCATCAGACAAAAGATTCTGTATCCCGAGTCCGCTTATCATCCCTCCACAGTAGCAGGGGCTGATTGATTTGAAATGCCCATGTGGGTTGAGCTGTGAGCTGGAGGGGCAGTTCCTGAGCTGCCTGTCTCTGTACTTCTTTGATTTTCCCTCCAAAGAGTAATGGTGACCCAAACAGGGTCAGCTGTAAAGCCAGGTAATGAGGAGGCTTCAGCGATGTGGAACACAGAACGAAGCGGCAATGGATTAGCCATGGAATGGTGAGCTGCCCAGTTAATGACTCTAGCAGTCCTGGCCTTAGTCTTCCAAGTATGGTTATTGCCAGATTTCTCAGTGAGTGTTGGAAAATCGCCAATGAGGCCAAATCTATCTTTGAAGATGTAGCAACAATGTTCCAGACTAGCTTTGATATGGCATGGAAGACATCTTGTCCTCTTTGTAAAATATTGGAGCAGACATGTGACTTGCTGCTAGAGTTATTTTTCTTTACCAAGGGCCAGGATACCAGTACCAAAGCCTTAGAATTAACCAGGTCACCAATTTTACTCGACTCGACAGCTACTCACTGATCTCCTTAATTTTGACGGATTGATAAAAGAGTCAAACAGATGGCCTCTCTTCCTCCTCGTTGAAGTCTGCCAATAATTTAACTTTATAGTCTTGAGTAGTGGTAGGCAGTGGAGGGCATTCTGAAGTTGCCAACACGCTATATATTTCCAAGACAACGACCCTGAAGCTAGATTCAGTCTGTTCCATGGTAAGATCTGAGAACAGCTGATTTGTAGGAGCTTTGGCACACTCACTATGTGTTCAGTCCTAGTCTGGTTCAGCTTGTAGCTCTAGATAAGTTGCACCAGGTGGCATCAGTGACAATTCTGTCCTATCTGAAAATGTCACTAACTCTCGCACATGGATAAGCAGTTAACTTATGAAATCTGGCACTGCTGGAATGGTCACCTAGTTTGCCTGGCATATGGTTGGCAGTATAGAAGACTGTTCGGCTATCACTGGTACTGGTCGTTCCAAGGGCAGAAAGATTTCTTACTGAAATCTCTGTCACAGTATGGGCATGTCAATGATGGGATGGCTAAACAGATGGATCTGTCACCAAGATTCCCATTGATCTTAGTTGGCCAGACCATTTTATAAAAAATGTCCCCATCCTGGGATGCTGGGCAGCCAGTGATTGCGAGGCTGTATTTTGAAACTGATCCAATGGATCTGGAACAAAACATATGCGTATGGACTTACAGGCCCAATGAACATGCTCTGACATGCGGGGGACATATGCCAAGTGGGTAGCCTAAAATTTGGGGGTCATTCCCACTATTAGTTGGAAAAAGGAGTGGAAGTGAACAAGGGAAATAAAGGTAATATCTGGCTTGTTATCAATAACTGCATTATTGTTTCCTGGACCAGATGATCCATCTTTTCAAAGGTGGACGGTTGTACCATCCCAAAATCTTTCTCCTCCACTGCCGCTGTTGTTATTGTGGCTGATGATTGCAAGCAACAAACTGCCTGTGGAGGAGGTGAGGTGAGCAGCACCCCCCCCCAAGACTTGCAGTGGAGTTGACATTGGATGCAGACCTGCCAAACCCGATGAGTCCATCTCGGTAAGGCAGTTGATTTGTTTCCATAAGACTGACTAGCTTTCAGTGAGGTGTAACAAAATATCATAAACTGTAACTGTAAAGCCAGACAATGTAATTAAATTATCGATAAACATTATGTTTAACTGAAAAGTTTGTAAAGTACACTTCGACTTTATTTACCACTAATACAGTTGTACAAACTTTAGTTCCAAACCCTATGCAACTCAATGGCTAGTTGCTATCTCTCAACTTGACGTAATTCTTGGAAATTCTTTATCCATTTCACATAATGACATCAAACAGATGTCCCACCACTAGACATATTCAAATTGGCATGTGATGTCAAACAAACGTAACTGTTCCAGCTTTTATTCACAAAAATCTAAATCTTCTTTTTATTCTTCTGTGTTGATTATTAACACTTTTCAAAAGGTTATTGTCCCTTTTGTCTTAAAAATGCAACACTTGCTGGATGCCATTTGTAAACAAATTCTATAATCAACAGTTTCATCTTACAGAAGCTTCACATGAACAAGTAGATGCAGTTTAAAGCATCTGAGGTGCTGCTGCAAAATTAATCTGGTTCCCTGATTAATTTCACTAATTCTAATATGAAACCGGGATCCAAATCAAACACGGATGAACCAATTATCCAGATTTTTCGGCAACTGTAATTTTTGCTTTTATGATGTTAAGTTCATATTTTAAGGGTAATTTTTTTAAGACTTACAGCAAAATCGTAATGGTTGGCAGATCTGTGGATGCATACTGAGGACATCAACATCATCCTTCCTTGACTTATTCCATCTTTTCTTCCCTTTATCTGCTTTCTAGACCAATGTAGCTCAGACTTACTCTGTCCATGTAGTATACAATTTGCATGGATGATGTACACTTAGTACATACAATACATGACTCATAGTTGTCTTCCTTTGATTTGAACTTTTTGTATTTCATGCATCTAGTTGACATTTTTACAGAAACAACATGAGAAAACAAAGCATGAATTAGCAATTTAGCATGTTACTAACTCGCTAAAACCAACCCTCTCTAATAACGGAATAAGTGAAAATAGTAAATGTATCAGTAACTCATGTGACCACGAGTGTAACGCTAGCTTGTTGTAATGTGGACTTTAGCAGACAAAATTCGTAAAGCTGACAAAATCATACAAATTTGGAATGAAATGTAAAAATACTGTTTACATCCTGTAGGAGAATGATCGTCCAAAACAATAAATCCAAATTAAAAAGTTGGATGGGATGGTCCAATTTTGACACAAAGATAGCTTGGATTGTTGGAGGTATAATATATGTTGTTATCAGTACAGCAATGAAGCTTAAAAACTAGCAACATCTGGCAGCAGCAAAGGGAGGTAATGAGCAAGAGTTATTGCCATTTGTCTTAATGAGATAGGATAAGACTATTTTCACTTTTTTATGGATGGGCTGGATTTGTGAGGTAGTAGGCTTATATCCCTAATGTTAATATGATTGGGGAACATATCTGATGGCTTGGAAACACTCATTTATGATGTTTTTTGTTGGGCCTCATTCCACAGTTATAGAAGATGTTGGTAAGTTTTATAAGACTTTCTTTCACTTCAAACATTCAGCTAAATACTAGTACAACTGAAACACAGACACATTAAAACTATCTAAAAGCATATATACAAAGTATTCAAGCAAAGTAAAATCAAGTCTGAAAAAAGTATGCTGAAAAATGCAAATCTAACAATCAGGTTCTATGTAACACTCCATTTGTCAAAAGCATATGCCACCATAATATCAGTTAAGGTAATACATTTTTTTTTAAATGACACTCAAAATTTCTAAACTTGTTTTTTTTCAGCATTAGCCAGCTCTAGCCTTTATTACCCTCTCCAGCAATTTAATAATCTATAATTCTGAGATAACAATCTTCTCATTTCATGACAAAATGTAATAAAATCTTCACTCTTGTTGGAAAAATATTACCTAATAAAAATTTAAGGTATTAAAAAAACTTTTGTTCATGGAGAAATCCAATCTCCAGATAAATCTGAAAAATGAATTTTTCTCAAGGAAGAAACTACATTAATGCCTAAATCAAACAAGAAGAATAATTTGTTCCATTACAATTAATAGGTTACTGTTAGCAATACTTGATTAATTTGTTGTTATCTGCACCAAACTGATTTTTAAGAAAAGCAAAGTACTGAAACTACTGTTGGTTCAGGTGGGTGAAGAAAACTAATTTTATATTTATTATTTATATCACTGGACATTAATTTTCTTTATATTTCAGTAGAGAATTTACATTAATATTTGAAATATTATATTAAGAATTTGTGAGGTGATTTGCTATTAAATGGATTTTCTATTTTTGTTCTTTCAAGTATTATCATTAGTGGAAAAATATATAAATGGGCTAACTACAATGAACTATAGTTATTTACCTAAATTTGAGTTCCCTCCCCTGATATAAACTTTACATGAAAGCCTAATGGATTAATACCCATTCTAGCAAGAATAATGCTTTGCTACTATTATTAGTAGCACAAAATATGTTTAGTAGAAGAGAGTGGATAGTATGACACAAGCATGGAGGGGCTGAACTTCTTCTAAGCCAAAAATAAAACTTAAATAAAAGAAATTGTGTAGACAAAATGAAATGACAAAGTTTACAACACATAATTAGCAAGATGAAATGGACTCTTTTTAATGTGTTTGTGCCAGTCTCTTTCTGGATTAAGTATCACCTTCTCTGTTGCTCCAGACATTGAAAACTCTGCTGTGCAAGTTCAATTTCCTGTTACTGCTCTAACTTCAACATGTAATACAAATGAGTTTGGATTTATGTGAAATTTCATGAAAATCCCATTAATGCATTAGCAGAACACTGCATGTTCTAGTTCCTTCTTTACAGTTAATGATGACAAGAAACTGAATTTATTACATGGTCCCTAATTGATGTGACAGCTTTTGCAGATATGTTTCTATATATTGTGCAACTTGGATCTGACCCAAACAAGAGCATACCACACACAAATTATAATGAAACAATATTGGCAAATATTTTAAAAAAACATAATAATAACAAAACAATATTGCTAAAAATGAAAAACATCAAAGTTACCTCCATGTCATAGTCCCACTGGTCAGAGGGGGAGCGGGGCACAACGGAGCAAAAGTAAGTATGAAAATAGAAACCTAGCCACTCGGTGGAGAACTGTGATAAATAAACATTGCATGAACTACTGCTGTATAATAGGGTAGGTTCTATAGCAATAAATTTTACCATTTCCAATTTTAAAGGTTCAAAAATTAAATTACATCAATACACACAGTATTGAAATATCTTTTAATCCCGTAATTCATTAACTATCAAATAAAAAATGTAAAACAGATGCTAAAAATAAATTTCTTCCAGAATTACAGCTGAACAAATATACTGTAACATTTTGGAAGGTAAATAAGGGACTAAATAATATGATTCATACAGGAGTTTCATCCCCAATTTAAACATGCACAAGGATACATGGCTCCCTGTCCTTGGCCGTGATTTTACCCATGTTCACTAGTTTTCTTTTCTTCAAATACCCAACTGCACAGACATCCAAATGCTGAATATACATATTTTGTTAGTACTTCCTGAGAAAAATTATGTTAAATAAAGTTTAAAGGTAGGCACAAGTGCACTATGTCCTTGGGCAAGAGCAGAATAATACAATTGCTGAAACCAAGAGCTACAATATATGTTCACTTTTAAGCTAAGTACAACTGCAAACCAAACATATGTTGTGGCATAATGTGCTGGCAAATCTGGGTCTATGCAGTTTGTTAGAAATAATCAGTATAACAAACAAATATAAACACTCTGATCAGCCAGAGCATTTTGCAGTGGCAGATCAGGGACTATGTTGTTTGCAGCTGAACTGAACTTGTATGGGAATATATAAAGTATATGGCAATGATACCTGTTGTGCATAATATTGCTGAATGTAATAAACAGCACAAGTTGACAGCATTTTCTGTTATAATATATATTGTCCATATTTTTCATATTGTCCATATTTGTCCTCATTAAATTTTATACAGTTCTTTAAAAATAATTACATTTCGTACCAGAATAATGAACATTTAAACAAATACAATTTGTTGTTTTGGACTTGAGACCAAATTAAGTGCAGTATTAATCTTGCTATGTACAGAATTTATTTCCTAGTTTTAGACAACACTGATCACCTTTTAGTTGAAAAGAAACTTGGACACCTTTGTTGGAGGTGCAAATGAAAAGTTTTGTTCAAGCTATTTTGTTTTGTTCAAGCTATTCTTTCAGCCTATGTTGTTCCAAAAGGGATGACAATATTTTGGATGAAGAAAATTATGAGCCTGACATTGCCTTTTGCATATCAGTTGGCACCCTATCAGTTCCTGTCATGATTCTCAAAAAAGCACAGGTTTTGACATTCAAATTACTTATGCTTCTTCTTAGCCTATAGTGGCTTTCCAAGTAAGTTTTTATAGCAATCAATAACCCACTCAGAAGGTGTCCATGAACAACGATTCCATCTTTGAATTGCTTTATGGGGGAAAGCACATGCTGAATTTGACCATGTGCAGTTGGAAATTAATAAGGGGAAGTAATAAAGATCATTTTAATACCTGTACTTGTACATGTCAAATATGACCAAATAAATCTGTGCCTTTAATTATGTGTATTAATAACTATTCCAATAACAAAACAGTCATAACATTATTTTGAGATCTCCCAGATAACTAAAATTTGGACTGTCATCAATACTAGTGTTTACATCTTTTTCTAATTAACAGTGCATCATGATGTGACTCTCATCACCATGATTCTAGGAATAAAAATGTTGAAGGAAATGTGTTCCCTGAGATAAAACTAATCACTCAAAACAATATATTTGAGCACTGCAATGGTGATTGAGAAGAACTGTTTCAGCAGGTAAGAATCTCTGTAATCGCATCAAGGCGAGTTTTAGAATGAACAGAAACGACATCCTGTTTGAGATTTTGCTTTGTTCAGGATGTAAAGATAAAATAATTTTCTTTTTCTTAAATAATACAAATATTCTAAAAGTAGATGCTGTAAAATTAAACTGTATTTGTACATAAGTCAAACAACTATAAAATATATTTACTGTATTGGAGGTTATTTTCATCTTACAATGTTTAAGGTGTTTTAATTTTCTGCTTTGTCCACAAGACATTATGCCATGGCTTTATTTAACTTTTTATAAAATATTCACTTATGTTTATTTTTGCTAAAAGAGGCAAAATCTCTCCTAACATGAAAATGAGTGCAGGACTTGTAACCCAAGGCTTGTTGGTTCAATTCTCAACCAGGTCAGCCATGCTGGCTGCCATAGTGTTTCCCTCAGCAAGGCATTCAGCTCCCATTTCACTGGCATGATATAGCCAATAATGTATTGAAGGTGCCATTAAAAACCAACCCATAAAAAAAAACAAGCAATACATTAACAAGCACAAAAGCAGACAGAAAACATTTGTTTCATTTCATATACATATAACACATTTACACAGCTTTAGGAAAACTCTATTAAAAAATGTTGAAGAAAAAATAAAGAAATGAAACCTTTGTGCTACAAAATGCAACTGATAAATGTACAGCTATGGAAATACAAAACAAACTTTTTATGTGAACTATGAAAGGAACTAACAACCAAATTATGTATGAAAAAATAAGATGCCTGCAAGTCGATAAATCTCAATAATTTATCGGTCATGCTTTTTTCCTCCTATGACAGTAGATTTGCATTCAGGGGACAAATCTTATGTTAATCAAAATCAATTTTTAAAAGAAGTAATTGTACCAAGAGATAGCCAAAAAATAGCAGATTGGCATCATATTTACAACATTTAAATGGCAACAAAACAAAGACGAATTAAAAAAAAGCGTTTTTGTCTCTTCCTCTCTTTTGTTACAACAGCCACTTAAATGTCTCCTAAGCATCAATGATACAAACTTGAGAGGCCTTTTTCCCTGCATGTTCTCTTGGCAAATGTAGTCAAATTAGGTTTTATATCTTTTATGAAATGTTTGTCAAAAGTTTATTCCTACTTTATTAGTAATTACAGCCTTATTGGATGGCATATTACTATTTTTAAAAAATTAAGACATGATATGTCTTGATACCAAAGTGCTTCTTGTGAAATGTTATCATAACTAGTTATAGGGGTATGTACTAAGTTCCTAATAGCCACATTTAATGTTGCAACTAGAACTGACCCACATCATGAGCTGGCAGCTCAAGCTTGATGCTGTCAGTGTAAAATCATAAGCAAGCAAGTCATTAAAAAAGAAAAAAATAACAACAGCAGTTCAAATTTGTCATCAATATACCAACAGGTAAAACTAGTAAGTATGACCAAAGATATTAGAGAAATCAATTTGGAAACAATTTTTTTCAACAATTAACATCTCTATTAATGAGTTCCATGGAACAAGGTGTCTTGCCTGTATCCATATGATTGTCTGAATAATCACTATTCCTGGCTCTGAAAAACTTGACTAATCTTGTTGCTGCTGACAACATCATGAGAGAAGCCACTGGAAAAGTGACTGCTCTATCTCACCATGCTTACACAGGTGAAAACGCAAATTTTCAAAGAAAACACATACACCAAATGTTGTCTGCAAGAAAAAATAAATTAACACAACTGGTGATCTAGGAACTAGATATTTTTGAGACAGTGATTTCTAACCTATGAGCTATGACATGCAGGTAGCCTATAGAGTTTTCAGTGCAATAAAACAACTAAGAAGCAAGAAGTATACATATTATATATGCATGGGACACACTGTGTCAGAAATGTGTAAATCAATAAAAAGAACAAAAATACTTTTTAGTGTTCACTGATATATACATTACAGACATATATATTTTGAAAATTTTGTTTCTTTAATCTTTTGTGGTAACTAGTCATCTTAACAATGTGATTTATTAAATGCCTTAATTCATCTACCTGATTACCTTTTATCACAACTCCATTATTCTAGTCAGCATGACCATATTAAGATAAGAGGCCTAGATGTTATTTAGAAAGCAACTGTTCTACCAAAACTGGTGATCCACTTGCATCTGTACGTAGATGTATATCTCCCAATGACTTAGAAAGACTTTAACCCAGAACTTTTAATGCAAAACTTTAACACTGCTCACACCACAGCTGCTGCCAGCAGAAAAAAAAACCCTATGTTTAACCACTTTAGGATGGTTAAGACCAAAGAATAATTTTTCCTTTAATGTGACATAATGAATTAACATCTCAACTATCTAGAAATTATCAGTCACATCAAGAACAATCATGAGCATGTGAACAAGATGTACCTGCAGATAATGGAATGGCAGTAATTTATGCAAAGTTGCTGAGCTAAGTTAATGCATTATACAATGCATTCATTATATTGTGAATGCATTTCAAATATCCCGTAAGAAATATGAAACAATTCTGAGTGGGCGGGCACGTAGTGTGTGTGTGTGTGTATGTGCACATGTTATATGGTTTAATGGCACATCATTACAATCCTGGCTATACAGCACTGAGTAAAAAATTTAAGCTTCCCTCAAAAGGCATGCATAACAATAACAAAGTCAAAATGGTTATATAAACAACGGGACACTTTTATAAAGTTCAAGTCCTTCACAGGGTAAAATGGTTGCTTCCATTAATCATCTTTTTTGGCCTGTAGGAGGGTGCATCAAGCCTATTCTACATCCTTGAACCCACAGGGGGATTAAAGGAAATACAAATTATGTCTAAAACTAATTATTTATTAGATCTGAGGTCTTGCCACACAATATAACGAATAATTACCAATGAAAGGTTTCAGTAAGAACAGAATTTGTATCTTGTTTGGAACACAAGACACCTTGGTCTGTGTTTGTAAGTCTGGCAGTTTGTAATTCTATAATAATAAATTTAATAACTGATGCATATAAAGGGATTCAATGAGCAGTTAAAATTTTTGAAATGATGTAAAACTCTTTATTTTTCTGGGTTTCAAATTTCATGGTTGGGGTAAAAAATACATATTTGTGGTACCAAATTTTATCAATCTATCATTGCAAAAAAAAAACAAAAAATCAAAGACCCACCCAAAACAATGTCTGTGCATGTTCACTACTTTAATGACATACATTTTCATTTGCAATCAAACAGGTTTAATCTGTTCTGCAGTTACTAGTTGAGTAATTTAGTTATTCATTGTGTAAATGTGAGATTTTAAATAAAATCCAGACTTCTTTTTCCACACATTTGAGCTGACACATTTAATACCACTACGTAACCTTAATTAGGTTCTCAGAGTTATTTAAAGAGTATTATCTGGCATAAAGTTCTCAACAATTAGGGTTTAGGTGCTTGAAACAAAAAACAATGATTGTAACCATGACAAAGTTTTCAACATCCTGCATGGGAATCCTTTGTGCTGGGTGACCATGACCTTGTGGTATGAAATTCGGGTGAATAGCAGTTTTTATTAATGTATGTATTGTGATGACTGGTGCAGAAAGTATTGTTATAATGTACGACTTCATTTACGACAGGTGAATAATCAGATAAACGAACTAGACGACAGTGGAGATCTACATTCAGATCAGGTCTCAGTTGAATGGAAGATATTTATCTTTAAGCCAATTCACTCAAAATGGCTTATCTGCACATATGACAAAGTAGCACCTCAGAGACCTGACTGAAATGGACTTTGAGAAGGCATGACTAATCTGCCGAATATGACAAAGTAGCACTTCAGAAACCTGACTGAAACTGACTTTGAGAAAGCAGGACTAATCTGCCGATTGTTTAAATAACAGTTCGTTGTGCAAACATGTACTCATAAATAGGACTATTATGTGCTTTGGGAAGTAATTAAGGACACAGTGTGTAAATCTGCTTTTATTACTATACTGTACACTGGGTAGAGTCATTACATCTAGCGCAAGTTTTCACATTCATTAAATTTTGCATTTGAATTAAATTGTAATCAATCAATCTGTCAGTTTCTTTGTTCCTTGTCATGCATGTAATTTTCCTAATTACATTTAATATTCTCAGTACTACAGATAGCCATAGTATTAAAGCAAAAAACATAGGTGGCATTTTTTACCTGTTTACGATGGTTGGTGGTGGTAGAATGCCAACTTGGTAAATATTTTGTTTGATGACTTTAAATTCATGGTCTGGCTCACCAATGAAAATTAGAACCAAATGAATTAAAAGTGTTTCACAGTAAACTGGGCAGTCTTTTTTTGTATGTGATACAGTTTGGGAACCCTTTTCCAAATACTTCACTCTATTTCTTATGTGCTTATTATAATGTAAATATAATGCTTCATGAAGTGTGGTAATTACTAGTGTTAACCAAAAATGTATGGAATCTGCATCTTTTACAACTTTTTCCCTTAGATTTCTCATTCCAGTAGTATCCATGCTTTTCACTCCAATAAAGAAAGACCTTGATTTATGAATGCAAATAGTTTAGATCAGAAAAGCAATTTTGCACACAAAAAAATCATAGCAACTATTTATCTGATTCTTGTTTAATTAGTCTAATTTATATACATACTATACACTAAGACAGAAAAAAAAACATGCATACCTCATCATTTTCATCCATTTTGAAAGAAATTTTCTCCATTGCATCACCAACTTTAGACAAAAACCTCTTCACACCAGCTCCACTAAGAGCCGATGTACTGGTAGACTTGGGCAACTCACCATCTCTTTCCAAGAAATCACGAAAATCAGGATCCATGCGAAGAACTGGGTGTGCAGCTGTTCTCTTGAGAAACCTACAAAGTATCCACGTCAATCATGGTTATTGTTCAATTGGATTATCCTAGTTACATTGTAATGTAATGTAACAAACTTGAGTAAAATTCCACTTTTTACTTTAGAAAGAAGAGGTTATCTCCCCTGGTAACAGTAGCATAGCTGCCAACCCCCGATTACAAAAATACTAACTGCTTATGACAAAATATACTGATTTTCAAGAACAAATACTGATTTTTAAAACTTTAATGCATATGTAACTCTTTCCAACATCTACAACCATCAGATGGTTTCACAAATCTAAAGATAACAGCATAATTGTCCTTCCAGTTCTGTTTTCCTTTTGTTGCTGGAGAAAATTCTGAATCTACTGCTTTCCTTTTCAACATGACTAGAAGGTGAATATTATGAAGATGAGATACAGTGATAGAAGCAATCACAGGGGCTTGTTACCAAGAAAATTAAGATTATCCATCAACGAACAGATGGCGGGAGGCCCAACCAGTAACAATGTACCGCCCCCCCAGCCCTCCATTCACTGTTACCATTAGTTTTCTTTTTAATGAGTCCCTGTGGTGGCAACTGCTTTTGCGCAATCCAGTATGGTGGTTAAAAGCTGGCATGGCAGCCTCCATTTTGAATTAACAAATCATATTTTAGAACTCTATATCCCTATATACATGCCAACCCCTGGTGAGGAAAAGGTGTAATCAAAGTGGACAAAAGAGTAATCCGAGCAGAAAAAAGTAATCCACATATAACATGATAAAACTTTAAGAAGCATACATACAAAATGATTTATTTATCCCTCTGAACTTTTAACATCAATTACTGCTTCAAGTTTTCAACACTTTGAGCTTTAAAAAGCTACAGACTCTCATACTGCATTTCAAAACACTTTGTACCATCTGAGACTTTGAGTGTTTTGCACACCAGTAGAGTACTAAATGCTGGGTTACAGAGCCTGGATCTGAATTCAGTTTTATTTTTGTTAACAATATTGAACAATCTCTCACAGTCAGCATTAGAACGGTAAAGAACCACTATTCCTTTCATATCCTGACAAAGAAGAGGATATTTATATCTTCCAGTTATTGGGTCTTTTAGCTGGGAAATATGATGAAAAAACCCAATTCTGTCTGCATGAAGTACAGGTAAAGTGCCAACTTGATACTTCAGGAGTTCTTCTAATTTATCAGCAGCCTTTCCTGCAGCATGGTGCATCATATGACAGAGACAACCTGATATATACAATGATAGAAACATTTTTCAAAATGTAGAATTCAACTCCTTTATGAATTTCAGTCATCACTGATGCAGTATCAGCTGAAAACCCCATACAGTTCTGCCAACTTATGTTTGTTCAAACCATTATCAAGCAAATGATAAACATTTTCTCCAGTGGAATCTTCTGTTTAATTTTGGTAATGAAAGAAGAGCACACTGACTTTGCCCTTTTTGTTGTCAAAGTCTCTTACACAGACTGGGTACAACTTTTTTGTCATAATCACTACTCCTGTCTGTTGCAATACAAAATAGCACAATTTTCATGGCTTCTGCAGTTTTAAGTGAAGTATCTTTTGCTAAACACCTAACAATATTAGATGATTTGTTTTTGCACATGCATATTTTCTGCAATTTTGGAATCAGAAAACATCCATTTGAACAAAGGACCAATGCAGTCTTCTACTGCTAAAGGTAGTCCGTGTTCTATTACGAACTCAGTAGATAACGCCGCTGCATTTTTTAAAATTTGTGTCCGCAATTTAGTTTTGCTGTAAAAAAGAAGTTACCTTAGTATTGGAGTCAGTTAAATGAGCTAATTCGAGGTTTCTTTGTTATCCCACCATGACCAATAATAAAATCCTTTCCACATATCCTGCAAGGGGCATGAAGCTTCCCTAGAATGGAACGCTATATTGTGTAATTCATGTATTCATCTCTGAATTGGTTTTTTGTCTTTTCCTAATCCATCTGTGAAATTATTTGAAAAATATTTTTGTTCTAACACACGCATCGACTAGAATAAATCTGACTTGACTTTTAGTGCCAAATACCTTCAGGCTGGATCTGTACCAGATATAAATTAGAACAAAGAATCTGCGAGCAAAGATTAAAAGTTAGAAAACCAGTCTCTTCTCTCCTAACTAAACCATACAGCTCTATAAATAGAAACCAAGGTCAAAAGTTGAAAGTAGAAACCAGCATGTTTCTTGGAAATAGGGCAGCTGCTATAAATAGAACATAATACTTTTAGGAAAGTGCATGCAAATCTACAGACAAGCGTACTTTTGTGTTGTAGTTACACAGAAGCCATCTTTTCTAGAATACGGCCGGCGGGATTAATGGGTTGTTAATAAAAAATGAGAAAACAGATTATTAATTTTTTTGGGAGGGGGATATACCGAAAATGCATAATCCAAATACATTTACACGTAAAGGCATAAATTAGTGAAAAAAAGCATAACGATTATGCCAAGCGTAATGGTTGGCATGTATGTACATGTGATACATTTACTCTCTGAACGGAATCTGGTGCCCATTCTAAACAAAAGATTGTAAGAAACTAGACAATTTAAGTTTTTTTTAACTTAAAAAATATGGATTTTTAACAATAAAAAACATACACCTGTATTCAGGTCCAAAATATGGGACAAATATGAAAAAAAGGCAACAATGTAGTGTATGTTTGGAATGATTCACAGGTTGTCAACTGTACCAACTGAATTAAATATGGTTTGTAAAAGGATGAAACAGCAGAGTGATAACCATAAACACTAAATTCATAAGCTCCTGTTCTGAGCAAAGAATGCTAATAGTTGTGGCATTCTGACTAAGATGTAAGATAAATGAAAGCATAAGGTAATTGTCTTTGTCATGTATATTGTTTCTTTGCTTTGTATGTACCAGACTGTACATGTGATATTTTAAGTTTACCAAATAAATATTATGAAAAGAAACAAGTTAAACTTACATTACAAATCATATAGACTGCTAAGGTGGCCTAAGTGGTTAGAGCAACCACCTTGCATGAGAGAGGCTGAGGGTTCAAACCCAGGCTGAGTCATTCCAAAGATTTATAAAAATGGCACTAACAGCTGCCTCGCTTGGTCCTCAGCAATAAGAGGATAGTATGAGGAATGGTTGACCTGGTATCAGGATAATGTGACTGGGTGGGACATGATGTTACATGTCTACAGCATGATGCCCCAGTGCTAGACATCACTATAAACTGCCACATTGCAGACATGATAGCAATATGACTAGAATTGTGAAAGCATATAAACTAACATTTTTTCCCTGAGTGCTCACAGTCTCTTTATATTAAAGTTTCATTTCTTGTAAGCATTGAATTCAAAATCCAATTATGGAACCATCTGACCTAAAAATAAGTACATCTACTCAGTAGCATACTAATTAAAAAAAAAAGTTAAATCACTATATATAAAGTTGCATTATAATGAAGATCATGATATTAACACAGTGAATCAAGTGAGGTAAACTTAGTTTTGTGGATAATGTCATCATTCTATATATGAACCAAATATGAGACCAACAACTCCTGTGGTAATCTCTGATGTTTACAAAGCCATCCAAGAAAGACAACAATTAGAGTGAAGTGAATGGAATCATCCATTCGTTTGTGTCTGCCTCTTGTATAGACAAACTTATTTTAGTAAACAACCACTACAACAAAGAAATGAAATCACATTTACAAGACTCATATGCACAACACATCACAGAGAATATTTAGAAAAAGGAAGACACCAATGGTGATAATCAGTGCAATTTATCTGTAGACCTTCAAACATTAACACACACTTTGATTTCAGGCCCAGGACAAAATGCCTGAGAGACTGGAACGAACTGTCACGGCTCTGAGAAATTTGGACTTGTGATTGATAAAGGCATGAAACAATAAATCTCTTCGACTCAACCAATTTTTTGTTCAAAGTTTTAGAAAGCAATTTGCTTTCATTTACATCTATCTTAATGTTATTCAGATGGTACAGAGTAAATGGTTTTCAATTTTGCAGTAGCCAGATAAAGAAGAACACCTGAAATTATAGTTATACTGACTTAACATTGTAAATGATCAATTGTCCTAGTGAAAGGGATACAACTCTTGATAGAAGTTTTTATAAAAAAGCAGCTCAAGGAATGGGCAAAATCACTTATCGACCCTTGGGGGGGCTCACCAGTTATTATGTACTTTTGAGAGAGTTACGTATGTAAGGTATGCATTTGTTTGCATTTAAAACATGCACAGTGGAGAGAATGCTGGCATACCTCTATGTTACATTAATGTAATGTGGACGATATTTCTTTGGATACTGTACTTTTGGAAACTGTACATGATCTAAGCACACTGCTAACTAAAATGACTGCTCCCTTGTGCTAAAACATCAGCCTGAATTAGTCTAAAGTACACTATCCCTAGCAGCTATTAAAATAGGGAAAATGAATTTTGCCAGACAATACCAGCTTCTGAAAGTGCAAAGAATGAATTACCAAATATATAAAATGTTAAAAAAGTTATCAGCTCTTTTTTATACAATTTACCTCTTAAGTTCAGGATGTGAAAATGACCATGTGGAGCTAGCACTTTTTTGAAAGGTGCACATCTGGAGTAAGGCCAAGAAGTATACTCTATAACCCATATTACACCCATCAATCATACACCAAAATAAAGGGAATTAAAGGTTCATTGAATTATACCTAACATATACAAGGTCTTTTTTAAATAGCCAGTAGAACCAGAGAGGAAAGCTGGGGAAATTCTTTTTCTTTAAAATGCTAACCACATGCAAAATACGAAACTGTAGAGCGCCACCTTAACAATGACAAAAGAACATTATTCACCTCTCCAGAGCTGCTCTTCTTTTCTCCACAAAATCTGCTGAACCAGATTCCTCCTTAGACATTTTTACTTTTGTCATACCTGTAGAAAAAATGAAAATAAAGAAAATAAAAAAATGAATTAACAACTGAACGTATGACCGATCATATAAATTAACACAAAATAAAATGCAAAATGCTATATCCACTTATAACTTTGTTGGTCAATGGATTCTTATCATCCATAAGCCAACTTTCCATGCAGAATATTTTAGGCTTAGCAGCCCTGTCCTATGTTTTCTCTTGGTTATTTATTATTCACAGAATTAATTTTATCACCTGTCTTCTATTACCAGCATAAGAAAGAAAATCCAAATTTTAAAACCATAATATTTTAACGTTTGAACAACAGTAATTAATGATTATTGTAGATATTTCTTAGTCCAATCTTGTTACAACCTCATTAACTTAATCATTTATTCTATTATGGTCATACCAAGTACACTTTTCTCTGGTGCTGGAGGTACAATGCATCCATGGTGAACATGTTTCTCACACAACTTCTCATGAAGACCAAGGAAATCACTAAATCTTCTGGGTACACACATGTCATTTCGCCTAAAAGCAGGAATATTAGTCTGAAATGGAAGAAATAAATTGACAGTCTCAGTCTGCACATAAGAAATTACCTGTGATGATTTGGTACACAAAAAATAGATTGCTGAGTAAAACACAGAGAAATAATCAGGATATAATGGATTAGTTTCATTACTTCTCAGCTGTGCTCCATTCTGCTGGTTAGTTTTTGAGTACAAACAGATAAAGCTTCTATAAATTAACTGTGACATCCATTTACATTTGTGAGCTTCTCACTTTACCTATCTACCTATCCATACTGCAGACTGTGAACTGCTGACTAGTTCAAGCGAGATAGCAATATTTGTGAGTTTGATCCACCATACTGCAGCAACCTCTTCTGATGATTATGTGCAAACTATTCATATTAAGCAAGAGACAGCAAAAGCCAAATGATAAAGGCAAAAGTATGATAGTATTAAAACTAAAACACACAAAGATATAGACTGCAGACTGGTAGGAAGATAGATCAGTCAAGACAGTGAAATAAGTTTATTCCACTGTACAACGGCACTTGGGTGGCTAAGTGGTTCAAGGTGCTTGCCATTACAGCTCCCCCATATCTCAACTGTGTAAACAGGGGTTTGAGTCTCAGATGAAACCAATGTGGGTATGTGAGAAAGCTTGCCATTATGTGCTCAAAAATGGCATTAAACCACAATGAACCAAAACCAATCCACTGTACAATTGCCAAAGGAAATAAAACACTAGTAAGAATAACTGACTGCTACCACAGTTATATGGCCAGTTTGCAAGTAGTTTATATTAACCCACAAAGCTGCTCTGCTTTGAATTTTTCAGTGTTTGGAATGGTTAAATTTGTGTGTGGGCTCCAGACAGTGGAGGTGTGTTCAAGCTGTGGTCTATGGGCCAAACAAAGCATGGGAGGATAAAGTTTCATAGTAGCAGCAGCAATAACAAACATGTACTAAAGGATAAGAGCTGATGGACAACAGACCAACCTATAAGGTCTCCAGGTTAATAACTAGTTGACCTAAAAAGGCTTTTGTATGCATGTGAAATGTTTTTCTCACCTTGGTCATGACTTTGTAGACAATATAGGCTCCCATACCATCTCCAACTTTCATTGGCTCTGTCACCATGATCTCCAGGGAGTATTGGTCATCTTCTCCCTTAAATAAATGCATAAAAGCACATACATGATATAAATAATACTTGCAAGGTATTCATAATGTATGACAGAATACTGTAAACTGAATCTCTGCCTGCCAAGACTGAATCTGCACAGAAAGCAAATTTTATAATTTACTATAAAATTTACCTTCTACGTAGATTATCTTTCTCCAAGAATGCATACCTGATCACACTAACGTTAGAAAAACAAGCTTCATTACCTCTCAAATCCAGCACTCCCAGAAAGGTGAAAATTGTATTTCTTGTCTACATACATATATATACAAAGAGAAAAAACTCTTACCCATAACCTCCCATTATCACTGCCAGGTGGCACCAATAGTTTAAGCTGAGTGTTACATCAATATGGATGCAGGGAGGTGTGGGAGGGTTTACAAATAATGATATTGGGTAAGAATTCTCACAGAAACATAATTTACTAACAAATTTCTTTTATCCTTTGAATATGTTCCCAGATCACATTAATGACAGGAGAATAGATAAAAGGTTGTGGAAATGCAGCATCAGTGACCACCTTCAAAATGAGACTGCAAGAATTCCCAACATGAAGGTGGCAAAACCAACAGTTACTATACCAGTGATGACAACACCAGTTAAGGAGAAAAGAAAGACTTTTCCTTATTAAGTAGCTGCTGGATCTACCAGGCTCAATTCTCAACTCCTTGATGACAGCTCTCAGAGATAGTAAAAAAGAAAGTTGACTCAGCAAGTCAGGAAATGGCTTCACTTATATCTCAGACTAAAAGATGGCAATTGGAATGCAAGGTTTGCCAGGATTGCTCTTAACGAAATGAACAGCATTTGTCATGAAGGATATCTTATCCTGTAATAACTCAGAGTATGATGCACATATTACCTGCTTCAGCCACAATGCCAGGGCTTGGGGTGAGTGGGACCCACATATCTTCTCCATGCATTTCAAATAAAGTCTGAGAGTGCAGATGGGATCTTTCATAGCTTCCCTTCTCAGCATGTCAATGGATGGATAGGGACTGGATGACCAGCTCAAACGTTTACCCAGCTGTGTCATTAGGACCAAAAAATTGTCTAATCTGATGCAGACATGAAAATGGGTGCCACTGACTGAGCAATGCTATCTATAGAAGGAACATGAAATACCTAGAAGAATCAAATCATTGGCTGCATTTAAAAAACCATGAGCTGCAGAGACCCTCTTGCAGAAACCCATTTCATTTGAGACTGATACAGAGATTGATAATCTGTGCAATTCATATCTGAGGGAGATAAGTCAAATTAAGAATAGTCAAAAACTCCATACCCAAAAGGATGAAGTGTTGAAAGGGGACAAGATTCAATGTTTCCCAATTTACTTGAAAGAAAAAATAGGTGAAAAGTGAGATAATTCTGTTCTTTCCCACAGCAAAACTACTATCGTGCTTTTGAAGGATGCAAATATTACATACTATTGCTGAAGTACATTTCCTACATGCGAGACACAAGTCCAATCATTCCTGTTGACCTTGTACTTCTGACCATTTTATGGATATTTGTGAAAAGACAACTACTACAAAAATTGGAACTAACAATCTAAAAATATCAATAATTCAAAATCACCCACAATTATGTAATATATCAAACTGATGCCATGTTTGCAATTAAAAATACAGCTTACAAATATGGGCTGATATTGCATGTGACTTACCAGGTGGGAAAGTAAAAAAAACCAATGAAGTCTGAGAATTCCCAAGAAAGGTTACCCTTTGCAGCAAGTTTAAAAACCTAATAAATCACCATGCATGTAAATGGATGGTTCAAACCATAAAGATCTTGAAGGATTTGATGCAGAATGACGTTACTTGTACTGCAGTGAAAGCTAAATCTGGTTTACCACCAGTGCCACCTGGCAGTGGTAGAAAGAGGTAACAGGCAAGAGTTTCTTCCCTTTGTAGATGAATGGCATGTAGACATTAAAGATTGAATGTTCATCTTTCTGGAATTAGTGGACTTGGGATGTACTGAAGCTTTATTTATAACATTAATGTGGTTGAGGGTATGTATTCAAAAGAGAAAATAAGCAGATACCAGTGATGAGGAAAAAACTATTTGGCAGACTGTAATCATTAACAGAATGTGTTATAAAGCTATCTGTAAGAGATACTGACAGCAACAGTAAAACTCACAATATCAAATGTGTCTCACAAGAGAACTTATGTTGGGACAAATCTGTAATCAATTTACTTCTGTTTGCAACAAAGACAGGTACAGGCAATTCTATTCTAATTACTTATAAAGACTGTTAATTTTCATTAACAGTCAAAAATAAATAAATTTATGGGTACCTAGTACTCATTCCTATGTAATCCTGGTCTCAATTTGGGCCTCTTTCGCACAGAAGATTTCACTAACATTTTTATGCCTAAATAAAAAACTTTTTGTTTCTAATTTCCTGGATGTTGCAATCAGTGTTATTTTGTTCATCGATACAAGTATTGGACATCACACTCATTAGGATGGTTACTATTTCTCAAATTATACTTAAGTATCTACTGAACACACAAACAAAGCAAGATTCAATTGTGTTTATATCTGTGTGGTGTTCACAAATTGTAGTTAGCTTCAAAATTAGAACGAGTTATATCATAAGATTGCAAAATATTTAAGTAATCATAATGAAAATACATAATAAACGTGGATGCATGGTGACCATATTGGTTGTCAGATCGGCATCATTTTCATTAAGGACCAACTAGACACTGTATGAAGTAAAAATCCAATGCTGATATGCACATCCATTCAAAAGAAGTAACTATAGCAAGATTTTCAAGATGGCCACAGTGACAGCTATAGTGAGATCAGATCAGCACCATTTTCATTTAGGACCTACTGGACATCATAAGAAGTCTTTTAGTGAAAACCCCATGTTGATATGCCCATCCAATCAGGAGCAAAAGCAATAAGATTTTCAAGTTGGCCACTGTATCAGCCATAGGTCACTTCAAATCAACACCATTTTCATTTACGACCAAGTAGACATCAAAAGAAGTCTTTAAGTGAATACCTCATGCTGTGTTAACTGTCCATTCAGAAGCAGTAGAGATAACAATATTTTCAAAATGACCACTAAGGCAGCCATTCTGGATGTCCAAGCAGAACAATTTACATTTAGGACCAATTAAACCATGGGATGAATATATGTGTTCATGTTTCAAGGCAACCCTCTCAGTAGTTTAGGAGGAGTACCAATAACAAACTTATGCAACCAGATGGATGAGAGGTGATGGGTGCCAGATGATGGACAACAGACCATTCCATAAACGTTTTTGGTCTATAACCAGTAAAGTTAAAAAATGCATGTCAGAACAACATGTGGATGTAGGCCTCCTGACAATGCCTGCCAAATTTCTGAGCAATTTATCAAGGACTGTGGGACATAATCTAAATGTAATTACAAAATAATATGAATTCATAAGCTACACTTCCCTGGGTATAACTGAGATAGCTGTCAACCAAAGAAGGCATGAACATAAAAACAATCTGATTCTACAACTGAGGCATGAATATTGCATACTTTTTGCCACACAAAATAATGTTTTATTAGAAGCAACCAAGTAAATGAAGGGCATTTTTAACAACAAACAAACCTCGGTCTTCTCTTCTGCATTTTTTGTTGAAGAAGTTATTTTTGATGATGATGTTGATGACTGAGATACAGGTAGTTTGGGCCGCTCTTCTTCTGCTGAAAGGGGACGAATAGCCTCGGGGGGTACAGCTGCCAAGAACTCTGCAACCGTTGGCTCCTTCTTCTTGGGTTCTTCTAGCTTTGGTATAAATTTTTCTGTAATTGTCGGATCTTTTTCGTCCTCTTCCGAGTCTAGTACAACCTCCTCCTCTGAAAAGAAACACACATTAACTGTTATTCCAGCAAAGAACAGCGGTGCAAACAAGTTTTGTAGTAAACTGTATCTTGATACTGCCTCTTGCAATGATGTCAGTCATTTGCCCAGGTTTTCCAATGGGAGAATTCCCATTCCACCATTTTTGAAATGGAATTTTTCCATTGTTATGGGCAGGATACTGACATGAAAAGAGGATCCATGAATGAACCACTAATAGGCATGCTAAAACAAACATCTGCCCAATAGGAGGTAATCCAATGTATCAGACTAGTCATGAAGAAAACACTGGAGGTAATCCAGTGTATCAGACCTATCAGAGAAAATGCTGGAGATAATCCAATGTATCAGACTTTTCATGGAGAAAACATTGGAGGTAATCCAATGTATCAGACTAGTCATGAAGAAAACACTGGAGGTAATCCAGTGTATCAGACATATCATTGAGAAAATACTGGAGATAATCCAATGTATCAGACTTTTCATGGAGAAAACATTGGAGGTAATCAAACCTATCAGACTTGTCATGGAGAAAATACTGGAGGTAATCCAAGGTTCTTAATGACAAAGATGTGCCATCACCAGAACTTACTATCTATTGTCTTCTTCAGGACCAGGAAAACCAGGGCTAACTTTTGGTACAACACACACACCTGGATCACTTAAAATTCCCACCAAGTCTCCCCATACAAAGTTTTCTCAAAATGTTGAGTCAAAAGTATCAATGCAGTAAACATGCTGATTTTGTAATATGGAAGGGCATCATCTGTCAAAGCAGCTCAGTGACTGATTGATATGTTCAACACTGAATAGTGTGTCCATTTTTAAACCTGGAAACTCAACTATTATTATAAAGCTGATTCATGCACACTGTCTGTCTAGTTGTAAATTATTTAATGCTATGTCTATTTCTGTTTCTTTTTTTAAAGTGTTTCAGTCAATACCACCTAAATTTAACCCAACACCTCTTTTTATACAACAAAAGATCGCACCCTGTTATACTTATATACTGACAACAAGAGCAAAGTATAAAAATACTTCTTTCTCATTAGTACATCCTTTGCAAATGACTACTGAAGTACTCTTTTCCAAATGCATTTTTTTGAAGGGAATGGCCTCCCATTCAAACAACAGCCAAAAAGCTTGTTTGCTGAGGAAAAAGTCTTGGATATCATGGAATGATGGCCTTTCATAGCAATCACAGCTTATGCCTAACCCTCAAAAAATTCCATGGAAAAGTCAACCAACTGTGGGAATGAAGTGCTGAAAAGGTTGAAGCTGTAGGTATTGCACCAATCTCTGAAAATATGCCACATTTTGGTAAGAATAATAATGCTGAAATGGAACTATCAGCATTCAAAGTGCAGGGCTTTCTAGCTCATGAAATTCTCTCCACAAATGCAAGTAAGGCTTGCCAAACAAGAGTCAGTCACAAAGGAGAATCTAGTCTGAGCAGGGATGAAACACTTGTGACCATGGCTGTTTGAGCAGGTTCAGTTTTGTTGGAATTTTCCTAGGAAAATCTATAGCTAGATTGAATAACCATTCACCCAGCTTTTGTCAATCTGAAAAGAACTGAAATAATCCCTTTGCAGTTCTGGCTCCTCAATTTCATTATTATTTTTTGTACTAAACCATGTTTTGGTAGTTACAGGCCCAATATCCCTTCCAACTGACTGATAGTGCAGTTTATCCAATACCCAGGCTTCTGAATCACCCCTCCCTATCTCTTGTTCTGACATGGTAAGGAATGCTCTCCCATAAAATGATCCTTCCAGAAATGAAGAGAGGTGTCTATATCCTTCATTTCTAAATGGTTGATGTGTAGAGTTAACTCTTCTTGACCCCAGTTGCCACTCAAAATGGTGAAGTACGGCAACATGTTTCATTTCCCAACTGTATCAACCACCATCCATACATGCTATGCCTTCTGGTTAAGTTCCATATGATTCTTGCCAAGAAAAAGAGTTTTTTGTGTGTGCCACTGATGCAGGAATAATATTACTTTGGTCATGACCATAACTCACAGATTGAGAAAAGAGGCGCCAATAGGCCAGCGGGGTCATATGCAAAGACCACATGAAATGGCAGGCAGGAAGAATTAAATCTGCAGCTGGATAGGGCAAATTGGAGATGCAAAAAACTCTTACTAAGATCCACTCTCTAATGGAAATAAACTCCACAAGTTCAATAACACACACCAAGCGTATACGAGATGGACAAAGCTGAAAATGGTAAAAATCTTTATGCTCAGGTGCACAAAACGCTGAGATGGATTGAGATCTGACTTTGCACAGTTCACAAAAAGGCCTAAATCACCTAAAAGGGTCATAAAATTGTTCCTGTCCTTCACCGAAATTAAGCTTACCATGTGTTTTTGGAAGATGTCATCCAAAACATTCCTGGAGGCATGGACAAGGCATTGCCATCATCTCTAAATGTGTCATGGTATCTCTCCAATGGATAAGCCATGAACAAAGGACTCACTAGATAAATCAGAGTTCAGGTAAGTTCCACGATTTGTCTTGCTGATATGGCTGGATGGAGATGGTGCAGGATGACCAGCTGGGTGGTTGGCTTAATTGCTGGCTGGACAGTATGTATGGTTGTTGGAAGCATGGTTAGGTCTGGAACCAATTATGCAAAACATGTGGCAAACAGATGAATCAATCAAACTGATCCCCATACAGTTCCACACACAGGGGGTGCTCACCAGATAATATGTACTTTTGAGAGAGTGACGTATGTAAGGTGAAGTAGTTCGCATTTAAAACATGCACAGTGGAGAGAATGTTGGCATACCTCTATGCTACATTAATGTAATGTGGATGATATTTCTTTTGGATATTGTACTTTTGGAAATTTTACATGATTTAAGCACACTGCTAACTAAAATGACTGCTCCCTTGTGTTAAAAAATCAGTCTGAATTAGTTTAAAGTACACTATACATAGCAGCTATTAAAATAGGGAAAATGAATTTTGCCAGACTAGACAATACCAGCTTCTGAAAGTGCAATGAATGAATTATCAAATATATAAAATGTAAAAAAAAGTTATCGGCTCTTTTTTATGCAATTTACCTCTAAAGTTCAGGAAGTGAAAATGACCAAGTAGAGCTAGCACTTTTTTGAAAGGTGCACATTTGAAGTAAGGCCAAGCTGTATACTCTATAACCCATAGTACACTTATCAATCATACACCAAAATAAAGGAATTAAAGGTTCTTTGCATTATACCTAATATATACAAGGTCTTTTTTAAATAGCCAGTATAACCAGTGACGAAAGCCGGGGAAATTCTTTTTCTTTAAAATCCTAACCCTATGCAAAATACGAAACTGTAGAGCGCCACCACAACAGAACTGTTGGCCGGTTTGTGGCACAGCTCACCACAGTCATGGTTATCTGGTCATGATAGGTATAGCCTTCCAAACAGGACTGGCTGGTCGGCAGCCAGTGTGGGAACACATCATGTAAGGATGGTGATATACATAATTGAGCTCTAACAAAGACTCCATGCACACAGATCTAAAGGTCAAAAGGCTCTTCTTGGACATTCAAGGGGAATTACTGCCACTGGACTGCCAAGACAAGATACTCTCCTTTCCAAACCTGCCATGAACATTTGCAATGGCTGTATTGAAAAATATTGTCCTGAGGGCAGCAACTGCATCGTCGCTTTCTGTACCATGTGCTGCATCGGTAACTCTACAGAGGATCTGGGAAGACTGTGGGGATGGCAATTCTGCAGCCTTTTGTTCCTCCAATTTGCCAGATGTAAACGACACAGTTGGCATCTAAAGCTGTCAACGGGTAACCATATATTTGTGTACCCACCCACTGATAACAACCCAGGTAATAAAATGGGCAACCGAGTACCCATTACAATTTTTTTACAAAATGTTTCCATGTTCAGATCAAAGTGTGAGCAAGACACAGAATAAGGATTACCTACAGTCTGAGGCTCATGTCTTGTGACTATTGGTTGCTGTGCATTTATCCATCATTAGACTTCATCTATTTTCCTTATTTTCTAGTTATAGTAACTGTATATAAAACAGTTACAGGAAAATAGATTGGTTTCTTGAATGTAAAACCACTTGTCACAGATTCATTATATTTTGAACCACACATATGTTGCAGACCAGACTAAACTGAAGAAAAAATGGCACCAGATATTAAGCAAAACAGGCTTTATTGATGTGACTCATGGATGTTGTAAGACTAAAAAATATTAGAGGAGAGGGATTTTGCTAAACTTAGAAACATGCTGCAACAGGAAAAAGAAAAATAATAGCATTTTACAAATTTTGAAAAAAGAATTCGACACTAATGTAATATAGCAATCATCCTTTGTGAACTTCACAACCATTCATCGAACGTTAGACTAGTTAAAAGTGAGTGTTACGCATGGATAATTTACCAGTCTGTTTTGCATCTATACTCTCATTCTAACTACTAATCCACATGGATTTAGCTGCTTTGTGGCAAGAATTTTAACTGCAGATCCAGATAAGTAGCAAAAATAAACATACATCTTTCACAGTTTTCTTTAAGTATATCATGTAATATGTAGGTTGCTCTTTTTAAGCTCAGAGTATGCTTTTTTGCCATTTATATTAATAATAAATACACTAATAATCTCTTGGGGTTGGCATGCATGAACCTACAACAAAGCAGTTCAGCTCCACATTTAATACAATTGCCGTTTGATTGGGTACCCAGGTGACCGACTATTAGGATCAACAGGTTCCTAAAATTCGGACAGCTTTATTGGCTTCATACTCTATTGAGGACAGGTGGGAATTACATCTTCATGTGTTGGTTCAAAATGCTGCACTCCATTTGAGATTTCATGTCTGCTTGCTCTTGATGCTTTTCTGCAGCACAGTGGAACTGATACCTTCTGAATATAACACAAACACTGCAGGCTGAGGATAACAAACACTTTGTGCAAGTGAGACATATCTTAAATGTGTCTTCTTTAGTTTTAAATATCTAGCACTTGTATTTCATTGCCACTGTCTAGCTGAAATGACAAGGACACGATTAAAAAGGTAACAACCCAAAAGTGTTCACAATGCATTGTGTGTGAATAAACAACAACATGCACCATTGATTCTGTGACTGAGAAAAAGGACAGAATAAAGTGCATAGCTAATACAATATTCACAATTACTGACCCAAAATCAAACACAATGTGTACAACTTGTAAGATGTACATTAATACAACTATTATACCCTCTTTCTGGATGAATGGGTTGAAATCACAAAAAGATATTCAAGGATTTCAGAAGGTCATATAGTACTATGGTGATAATATTAGCAATTAGTCAAAACTGCCAAACTAGTGCTAGTACAGGGAATTAATAGGCAAGAGTTTCTTCCCTTTGTCTATTTAGTGTATAAAGATGGAAAGATGTATTTGTTTTCATTTCTCTGAGATTAAGTGCTGTGTGAGTACACATGTTGAGACTTGGGTCACTGTTCACAAAAACTGACATACGGACTAACAGCTTAGGAGTCATTTACAACCCTGGAGAAAGATTAAAATTCAAAACGTGTGGGCACACTCTATACCTTTGGTACTATCACTAACGAAACTTTCAAAGTTTCCACAAACATGTCACACATAATTTGTAATAAATAACATATAACCAATATTTTATACTCATCACTGACACAGTGCCAGTGATTGATTATTTGATAATACCACTATGTCATGAATAAGAATGACATGTAACAGTAGGGTCACAACCATCAAAGAAAACAAAATTTCCACCATTTTAAACAGCTAACCAAACACACTTATGAAAAAAAATTTCTTCTTCAAAAACAAGATATTCAGTGGAATAAAAGAGTATCACTGCTCAAAAACCAATATGCTACTCAAGTCAACTCTTGATTTCAGTATGTGGTATTGGAATCAAGTACTTGATCAGTTTAGGTTTGTTTGGGTCAAAGAAAATTTTCTGTGCATATGCACAAGTAAACACTCTGTAGAAAAAGGATGGGCGGTTATAATAATGAAATTTTCCATCAGTTACAGCTCAAACAAAAAGCGATCATATGCATTACCTGCAAATAGATCATCTTCTTCATCATCCTGGTCATTGAGTGAAACATAAACTGGCACTGTTTTCTTCACTGGTTCTGCTTCCTTTTGAGTCTCTCTAACACTGTCTGTCTTCTGATGCTATAAAAAAGAAACAAAGATCATGCTGCATTTATCTACACATAACACTTTTTCAACTGCAAGCAGTACAGATCCTGACTTCCATCATCAGGAAATTCATGATCTATGCTATTTACACGAAATCACAAGCAGAAGATGATCCCCGCCTGGTATACCTGAAACATGCTGACCAAAACGTTCAAGCTGAAACCCAGAATTCAAATACAATACTTGGGATGCTCACATGCCACAGAATTCTGTTTAGCAGATGTGCACAAGTTAGAAAATCTGAAAGTTCTCTGTCTACAAGAAAGTACAAGACTAATGACCGTTTAAATGTTGAATTAAAATAAATCTAGAGATTTATTTTAATTCAACTTTTAAACGGTCATTAGTCTTGTACTTTTAGCCTGAGCTAGAGCTCCTTGCACAAAATGTTTCTAAGATGTGGGACCTAGACTAGGCCCTGAAGTCTACACTAATGATAGCCAAACAAGTGATTTCTGGACTAGACCCTGAAGTCTACACTAATGAAGGCCAAATAAGTGATTTCTGGACAAAGTACTGAAGTCTACACTAATGAAAGGCCAAACAAGTGATTTCTGGACAAAGTACTGAAGTCCACAATAATAAAAGGCAAAATCAGTGATTTCTGGACTAGGCCCTGAAGTCTACACTAATGAAGGCCAAACAAGTGATTTCTGGACTAGGCCCTGAAGTCTATATTAATGAAGGCCAAACAAGTGATTTCTGGACTAGGCCCTGAAGTCTACACTAATGATGGCCAAACAAGTGATTTCTGGACTAGGCCCTGAAGTCTACACTAATGATGGCCAAACAAGTGATTTCTGGACTAGGCCCTTAAGTCTACACTAATGATGGCCAAACAAATGATTTCTGGACTAGGCCCTGAAGTCTACACTAATGATGGCCAAACAAGTGATTTCTGGACAAAGTACTGAAGTCTACAATAATAAAAGGCAAAAACAGTGATTTCTAGACTAGGCCCTCAAGTCTACACTAATGAAAGGCCAAATAAATGTTTTTTGGACTAGGCCCTAAAGTCTACACCAATGAAGGCCAAATAAGTGGTTCTTGGTTTAAGGCTATAATAACGAAAGACAAAACATTTCTGGAATAGGTTTTGAAGTCTTCATTAATGAAAAGCAACACAAGTGAATTCAGGATTAGGCCCTGAAATGTACAACAATGAAAGGCCACAAAAGTGATTTTTAGAGTAGGCTAAAATATCTACAATAATGAAAGGCTAAACAAGTGATTTCTGGGCAACAATCCAAAATAAACGGTCAACCAAGCAATTCTCACTGAATTAAACTTCTGCAGGGCAAAAACCAGAATGCGACTATAATGTTATGTCATTTTTTTTCTTGAAATACACTTGTTATTGCTCCAATACTACCAGGTAGGATGGATGGATGTTTCAAGGCCCAAATGATTTAAAGTGAAGTAACTAATACTTATCAAGTTAAAGCCCGTTTTTGTTTTTCAAAGCAGAAATAAGAACAGCTTCTGATATCATCATATATGAGACTGTTGTGAAAGCAAGTTTAGTACAAAATCAAATTTAAAAATAGAAACTAATGCTTGAAAAGTGACAGCAATAAGAGTTCATTTGAAAATTATAAAATCGTGACTATATGATTTTAAACTGTTGATTTAAAACAAACTAAATGAATGCAGGTTCTTGCCATTCTCATTCAAAACATGATGGAAATTTAACAAATTGAAATTGAAAAAGTTTTTGTAAATTTCAGTGATTAAATCTGCAAACTTTGAATTATTACATGCTATTATTAAAGTTTTTAGTTCAGAGTAAATACTCTAATGCGGGTTTGATATTTAATGAGCCGATTTGAGTGAAGATTTTTAATAATATCTGTAAACGAAATAGTGTACAACATCAAAAGTTATAAATCTTCTCAACTCCTATTACACATAACATTACCATATATACATGTACTTGCTTATTAGTCCAACTGCAAACTTTATAAACCCAAATCTGCTGTCACATAATACTTTGGCAGAGATGGTGAGTGCAGTTTTTAAGGAGCATTCAGCAGAACATTATGCCAGTGCATTATGCAATGGTAGATAAGAGTCAAATGTTGTTACAGTTGACTTGGAAACAAGTCCAACTAAAAGCTGCCTACACCCAGATTTGCTATCACATAATGTGTTGCAGATCTGGGTCCATGTTGTTTGCAGATGGACCTGACCTGAAGATCAGGTATGGCGAGACGATAAACTATTGACCATCCCATTATTTCTTTTGGTCTATGACCTGCTGAGCTGATTATAAAGAAATCTATGTGTCATACATGTGCCAAAATGAACATTAGTTTCATTAATGTGTATTCAATTGAAAGGATTGTTCCTTAATTGTATCTTTTTCTTTCTTTGTTGCAAGTAACACTGTCTGGTACCCCCCTCCCCCCCAAAAACAAAATTAGAATTTTGTGTATGTAAAACATGCATCTCTGCACTTTCATCAATATGACATAAAACCTGAAGTTTCAGTCCCTTGGGTAGGCTTCTGTGTGCTTGGACTGCCGCATGGGTAAATGTCAGTTGTATTCGTCTGTCATATACAGTAAGTATATACAAGGGAGGGGATCATGATAGTTTTCAAGCTATTCACCCTGAGGATAAATCTCTTCAAGCAAGGATGGACCCTGTGGGGTAATTTCAGATGTAATAACTTGCTTTTCATATAAGTCTATATATAGCTACAGGGTGGTGAGCTCAAAAGATTCCAAGTTATTATCCAGAGGCTTTTTCAATGGTTGTAGGAATGGACAATGGGACAAAGTCAGCTGTATGTACATATTTTTCTGATGCCCAGAGTGTCTATATGTGGTTATAAAGTAGGCATCTCAATAGTTTCCAATTATTACACACGGGCTATGTCCCTGGGGCTAGGGATCATGGAAACTCTATTTAAATACCCTTTAAATGTACATTTAACAGTATAGGTGGAGTTCAAGGATATTACACATGATCATATGTAAAGTAGCATAATATTTTGGTTCATTTTTGAAACTGTGGCGGTGAAATAAATATTTTTAAACAAGACTCTCTCAAAGGAACTGATGTTCTACTGAGTGAAAAGAATTTCTATTCATTCATGATAAAACCATTTCTTCCTCTTATCTGTGGAGTATTGAAACCATTTCTGATATCTGCTGTGTGGTTGATTTTTTTTAAATGTCAGAATGGTATCATTTTCATTTCAGACAGAGTAGATGTCATTAGAAGTTTTTTTTGGTGAAAATCTGATTTCAATATAACCATAGATTCAAAGGGAGTAGAGACAGCAATACTTTCAAGACAGCCATCATGGCAGCACTATTGGATGTATGACTGGCATGATTTCATTTAGGGCCAACTAGGTACTGTAAGAGGTCAACAGGTGAAAAATCCATGCTGATACAGCCAACTTTTTGGAAGGAGTAGAGATAACAATATTTTCAAGTTGACCACCATAGTGGCTATACTGACAGTCAGTTTGGGTCATTTTCGTTTAGGACCAACTAGACATTACAGGAATATTTCTGACGAAACCCATGTCAAAAGGACTTTCCTTTTAAGAGAAGTAGCTAAAACAACATTTTCATATTGGGGGTCAGATCAGCAACATTCTGATTCAGGACCAACAAGTCAAGTTATATCACAAGAACGTGTTTAGTCAAAACCTCGTTTTGATATTCTGTTTTGGAGAAGTAATGATACGATTTTCAAAATGGCTATGATGGTGTCCATAATAGATAACAGATTTGCACCATTTCCATGTAAGACCAACTAGACATCCCAAGTCATCATTTAGTGAAACCACAATGTTGATATAACTAGCCATTATAAACAATGAGATATCATAAGAAATCTTTCAATGCTGATATGACCATTCAATCAGAAGTAATGATAACAAGATTTTCACCACTGTGGCAGTCATACTGGATGGGCAAGTAGCAGCATTTTCATTTAGGACTAATCAGACATCATAAGAAACCTTGCTGTGAAAACGCCATGTCAGTATCACTTTTCACTCAGGAGCAGCAATAACAAGATTTTCAAGATGGCTGCTGTGATGTCCTACAGCATAATTTTAATTCTGGACCAACCCGATGATGACATCACCTTACATTCAGAAAGCACTGCGATTAAATTTTCAAGATGGTTGCTGTTGTGACCGTATTAGATATCAGATCGGCAGCATTCTAGATGGAATAAGAAGTCTTCTGGTGAAAACTACATGTGAATAATACTTTCCACTCAGGACAAGTATCAATAACATGATTTTCTGGATGGAAACTCTTAATTTATCCATCAGATGTGCATTATTTTAACCGGTCATCATAAGAAATCTTTTACTGAAAACCCCATTATGATATGATCATCCATGGAGTAGCAATAACAAGTTTTTCAGATTGTGATAATGGAAACATGGTCTACCGCAGACATCCCTTAAGTTCTTCTGGTCTATAACCAGTTGAACTAAATAATCAGTGAAGATAGAAAATCTTTATATATCTGAGGCTGATGATAGTCATTTTCTGCATAAAAAGGTTTAAAAGATATACTGCTCCGTAATCTTGAAAAAAATACAACCACTCTCTTGAACAGCTTAAGCAACATAACATAATTTCCTACCCTCTTATGTGATAATTATTATTCATAGAAAATAAATACTGAAAATGTTTTAAATAAATCCCTTGCCAGTGCTAAAAGCAAATCATTTTAGACACAGGGCCAGGAGACTATAAAACAAATCACAAGCCCAGACTCAAATTTCACAAGCTCAAGCTACAGTTCAAATCCTCTGTCCAGTATGTGTGATAACACAAATCAACCATGCAAAAACAAGTATATGCTTATTATTGTCTATCAACCAATCTCAGAGATCTTGCTAGGATTTTAAAACAAGGAGTACAGGACTCCCAGTTTGGTAAAAATAGGAGTCCCACCATCAAAAGGTGCAGTCCCTTCTTTCCTACAGAATCAACACAGACGTGAGTGCAACTATTTTTAGATGGAGAGGTTTCCGTAATGTAATCACTCACTTTAATATAGCTTCATTACAACAGTCCATTGACAGGATTGCAAATTTATGATTTATTTGTCTATGTCCTTGTAGTAATTTTAGGCAATGGTTAAATAGTATCTGATTTGCTGTTTTTCCCCCGTATTTTCGCAAATACGTGTCAAGTCGTAAAACAGCTTAGACCATAAAGCTCATCTCACGAATTCCACAACATAGCATTGTCCTCTATGTTTCTGACCTACATATTTGCAGTTTAAAGTTAAATCTTTAATAAAATAATACCTTGGCTTTGCTTTCAATGATTTGTATATTTTTCTGAAAATATTTGCCCAATGATGTACGAAAAAAGACAATCTAATAAACTGGTACATCCCAGACTTAGCGAAGTCTGCCATTATTTCCCGTTAGGCCTACTGGTTCACTTACAGTTTCAAACTAATTTTATGACAAAATAGTGTGCAAGAGGCAGTTAATATATATCCAGATCACCGATTCTGATCTTAAAAAAACATGTTTGTATGTTTTATCATCAAAGGATAACATGCAGGAAATTGATAGTTGCTACCTTACTCGAAAAAGGGTTTATGGTCAATCAGCTATCAAAACATATGCTTGTGAATGGGCAGGAGTTTGTTTGTCAACGTAATTGATATCAAAACTTGGCCTAGCTAATGATCTATTGATGAATACATTTCGCTACAAACACTAGAACTAACCGGGCTAAGGTGAGGGGCATTTTTAAAAAAGTATGGTCAGTCAATGTACCTCTTAAATAGCTCTTGTTTGTCCATCAGAGTGTTACTGAATTTTGTCAATCCAAGTAAGGATTTATTCCAAACACTATGCTAGGCATCAGACACTTTCTTACACTTAGCTACTGTCCTATCCGAACTATCAATTCTAGCAGCTTTAGCACTATTCTGAATCTCGTTACAATCTTTGTAAGTTTGCCGTTTAATCCCAAAATACTTATCCAAATTTACGAATGGCATTTTGTCTAAGTCTTAACATGTCTTGATTCTCGTGCACTACTTATTCCGATACATTCAGAAATGAACACAATAACGAAAGCTAAAGTTGTTTATTTGATGTACTTCTTATAGGTGACCACATGTGCACCTCCGGGTCTTTCTGACTATGAATTCAATCACTGTAAATATCAGTACATTTTCCCACCCGCTGCCAGTCAAAGCCTTTGAACTGGCCGCCCAGCTATTGCATCATGTTCTTTTTGATGTACTCTTATAATGGCAACATGTATGTACATCAACGGGTCTTTCAGTCACTGAATTCTGTCATTGTAAATGTCAGCACAGCTAATTGATCAACACATTTACCACAAAGCAGGTGACTGAAGCAGGACTGGCAAGTCTTTGAATTTTGCCACACACCTATCACATGCGTACGGAGGACTCCCTGCTCAGTGATTTTCTGCATCCCAGATAAAAAATTGGTGTTCAAATACAGGTAATTAAGCGTTTCCGAGATCTCTGAATCTATTTCATGGCTAAAATCATACTCAAAAGCATGGGTCAATTAAGTAATCAGAATGTTACATATAGGTGGTCTCCTTGACATATGTCGATATGTTGTTTGCCATATGTGCCAAGAATTAAATGCACCCCTCATTTTTGCTGGTGTGCTTCACAATGTAAAACTCCATCAACCAAGAGTTCTGAAATTTATTTTGGCTTGTTTTGCCTCCTAGATCGCCTTCCAAAATTATTCAAACTTGAACACTATTCCAACAACTGAAATAATCATGTTTTCCATTTTATATATATGAGGTAAGAAATGTTGGCACAGTTCACAAACTTGTTAATAATCTTTAATACAGATACCTTAAGCATTCTCAATCAAGGCAATGGTATGTAATAACTTTTATTCTCCTAAATGAATCAAGCATGTTTTATTTACCTATATTGGGTTGTTCCACTTCATGATCTTTTTTACATATGCAAATTAGTACAATGGGCTTACTCACTGCAGCCATCAAACATACCAATCTAGCCATTGTTATCCAATTAAGTAAACCATGCAATGGTGGTTTATACTGGACCTCTTTATAATTCTTGTGTCTTCAATCTGCGGACAGACAAGACAAAACTACAACACTGATGAAATTTTACCTGGTACTCCCCATCTGCATTTTTGTCACATGACTATATAAATCTTGCAATCTACATGTCTGTGATATCAGAGGTCCAATAGTCATGTGATATCAATGATAAATCCTCTTTCTAATGTTGTATAACAATTCAAAAACTTTAAATGAAAGTCCCATACTTTTTGGTAGAAGAATTAAAGTACACAAACTCAACATATTTATTCCTGAATAATGATTAGAAACCTGACACTGTCACAACAACCTTGACAAAGCCAGAATAATCAAGCATAGAGCACATGTCAACGAGGTCATCACTTGACAAAACAAAATCATCATTGATATGTGCTGTTTTTGATGAATCTGACAATATTTAAGTTGGTTGGAATGAAATTGAACTCGGAATGCCAAATTTAGATAAGCTGAAGTATATTTCTTTAACGAAACAAATAAAAAATACTAATACTGAAGAAAGTATTTAGATAGCTTTGTTTCATTTGGCATTAACAAAATTAATAAAAATGATATTAATATTGAATAAAGTGTTTAGATAGATTCATTTTCTTGAAGATACTTATCATCCTTTTAAGTAATTTTGGCATTCCTGGCTTCCACAGCATTTCAGCCAAGTGAAATGCAGGTCAACTGAACTTGAAAACACGCCCTTTTGCATCTGTCAGAATATGCATTTGGAAGAAGACATTAGAGTAAGTATAGTCTGAATATCTTTAGTCTATGCAACACCGCACCATTATTTAGGCAATGGGTTGTTTTCACACATGTCATGAGTGTGTATGCAAACACCCATAATGCAAAGAGCGCGTATCTTGTGCCGCCATTTTGAGTCCCTAACAAATCTTTATCAACACGAATCATTGTGTATATTCAAGATAATAATCATATTTAATTGCTGATTAGGATATTTACTTAATCGAAATGATACATATATTATACTTGAAATTATGTGCCCCATAGCACGAAAATAAAAATAAATCTAAGTTACCTGGCTTATATCGAAAGATAGAAGAGAGAAGTTGAATCATAATCATGCATATTGCTATCAAAAATATAAATGCAGTTATTTTTTTATACAAACATACAATATTGTCTTTTAAAAAAATATTTTGTGTGATGTCCCTAAGCTTGTCATCTTGAAAGATTATTTGCGGACAATGATCTTCAGGATACAAAAACGGTTACAGAAATAAACTGTCATAGCATGTGTATTATGTCAGAACTTTTATGTACAAATGCCTTTCGCAAACATATGCATGTGCTAAAGACAGCTGACAAACCAGTTTTAATAAGTAGGGTCAAATATTGAATTTGTGGTGAAGATTATGGACGTAGGATGATACTGAATGTAAGCCATAACCGTTCAAAGAAATTTCATCTTAAGTGTATTAAAATTAAACATTTGCCAAATGAAGCACGACTTTGTACTGATTGTCAAAACCGATTATTTTTTAAATACTTTAAAAAATATGAAAATATATATGAACAATTGGTTTTTTAACTTGAACTATAATCAAATTATTGATTTCAGCCCATGTAAATTGAAAATAATTACATGTTTCTACCTGTTTGTGTATCTGTTTGTTTATATATACTCCATGTTCAAATATAATCCATGCAGCAAAATCAGCCCACTACACTACTAAGATCATGGAAAGTTCCAGCTGCAAAGATCTCTTCGAGATTACTAACAAGCTAATTACTAACAAGGAACAAATCAACACCACTTCCAACTACCTTCTCTCCAGTCGACCTTCCGGACATGTTTGCAAATTTCTTCCATGAAAAAGTACAAACTGTTAGAGATAAGCTTGACACCACAATTTCAACTGACTCGTCATCACCATACAGTTGGGATACAGAACTTGACAGGCAACTATTAACAGCATTTGAACCTGTCTCTATGGATTTCATACGTACAATCGTGATGAAGAGTGCACTAAAGTCATGTGAACTTGATCCAATTCCAACATCACTGCTGCTTGAGTGCTTAGATCCAGTATTGCCTTCACTAACTGATGTTATTAATACCTCTCTCTCATCCAGGGAATTCCCATCATTTTTCAAAACTGCCATTGTAAAGCCTCTGCTGAAGAAACCAACACTAGACCATAACGATTTGAAGAACTACCGCCCAGTTTCTAATCTCCCATTCATATCAAAATTTTAGAAAAGATTGTTCTATCCCAGCTTGTATCTCATCTAAATTCAAACAGTCTTTTTAGCAATGTACAATCTGCATATCGCCCTTGCCACAGTACTGAAACTACTCTTCTGAAAGTAGTTAATGCCATTCTCTCTGCGTTGGATAGCGGAAAGATTACAGTCCTCACCCTCCTTGATTTGTCTGCAGCATTTGACACAATAGACCATGATATGTTACTTCACCATCTCCAGCATGTATTTGGCATTCATGATACAGCCTTACTGTGGTTCAAGTCCTACTTGGTCAACAGGACACAAATTGTATCTGCAAATGGAATACACTCCAGCCCAGTTGATCTATGTTGTGTTCACCAGGGGTCTGTTCTTGGACCTGTTCTCTTCATTCTGTACACTCAGCCGCTCTCAAGTGTCATATATCATCATCCAGTGTCTCACCAATTGTACGCTGACGACACCCAAACATACAAATCTAGCCACCCAACTGAAGTTGATGCTACCATCCAAGGTGTAGAGAGGTGCATTTCTGATGTGAAATCATGGATGACATGTAACAAGCTGCAGATGAATGATGATAAAACTGAGGCCATTCTGATCACAACACAAAGACTTTCTCATTCACATCCTTTACCTCAAACAATAAATATCAGCAACGCCAACATTAAATTCACACAATCAGTACGAAACCTAGGTGTTACTCTGGACAGTACTCTCACATTGCACCAAAATGTCATGAACATATGCAAGGCTGCATATCTTGAGCTGAGACACATCAGCTCAATTCGCAAATATCTTTCAGTTGATGCCACTAAAACACTTGTGTTCATTAGTACTTTCAAGACTGGACTATTGTAACTCAATTCTGTCTGGTTCATCTCAATATCTACTCCAGAAACTTCAAAAAGTTCAAAACACAGCTGCTTGGATCATTCTTAAGATTACCACGATCAGAGCACACCTCCCCGCTGCTCTGTACCCTACGCTGGCTATCCATTCGATCCAGATTCAAACACAAAATTTGTTCTCTGTGCTACGTTATACTGTCGGACTCTAGTCCAACATAACTATCTGACCTCACCCATGTGTACACCCCAGCAAGATACTTATGCTCCTTTTCTGACAATCGTATACTCATTATTCCCACTATGAAAACAAAGTCATATGGACAGCGTTCTTTTGCATACCAGGGCCCAGCAACGTGGAATGAATTGCCCACTGAACTTAGACACAATTACACAGTGATCACATTCAAGAGGGCTCTCAAAACTCACTTATTTTCGACAGCAAGAACAAACTTAAAGACCTAATAATGTTTCCTACCTGAAATATTCTCAGCATGTTTTTTTTATTTTTTTAATGTTTTTCTAATGTCATGGTGTTTGTTTTTGTAATAATATTATTATATGATTTTTTTATCTTATAGGTGTTGTCTAATGTTGTTAAGCACTTAGAGCTTCTAAAGATTAGGCGCTATACAAAGTCCTCATTATTATTATTATTATTATTATGCATCTGTTTATTGATGAATCTATTTGTTTATGAAAGAGTAACAAAGATGGTTGAAATTTCAATGTTTTACCTGTAGAAAAAGGAGAAAAGTCACGCATTTGGTCTCGTGTAATTGATATGCACAATAGAATGTGATGTTATATTATATCCTTGCGCACAAAATGAGACATGCCTTCATAATTATGTGGGATGAACAATGTTGTTAGGTACCGGTTTGTGTGACCAGAGAATCAAAATGGCGGAATGGATTTACACACGTTTTTTGACATCATGTGAAAACAACGGATAAGACACCGACCCCAAAAAAATAAATATCAAGGTCGATGTCGTACATCATATCACTAGGACTGCCAAGTGTATGAGATATTCCTAAAAATATAACCCTGTCATTCCCTTGTCAGTTGATGGTACACACTACACGCCTTTATTTACGAAGACATCCACCCTAAAACATAAATATCAGGGTTAAACATCATATGTTGTTGGACTAGTATAATATCCCGACAGCTGAAGTAAGAAATCGCACCAAAACAGCAAATATCAAGGTGGACGTATAACATTCATTGTAGGACTATCGTATGAGCTAAGATATTTGTGATAATGCTTAATAAGTCGAAGTATATTCACAGCCTTTAGATAAAGATTTAACGACCAATTACATATGTGTCAATATACTTTCTTGTTAAGGACATAAATATTTATTAACTAGATTTCAGTAATAAACCGATATTATACGAGTTCATGGTCGTTTCCTTATTGGCTCACACCCCTTACAAGCCGGCTCAACAATATCGCCAAGTTCCCTAACTCTTCAATTTCACATGATTTGCTAAAATATAATACGTTTGCTATTCTTAATAATTCCAACTAACTTCACTGGCATCTGAAAACAGGTCGTCGTCATCCTTTTTAGCATCACCCTCATCAACTTCAAACGGGGGTGGTTCTCTGTCGTCGGCCATTTTCTCTCTCACGTGACACTTTTACCAGGCGCTTTAGTGATTGAGATCATAGTAATTAAAATATTGTGTCGGTTATGCTGAATACTCGTCTTCGTTTCTGAAAAATTATACGGCTCGTCTTTTTTCCGTTATTTTTTATTATTTTTTTTTATTGTTTTCATAAGCTTTTACGTTTTTAAGATAGTTGATATTTTTCAATAGATACTTTTAAGAAAAATTATTGTGACTCATCTTGATGCCAACTATTGTTGCTAAATTATGAACGGAATATTAGTATACCTACAGTTATAATTTATAATATGCAGTTACAAAGCGCAATCATTCATTAATTGTATCACTATTAACAATGTTAACTACAATAGCTTTATCTAACTCGTCTAGGGATTCGACAATATTATACTAAATAAAAATATTTCTGGTAAACTCGAAATCAGCACCATCAGCTGGATAGCAATATAGTTAAAAGAATGCAATAAAAGAAGGAATACATTACTAATTTTATGTGGGTAAAACATACGTATTTGTATCCAGTTAATTTACAGTACAGTTCGAAGATCTCAATTTGACAACGTCAGTTAACAACAATTCAGCAAAAACAGATATAGAATTTATGGAGATCAAAGCACTATTTTTAGCAACACGTCTTGATTCAGGATATGACTTAGCTTTTTAGATTCAAACATAAGAACTGAAGAAATGTCAAATCTAAAAATTGTATGTTTTTAAAGATTGAAGATACACTACACCTTATTGAGAAAAATATTGTTTCTGACCATCATCATCTTAGCTTTTAAGGAAATCTTCAAAAAGAGAAAATCTATATGGGAAAAGGCAGTAGCTACCTTAGTAGTGAAGGGGGATACTTTACGTACAATGGGAATTAGCATTACAGACCCCCTTGGGAACATATACGTACAATGGAAATTTAACATGGCGAAAAATCGTGGGAACATATACGTACAAGGGGAATTTAACATGGGAATAAATCGTGGGTTAATATACGTACAAGGGGAATTTAACATGGGAATAAATCGTGGGTCAATATACGTACAAGGGGAATTTAACATGGGATTTTTTTTTAAAAATTTTTTTAAAAAAAGGGGTAGGCAATCGAAAGGCTATCTCTTTTCGAGAAATATGGCTGGCCCTGAAAAGGGCCTTTGGGTTTATGTTAATGTATTCATTAACATAAATGGCACCGCATTGGTCTTCTTCTTGTCCTTAGGCTGCGTCTCACTGTTGGTCCGTAAATTAGCACTCTTTTCAGGCATCCTTGTCTTTCAACGTAGATCCTACGTATCCACAGGCTGGTGTTTGTCCTGTGGACAATGGTCCACTTCAATCGGACATACGTGAGCATGTCCGTCCTGAACATCATCGTTGACACAAGCGTTGAAGAGTGCACATCGGTCCACATGTTGAGGCGCCGAGAACAGGTAAATCAATGCAGTGAACTGCGCTTATTTATAGGCAGAGGAAGGATTGAAACGGATTGAGTTCATTCACCAATCCGAACACGCGTTACAAAATTCAGTCAGCTCGCATCCAATCCGAAGAGAGCAGTCTGTGACGTCACGTGGTCTATATAGATTCGCTAGTGTTTGTGTGCAGTCAATCTATGCGACAGTGATTCAACATGACGGAAACTCAGAAAACGATCCATTGGGGTGCACCGGCAGTGGAGACCGCGCAAGGGAACCCGGACTTACTTTCAGAAGAGGTGAATTGGGATTTTGTGGATTTTCTCTCCTCGCAAGAATTTGTTCCGGAACCTTCGTTACCTTCTTCATTACCGCAAGTGGAGAATTTTAGACAGAGACAGAAAGAAGAATTGGAGAAATTTATACAACGACAAAAGGAAGCGGAACAAGCTTTTCTCCTACAGCAACAGCAGCAAGAAGAAGAGGTAAGAAAAAAACAACAGCAGCAACAGCAAGAAGAAGAAGTAGCAGCAAAGAAACAAGAGGGTGAAAATCAAACGGTCACGGTACTGTTGGACATTTTAGCGGAGTTAAGAAGTCTGAAACAAATGTATCAGACTTCTTTATTACGACCGAAGAGAATACGACCTTCCCGAGCTAAACACGTCAACCCTGTGACTAAGCCTACCGTACCACCCTTAGTGATTTCAACCCAATCATCATCAACATTACGCAGTTCAGAAGTAGGCCTTGGCCGTGGCAAAGGCATAAGGCAGTTAAAGTTGATTGCTTAAACTCACCCCTACACCATAAAGAGAAAAAAGGCCCTTTTTAGGGCCACCCACATTTCTCGAAAAGAAATACAATTTCAATTTGCCAATAACTCAAAAAAACCCCACCCATTTTACCCTTATAGTACGTGTCTGTGTATGAGTGCGTGAGTGTACGTTCTTATTTTAAAATCAAAACTAAAAGACTCTTACCTTATATCATTCATTTATTCTTTTATCCATTTTTTTACAATCCAATTCACAATTCACAACACTTTAATTAAAAGTTCATTGACTTCTTCTTTCTCCTTGTTTAGTCTCTCTGTTTTTTGAATTTCTTCACCGTCTTTTCCTCATTTTCTTCCCTTCTTCTTTTCTTCTTCTCCTGTTTCTTTGCCTCTTGTAAATAGAATTGTCTTTTTTCTTCCTCTGAAGAATCCATCTCTTCTTCCGAAGAATCCCTCTCTTCTTCTGAAGAATCCCTCTTTTCTTCTGACTCCTCTTGTTTCTTTTTTGGGCAATCTGGAGACCAATGTCCTTTTTCTTTACAATAATAACAGGTATCTTGACTTTTGTCTTTTTTAGTCCCTGTTTTTGTTCTTTTTTGACGGTCTGGACACTCTGAAGACCAATGCCCTTTCTTCTGACAGATATAGCAAGTATCTTGACTTTTATCTCGAAAGGAAGGAGAGTAGTCCGTAGGCTGGTCTGAAGAGAATTTTCTAATGACCCCTCGCAAAGCTCTGACGAAACGTTCCATCTGGTTAGTCTCTTCCATCGTTGTGCTCGGCTTGAGAGTGAAATGAATAGTGAAAGGACAAGACACACACCCTTTTATATACGCTGGTCTGCCATGACTATAAAGTAGCTCATGGTGTTTGAACTTGAGTCATTTGACTTTTTGCTTTCAAGATGAAACGATCTAATTCATTCGAGAAGAAAGAAGAAGAAGAAAGTAAGAGGCAGAAACGTGATCTATCGCCTCGTACCAGGGCTGAAATCTTGGCACAAATTCATGCCAGTGATTTTGAAGAGGACATGAGTGAACCAGAATCCGAACCCTCTAAACCAACTTCACCACCCTTAGTCAACCCTGAAAAGTACTATTCCATTCGAGAGACGGAAAAGCGCTCCTCTAGAAAATTTAGAACCACGGCTTACAAATACACAGTGAAGTTTAAAGATTTCAAGGCTGAAGTGCCGTTAGAGAAAGCAGAAGTGTTCATCACTGAGGTGTGGGATTCTTTGCTCACTGCACTCAAGCGACAATGTCAACCCAAAGAAGACGATCGCTTGAGACTTTCCATACAACACGACGGTTTGAAATCCCCTGTTTGGATCGAGTTTAGCACCCCTGCAGAATTGACTGCTTCCAAAGTCATGGACAAGATTCAACACGTACAACAATCTAATGATCAGTTTGACATCACCGATGGTAAAGCCACACTGGACATGACCCACGTCTCTCCTCCTCAAGGGACTGGACGCAAAAAAGATGTTATTGGTGGACGACCTTCGCAACACCAACAAGAGTCTCGTCCGAATTAACAACCCTCATGACCAGATGTGTTTAGCCCGTGCCATCGTGGTGGGACGAACCTATGCCAACAAGAACGACACGGTAGAATGGAAAAGAACCTGGAACACTATTCAACGTTCCGACCGAGCCAAACAACGAAACGAAGCAGAACTCCTGTTACAACAAGCCGGACTGTCCAAAGACACACCCTGTGGCATTCCTGAGATGCAAAAATTGCAAGATGTCCTAGCTCCACGATACACCTTGAAAGTGCACCCTCAAGAAATGCGCGGGCCTCTATTGTTTCGAGGCCAAGATTTTAAGGACGGAAAATACATTCATGTTTATCATCACGATGACCATTTCGATACCATTACCAGTATCACCGGATTCCTGGGATACGGTTATTACTGTGAGAAATGTGACCATGGTTATAACAATCGAGAGCAACACAAGCATTGTGGATCGAAATGCACAGGATGTTTGGCCTCTTCACCCTGTCTGAGCGAAGAACCAGTGCCTTGTTCAACTTGTCTGCGCACGTTTGTCAGCCCTACCTGTTACCAACAACATTTGAAGACGCAAGGTTCACAGAAAAAATGCGCTTGTCAACTCCTGAGATTGTGCTCTACGTGTGAACAAGTCATACGTACCAATAATACCAAGGCACACGTATGTTCAGGAAAGAAAAAATGTCACATTTGTCACCACATCGTGGACTTGGAACACGAATGTTACGTGCAAAAATACCAACCCCCAACAGAGAAAGAGGACGGTCACAAGAAGAAAGGCAATTTCATCTTTTTCGATTTCGAATGCATGCAAGAGACTGGCATTCACATTCCTAATTTCTGCGTGGCTCATCGAGCGTGCGAGAAGTGCATTCAAGAACCTATCTTCAGTCATTGCCCTCACTGCAGCAAGATTCCCGGAGGGCGTGAAAAAATCTTTCGGGGACCAAACACGTTAGCCGATTTTGCCCAATGGGTCTTAGACCCCGTCGACAAGACGTGGAGCCAAGAGGACATCGAACGTTACGGAGATTGTCATCGTCATGCCACGGTGATGGCTCACAATTTTTCCGGATACGATGGACAGTTTCTTCTCAGATACTATACGGAACAAGGCACCGAGCGTCCTAAAGTGACTTTGAACGGAGCCAAAATCATTTTCATGCAAGTGGGACAAGTGCAGTTTAAAGATTCGATGAGCTATTTGGCCATGCCTTTGAGTCGAATGCCTAAAACGTTTGGAATGACAGAAATGGCTAAAGGGTACTTTCCACACTTTTTCAATACGGAAGCCAATCAACATGCCGTTCTACCCCATTTGCCTGAGGCTCACTATTACGACCCCGACAACATGCGTACCGAACAACGAGAAGCTTTCTACGCTTGGTACCAGATTCACGCCTCGGACCCTTTCGACTTTCAGGAAGAAATGCTAAAGTATTGTCGTTCCGACGTGGACATTTTACGGCGTTGCTGTGGAAAATTTCGAGAACTGTTCATGGAACACGGAGGGGTCGATCCTTTGAAAGAAGCTTGCACCATTGCCAAAGCGTGTTCCTTAGTGTACCGCCAACGATTCATGCCTGAAAACACCGTGGCTGTCATCAGTCCTCAAACGACCCACTATGTCAAGCGTCAATACTCGGTCAAAGCCCTACGTTGGTTACATTACTTGTGCGACAAGGAAGACAAATGGATTCAGCATGCCCGCAACGGAGGAGGCGAAAAGACCATCGGAACGTATTCGGTCGATTGCTGGGACTTAGAAAACCCCAAGATCGTGTACGAGTTTAACGGTTGCTTATTTCACGGATGTCCTGTTTGTTACCCTGACCGTGGCACTAAAAATCAGTTTTTGCAACCATGGAAGACTTGTACCAGGACACTTGTCAGCGACGCCTAAAGTTAGAACAGCAAGGATACCAAGTGGTGGAAATGTGGGAACACGAGTACGATCACCGTATGAAAACCGATCCCGAGTTTAAACGCCTCGTGGAAAGTTACCAGTTCATGGACCCGCCGAACCCGAGGGATAGTTTGTACGGAGGAAGGACCAATGCCACCTGTTTGTTGTACCAAGCCGACGAAGAGAAAGGAGAAGAAATCAAATACTTGGACGTGTGTTCGCTGTATCCCTACGTGTGCAAATATTGTCGCTTTCCTGTAGGGCACCCGCAATTGTTAACGGAACACATCGACCTGAAAAACATTCGACAATACGAAGGATTGATCAAGTGTAAAGTTTTGCCTCCCACGAACCTATACCATCCCGTCTTACCTCACCATTGTCAAGGCAAACTGATGTTTCCCTTGTGCCGTACTTGTGCCGAAACGTGCAACCAAGACCAGCCTTGTCATCACAGCCAGGAAGAACGGGCCTTGACGAGAACCTGGGTCAGCGTAGAATTGTTCAAAGCTTTGGACATGGGATACCAACTGTTAGAAGTGTACGAAATTTGTCACTTTCCCAAGACACAACAATACCACAAGGGTGATCCCAGTCAGAAAGGCATTTTCGCCGACTACGTGGATGCCTTTTTGAAACTGAAGCAAGAATTCAGCGGCTATCCTTCCTGGTGTCACACTCCCGAAGACCAAATAAAATTCAAAGAGAAATACTACGAACAAGAAGGCATCACTTTAGACCACATCGAGAAAAACGAAGGCAGGCGATCGTTTGCCAAAGTGATGTTAAATTGCTTGTGGGGTAAAATGGCACAACGACCGTGTTTACCCAAGACGGAATATTTGACAGAACCTTCCCGCTACTTCCAGATGATTCACGACAAAACCAAATACATGAAACACGTGGACGTCGTTCGAGAGAATTTGATCTTGGTCAATTACGAAGAAGATTTGGACTTTGTACAAGACGACCCTTTTGGAAATGTCATCATTGTGGCTTACGTGACAGCTCATGCTCGCTTAAAATTGTACGAAGCTTTAGAACTGTTAGGGGAACGCGTCCTGTACTTTGACACGGACAGTTGCATTTACATCCATCACCCGATTCAACATCACCCTGACATCGAAGGAGACCGTTTAGGAGCCTGGACAGACGAGCATCCCGACGACAAGATTCTAAGTTTCGTCAGTGGCGGTCCCAAAAATTACGGCTACGAATACCGTGACAAACAAGGAGAAGTGCACACGACGTGCAAAGTGAAAGGACTGACTCTGAATTATCGTACCAGTCGAGTGGTCAACTTTGGGGTATTGAAAGAAGCCTTGCAATCGGGAGAGGATGGAAACTTTAAAGTGACCACCTATCAACCGAACAAGATTGTACGTTTACCCACTCATCACATCGTCAGTCGACCTTTGGAAAAAGTCTATCAAATCGTGTACCAGAAGCGAGTGCGACTTCCCAATCATTTCACCTTACCGTATGGACACGTTGGTATAAAACATTGGTTGTAAGAGGATAGCCACCCACAAGAAAGATGACTTCGCCACAGCAAGAATCGAGTGAGAAACCCGATGAGAACTCCAAGTTCAAACCCTACCATTTTCCAGTCTTCTTACCTGACTATTGTGATTGTGCCCGTCGATTGGATACGTTTCAGAAATGGCCTACGGATAGGGAAGGATTACCTTCTTCGCATGTTTTAGCTAGAACAGGATTTGTCTACTTGGGACCTGAGACAGGATTGTGATACGAGGTACAGTGTTTCGCTTGCGGACTGAAGTTACGAATGGATCTATGTATCTATAAAGATTCAGCTATTCTGGAACATACTCGATGGTCTCGGCACTGCCCTTACCTTTCTATGGCCTTTCCACCCATCACACTACGGTACAATGTTGACGGTACCTTAGAGACGGTACCGTCCGAAACAAGACATAAAAACGTAAAAAAGGAAAGATGTACAAGCTGGAGACTGCATTGCGACTAGTATAAAAAGGGGGCTATGGTCAAGATCGATAGTTCATTGTGACTACCAAGACCGAGTGAACAAGATGAATACTTTGAAAGAGACATCGTTCCAGTTTGGGGATTGTAAAAAAGTTGTATCTTTCTCTAGTGTGACTAATACTGGATGGATAAGACCCAGACATTGCGACGGAAAATGTCCGGAAGGAAACTGCGATTGTCCATGTGGTTACCATTGTAATTGCGTAACGGAGTTTGCAGACGAGTGCGATTGTGAGCCTTGCGATGGATACGATGCTGTACCTTGTGACCTGAGCGATGCCATAAAGCATCATGGGAACTTTGTTCTCACTGCCCCTGTCATGGAAAGTGATGCTGTGCGTGTCAAACCTGTGGGATGCGAAAGCGATGCTGCTCGTCCTCTTGGACATTTTACTGGGTTTCGTTTTAAAGGGGAATGTTCACCTTCACGTCTACCCCCCTACGGATGTCACCCAGCCCTGAGCAAACTCCTGTTCCTGTCACCCAACCCTCATCGAAACGAACCTGTGAAAAACGAATATTCGTTTCCTGTGCGTTTGTCGGAATACTGTGACTTTGAAAATCGTCTTCAATCGTTCAAAGGAAAATGGCCTAAGTATCTGGGAGGACCGACCCCCGAAGAATTAGCCAGAGCCGGATTTTTCTACTTGGGCGAAGGAGATAAAGTCAAGTGCTTCAGTTGCGGTGTGTCACTTCACCACTGGGAACCGCAAGATTCGGCCTACGTAGAACATGCTCGATGGTCACCGAATTGTCATTACTTACCTTTAGTGGGACCGAGACATTGAAGTAACTTCTTACCATAATAATCTGTTCATGGATACTTTACAAGAGAACATTCGTGCTTTGCCTGTGGAGTTGAGAGAACGCATTTATCGAGAGCTGGTCAAAATACAAGTGAAACGTAAAGAACAATTGCATCCGTTACGTCACCGGTGTTTGAACCACTGGTACCTGAAGGCTATACAAGGATTGATTCAATTGAAAGTGTTTCATCGGACAGACATTGATGAACGATCGTCTAGTTTTAAAAAGGATTGGTTTGGTATGGACGATTCTACCTACATCATTGTAAACGTACTGCATCGAATTCCAGAGGAAGAGTTAACGAATTACCAACATCTTGAACACAATGTCAACTTGGTGAAAGAGGAAACTTCTGAACGAATTGTAATGTGTAGATTAGTGACTCAACGATTTAAATTCGACACTGAAGTAAAACCATGTTTGTGCAAACAGTACATTTCTTGTGTCAGACCAAAGAGGATTTAGTATGACCTATTCATGGATACTTTGCTAGAGAACATTCGTGCTTTGCCTGTGGAGTTGAGAGAAGGCATTTACCGAGAACTGATCAAAATACAAGTGAAACGCAAACTCGAAGTGATTCGTCCGGTTTTAAATTATGCTCTGTTCCAAAGTACAAGAAGACTGATTATGAGTGGATATTACATTAGGCACAAAGTTAAACGAGGCTATTGGACACCACCCAACGATTCCAAAAACAGTGTATATACTTATGGATACTTTACAAGAGAACATTTTGGGCTTGCCTGAGGAGTTGAGAGAAAGGATTTACCGAGAGCTGGTCAAAATACAAGTGAAACGTAAAGAACAATTGCATCCGATACGTCACCAGATCTTTAACCACTGGTACCTGAATGGTATAAGAGAACTGATTCGTCAGAAATTCTTTCAATGGTCAGACATTGTTCAAAACTTTGAGGTCGCTAATGATCGACATGTTCATGATTATGGTTACTTCGAGATTCACCTACAGCAATACATTGAGGAAGACAAGGTAAAGGATTACCAACATTTGTTACGTGGAATCTACTTAGCGGAAGAGGAAACTTCTAAACGAACTCTGACGTTTCGGTTACAGTATGCAAGATTTAGATTCCCTACTGGAGAACGAAGATCTCTGGCTAGAAAGTACGTGTATTGCATCCAAAAAAAAGAGAATATAAAAACAGGCTGCCATGCCACGGTTTATGTCACATGTCATCCAACAGATTCCGTGGAAGGAACTCAATGACCATATTCAAACTGTGGATCATTACCATCAATTATTACAAGAACTGTATCCATTCAATTTGGGACGACAAGTGGTGTGTGTCTTAGTGACTTGTTTTCTGGGATTTCGTTTACCAGCCGATTCTTTGTGGACTCTTTACGATCAGTACTTACCACCTCCATGGCCTTAAATGGTCACGAAAAACTCCTTTTGCTCAAAGCCTTGCGTTTTCATCTGGATACTTCTCGACCTCAACAGGAAAAAAAGATTCGTCAACTTTTAGCTACCCAAGACGTGTATGACGATGTGTGTGTAGCTTGTGACTTACATCCCCATTGGACAGATGTCCGTGCCTGGAAAGAATGGGCTTTTGAGGCTTGGACCCAAGAAGTGGTCCAGTATGCACGAGAGTTGTTCAAGGAAAAAAGTTACTTTTCAACCCGTGTTAGTGACGGTGCCAGAAGAACCCGTCACCCAGGACAGGACTGTCGTGGACAGACCTGAAAGACCCTTTCGGGAGGACACTTGTGTGACCTTACCCCCTACTATAGAACTGGTTAGAACATTACCCAAAACATGTTGTTGTACAGACACTTGTGTTTATTCCACGTTCATCGTTATCATGTGCCTTTTATCCTTGTACTTAAGCCTTCGGCTTTTATGTATTTCTGTATTTCGTATTCATGTTTGAAAAAAAACATTCAATAAACGTGTTCTGAAAAAGTATATAAACTCTTCTCTTGTTTGTTTTCGTGTCACAAGTGACATTTCTCACACCATAGCTACCTCTACTGTCTCTGCTCCCTCTTCCTCTACTGTCAAAGTCATCGACGAACACTTAGATCGTGCCAGTTGGGAGGCTTTGTATCTTCGTCATCCCTTTAACATGCTCATTGCTGGACCTAGCGGTTCAGGCAAAACCGAATTCGTCAAACGTTTGATCGAACATAAACATCATTTGATCGATCGGCCCCCTCAACGGATCGTGTGGTGTTACAAAGAGTGGCAATCGGCGTACAGCCTCTTGCGAGAAAGTCAAGGCGATTCCATCGTGTTTGTGGAAGGCATTCCTAAAGAAGACGACGGCATCGTCTCTGACTCCCGTCTAACCCATTTGGTCATTTTCGACGACATGTTAGGAGAAGACGAAGAAGAAATTAAACTGTGGTTCACGCGCAAAGGGCATCACCGTAATGCCAGTGTCGTTTACATCACCCAAAATTTGTTTCAACAAAGTAAAGCCCATCGCACCATCAGTCTCAATGCGCATTACGTGGTCTTGTTTAAAAGCCCTCGAGATAAATCGCAAGTGCAAGTCTTAGCCAAACAGTTAGGGACGCCTTGGCTGACTCAGGCGTACGACGATGCCACTCAAACGCCACACGCCTATTTACTCGTCGATTTGAAACCTACGACTCCCGAGGATTTGCGATTTCGTACCCACTTGTTTCACCACTGGTGCCAAGACGGAGGGCCTGTCCTGTACACGTCTCCGTCCTCGACTTCATTTCACTCCCCATGAAAAAAAATCTATAAAAACCTCAGACCCTTTTTCGTCTGTCTCACACAGTGTGAACATGACGTCCCTTCAGTCGCATCTTCCCGTCAAATTGATTCGTGCCTTGTATGGCATCAGTCGAGAAAAAAATCCACAAACACGAGCTCGTGTCTTAGAAGCTAGTCTCAAAGAAGTCTTACGATGGTTCACGGTGACAGCACGTCAAATACTCCAAGGAATCATTCAGATTCCTCATCAAACCCAACGCTTTTTCGATCGAAACAAAGTCGCTTTGGTCCAACTGGCCGATCCCCGCATCGACACTCAAACCAAAAAACAAATCATTTTGAAACCTGGAGGGAGCGGTACTCTAGGAGGGGTCATCATTCGCTCACTCTTAAGATGGGATCCTAATGCCCCCAAAGTTATCCCCAAGACAAAAGTCCAACGAAGCCCCAAGAAGAAAAAGAAAAAGACCAGGTCCCCAAGAAGAATAACTTCTCCAGTGGCAGGACCCTCCTCTTACCAGACACCACCTCGGAAAAAGAAAAGAAGCCCCCAGAAAAAGAAACAGAGAAAAAGTCCTCAGAAAAAGAAAAGTCCACAGAAGAAAACTAGTCGCAAGAGAGGCACTTCGGCCAGGACGCAACCTTACACTCGCAAACCACGACCTGCCACAGCGGTGACTGCGTCTCCGGCAGCCTCACGTTTGTCCACTTCTCCGTTAATGACACCCAGAACTGAAGAGTACTTGGAGACGTTGATCACACCAAGAACTTCTCCGTTGATGACCCCCAAAAGAACTTCCCCAGTGGCAGGACCCTCCAATTTAGCGGCAGTGGCTGCTGCTCACAAAGTACCTTCTCCCAAAATCAAAGTCCATGAAAGATCGGGCATGTTACAAAGTTTACTGGATTTGTCCAAGCAAGAACTGGCTCGATTTAGTCCGTTACGTACCCCTGCACGACGTGTCATGCCTGTCCTCAAACTAATACGACGTAAAGACAATCAGTGGCGACGCGTTCCAGTATAAAAAAGGCCTGTGACCGAGTAGGGTATCAGTGTTTTTTGGTGCTCCTAAAGACTCAAAGATGTCACCCTCCAGAAAACCCCAAGGAAAGAAAAGGAAAGGACTGCCACCACGTTTAGCCAAACATGGGGACCTGTTATCTGTCCTGTCCAAAGCTTCTCCACCCCTACGAAAAAAACTCATTCAAACGGCCTCCAAAGAGGTCATCGATACTGTGTGCGAATGTTGTTTGAACGTTTTGAAAGGCACGATTCCTTTGTCCAAACACCAGAAACAATGCTTAAGCAAGCATCGTCACGTTCTTCGCCAAATGGTTCGAAAGAAAATTCCCATTCGTCAAAAAAAGAAGATGTTAGTGCAACGTGGAGGTATTTTGCCTCTCTTGTTAGGCCCCATACTGAAAGGAGTCTTGGGAACCATGTTGGGAGGACTGGTGGGAGCAAGATAAAAGGCCTTCGGAAGTCCCAAGATCTCAGAATCGACCCCTGACAACCCCATGGAAGGACGAAAACTAGCTTTAGTGCCTTACAAACGATGGATGGAATACCATCGGTGGCAAGAACAACGCACCCCTCATTTACCTCCCAATCCCAATTTGAGCGAGATGTCCCAGTTACAACACGAATTGCAGTCCTTGATGGATCGCCAAGATTTGTCCGAAACAGAAAAATCGCAAAAGTACGGTCAACTCTTGCAACGACTGCAACTCTTTCACCAGAAAGCTTTAGACGAAACAGCTCTATCCACTTTGAAAGATTTTAAGACCTTGATGAAAAGTCCAGCACCATCACCAGTACCAGTACCAGTACCAGTACCAGTGGTCAAGACAGAAAAAGGAAAAGAAGAAGAAGAAGAAGGGTTTCAAACTCCACCAGAAAAAGTACGCAAGTTAACAACACCACCTACCTCCAGAATTGGATGGATTAAAAAGATGATGGCCACCCCTTCTTCCTCACAAGAGAAAAAGAAAGTGAAGACAGAAGTGAAACAAGAACCGATATCCCCCGCTCAGACATCCTCCTCCTCTTCGACACCTATTGCCGGTCGCACACGCAAAGCCTTGCAATCCAAGAAAATACCCCAAGAGAAAAAGAGTATCCTCTTCCAAGAGTGGGTGCCTTATTAACACACAAACACAAAAAAAATGGAAAAAGTCTTAGCCAGCATTTACTACGATCCCTCGCATCCTGCAGGTTACGCAGGAGTTCAAAAATTGTATCGTGCTGCCAAAACTCGACTGAAAAGTCTCCGTTTACCTCAAGTGCAACGATGGTTACAAGAACAAGCTACCTACACTTTACACAAACCCATTCGACGCAAGTTTGCCAGAAGTCGCACCCGAGTGGAAGGCATCGATCATCAATGGCAAGCCGATTTAGCCGATGTCTCTCATTTGGCAAGCTACAATCGTGGCTACAAATATTTGTTTTGTGTCATCGACGTCTTTTCCAAATTTGCTTGGGTCGTACCCTTGACTTCCAAATCGAGCAGCGAGTTAGTGCGAGCCCTGCAACGGGTGTTGAAACAAAGCGGTCGTCACCCTCTTCGATGGCAAACGGACAAAGGCACCGAATTTTTGAACCAAGCTTTCCAAAAAGAATTAAAGAAACGTGACATTCATTTTTTTACCACCGAGAATCCCGAAACCAAAGCCAGCATCGTGGAACGTTTTCAACGCACTTTGAAAGAACGCATGTGGAAATATTTTACGCATCACCACACTCTGAAGTACATCGACATCTTACCGCACCTGGTGCAAGCGTACAACCAATCTTACCATCGAAGCATCGGACGTGCCCCGCAAGACGTGACTCCCGACAACGAAGTGCTGGTGTTCGAGCGCCTGTTCGGTACGTCCCCGACGAGGGCTGTCCCCAAGAAAAGTGGAGAGTTGGCCGTAGGAGATTGGGTGCGCATTGGCAAAACCAAACGCACTTTCGACAAAGGTTACTTACCTAACTGGACGACCGAATTGTTTCGCGTCACTGGACGAGTGCATGGCCGTCATCCTACCGTCTATAAATTGGAAGACATGAACGGAGAAGTACTCAAAGGAACGTTTTATTTGCCCGAGTTACAACGTGTCACCAAAAAAGAAGACGACGTGTACGACATCGAAAGCATTCTCGAACGCAGAACCCGTAAAGTGGGCAAACGACGTGTCAAAGAAGTCAAAGTACGTTGGAAAGGATATCCACCCAGTTTCGATTCTTGGATCGACGCTTCGCAAGTCATCGACTATAAAAAGAAGAAGTGACCATCATGCCCTTTCACACAGCAGACGCAGCTACGTCGACCACTCCTTCTTCACCTAGTTCTTCTGTGCAAGATTTACAAAAACAACCCTTGTGGGTGTGGTGTGGAGAACGTGTGCCTAAAACGCAAATCGTCTTTTTCTGCCAAATCTTCGTGGTGTATTGTGTCATCGGGGCAGCCATCGCCAATTTGAGTTTGCAACAAGGAGACAAACAATTGTGGACCATTTTATTGAGCAGTTGCATCGGTTACCTGCTTCCCAATCCCTCCCTGAAATTCTCCTCGAACGGGAACGTTGTGTCCAGCGCCAGTGCCAGTCACCACTCCAACAACATCAACCACAACCAGAACCCCATTTTGGGCGGAGACACGCCTCTGACGTCCAGTAACCCCTCGGACAGCCACAGAACTCTGGAATTATGAGTCACCAAAACCAATTTTACTTAACTTTACCCAGTAACAGTTCCATGGAGGTGTTTCCCAACAACACGTTGTGCTGTTACACGGCCAAATTACCTCAAGCCATCCCTTTAGATCACGAAGCCCATTGGGAAGTGGCTTTGGTAGAAATGATTCACCCAACCCAAGTCCTCAATGTCCTTACCCAGCAAAATTATTTTACGGTGGAAGTTCATGACTCACATTTGCAACAAGAGTTGGATAAGACTAGTAGCACATATACCAATAAAACCTATGATGACAAAACTAAAACGTGGACCTACAACTTGGTGATTCCCGCAGGCTATTATTTCAGTGGTCAACATTTGGTCAACACCATAGCTACCAAGCTTAATGGTGTGTTTGGGGAAGCTTTTAAGAGTTCCAATGTCAATATCAAGAACAAAAGTGTCACCATGGAGTACCACAAAGTAGCTCGTCGCTTCTTGATGAAATTTGAACGGCCTAAAATCGTCTCCATTGTATTTTGTCCTGGATTGTTTGACATGTTGGGCGGTGACATGGAGATGAGGGAGAAAGTACAAAAAGAAAAAAACGAATTACCCATCATTTACGACAACACGACTTTTGGCCAGTATTTTCGTACCCCGGTAGAACTGAACCAAGGACTGAATTTGATCTTTGTGTATTCCGATGTGGTGGAGTACAACGTGGTGGGACATACCTCCGTGCCGTTACTGCGTGTCATTCCTTTCAAAGTGGATTCTGCCACGAACGCTGACGAAGAAGGTGGAAACACTTACCACGTTCACCGCGAATTTGTTCATCCTCACTATTTGCCTGTCAGCAAGTCGTATTTGGACACGGTCAACATTACTATAAAAGGAGATTTGGGACAAAATATTCCATTCACCAAAGGAAAAGTCACGGTGAAACTCCATTTTCGAAAACGGTTTTCTCACGATTCGTAAGTAAGTCATGTATCCAGTGTACCGAGGGGTTGCTCGACAGCGAGGACACGGTTTAGGAGACATGTTAAAATCGGCCTTTCGTTCGGTGGCCCCAGTGTTGAAACCGATGGTGACACGCGGATTGCACGCCTTGAAAGATGCGGCACTGACGCAAGGCAAAGAATTTCTCCAAAATGTCATCATCGACAAACAAAACCCTAAAGAAGCCTTCATGAGGGCTGGCAAAAATGTCTTTCTGCAAACGGGCAAAGACATTTTAGGCCGACGAGACACACCTATAAATGCCCTGCACGCTACCGAGTCAAGCATTCAGCAAGGACAAGGCAGAAAGAGACGACGAAGAAGAAAACACCCTTTCACCAGACTTCAAGCGAGAAAGACCAAGAAAAGAAGAACCGTTCGAGACTTAGACGTTTTCGATTATTGAAACACAGAAAAAAATGATGCTCCGAGAGTCTTGCGCCTGTTCCAAGACGGAACTGGATCTGTTTGCCATGCCCCCCACCATGATGACCATGCAAGAATCCCAATGGGTGGAATTTAATCCCGTCTCCTCATTGATCGATTCCGCTCCCATCGAGTTTGAAATCAAGGGACAGCCCGAAGATTACATCGATCTGAATAGCAGTTACTTGTACTTGAAAGTCCAAGTTCTAGATAAAGATAATGGTCCAGTAGATGACACTGAAGATATAGCTCCCGTCAACAATTTCATGCATTCCTTGTTCAGCTCAGTGGATTTGTACTTGAATAACAAACTGGTCATCAGCAGCATGGATACTTACCCTTACCGTGCCTACCTGGAAAATCTCTTGACGTACGGAAAAGAAGCCAAGGATAGTCATCTCAATGCCTGTGTGCTGTGGGTACCTGACACAGCGACCAAGTTCGACAAATTGGATGGAACCAATTCCGGCTTTGAGACAAGAGCAAAAGAAATCTTAAACAATAGGAGTTTAGAACTGATGGATCGTTTGCATTTGGACATGTGGTTGCAAGAGAAATATTTGCTGAACGGAGTCAATGTCCGCTTGAGACTGAATCGCAGCAGTACCACTTTCCATTTGCAGGCTGAGGCTGCTAAGGCTCCTAAAAGCAAAATCCTAGAAGCCAAACTCTACGTACGACGCGTAGAAGTGTTACCTAAAGTAGGTAACGACATCAATCAAACGTTGAGCAGAACGACCGCCAAGTATCCCATACGACGTGTGGAAGTGAAAACGTTCACCATTCCCGCTCAACATCATTCCATGATCGAAGATCATCTGTTTCAAGGACAGTTACCCAAGCGTTTAATCCTTGGTATGGTCGAGAATGAAGCCTTCAACGGAGCCTTCCCTAAAAATCCTTTCAACTTTCAACACTTCAACGTGAAGAAAATCGAAGTCAGTCGCGATGGCAAGACCTTGTGTACCCGACCTTTCGAACCTGACTTTACTGACGAGAACACAAATTACTTGAGATCGTACTTGTCCCTGTACGAAGCCACCGGTCAGTTAGGAACCAACACCAGTCACGGCATTAAGTACAAGGATTATGCAGGAGGCTATGCTTTGTGGGCTTTCGATTTCACTTCAGACCAAGGCAGCGACGAGGGACATTTCCACACTATAAAATCAGGCCAGATTCGTGTGGAACTTCAGTTTGCAAAGCCACTGGACAAGACAGTGAACGTCATCCTGTATGCAGAATTCGATAATACCATAGAAATCAACAGTTTGAGAGAAGTCATTCTAGATTATTAAAAGTCATGGAAGACTGTTATCCCTCTTTACCTAGTGAAGAAACTTTGGACATGAAATGTGAGGAGACTGTGGAAGAAGTGATCATGATGAAGTCAAGATGGCCAGAACAAGAAGCCCATTTAGTCTCCTGTTTTGCCAAACACTTGGTCGACAAAATAACAGAATTGATCAAGAAAAACTGCTATGGATGTCAAAACGATCATCCCAGTCAAATTCAACACGATAAATGCCTGATGTTAAGTGAAGAAGAAAAATTGGACGAGTATCTGGACGAAGCTTGGAGTCTCATCTCGAACAAAGACGTGTTGCACCAGTGGTATAAAGACTTGCGTGAACATTCTTGTCCACCATTAACCACTCAAGAGATCCATCGTATCGAAGTACTCCTGAATCAGAGTGAGGAAACAGAACGAATAACCTTTTATTCGTCAGACATTTTTAAGCAAAAAGTCAGGATCGAATTGACAACTTATTATTACCTGTGAAGAAGAAAACACAAAACAATGGATACCTGGGAACTTTATTACCTTTTGAACCACAGTTCGTATACGTCTTCTTGGAATCCTGTCGTCTGTGCTAAAGATGAACTCCCTCATCGCAAACCTAAAGACCATCAAGCTTACGTGATCAACACGGACGACAGTCATCTCCCAGGAACCCACTGGGTAGCCGTCTACTTTCCTCAAGAAGGATGTGTGGAATATTTCGATTCGTACGGATTGCCCCCTTTGGAAGACGATATCATCGACTTTATGAGAAGAAATGCTCAAACCACCCGATTCAATAATGTGAAATTACAAGGCACAGATTCCTTGGTGTGTGGACAGTACTGTGTGTATTTTCTGCATCATCGCAGCCTGGGCTATTCCTTAGAACATTTAGTGACTCATTTCGATCCTCGTTCTTCTGCTAGAAACGATGTGAAAGTAGATCGATGGTTTTGTGACCATTATGCTTATCTTTTGTCTCAAGCTAGGAAACGTAGTGTCCATCAATGGCCTAATGATTTCCAACAGTGGAAATCACAATTTCATTCACAACGTTGTCAGCCCTGTTCTAAGTAGATTGTTAATTGAGAAAAAAATGTTTGTGATTAGAAAAAAATGTTTGATGTTATAGTGTTATATTATTGTTAAAAAATGTTAGAGTTGTTGTTGTTTAGTGTTAAGTGATTTTTGAATAAAAATGTTGTGTTTTGAAAAAAATGCCTTTGTGGTTTGTTTAGCTATAAGAATGTTGGATTGATGCTCTTTAATTTCTTACTATCCCTCTCATGACACTCACTGAACGTTGCGGCTCGAAAACCGTGTGGGGGGATGTTTTCCTTCACGTCCGCGCTTTGACTTTAAGAACCGGGGTTGTTTCCAGTCTAACCATCCATTGTCGACTCATCCTCCTACGAAGATGTGCTCCAAACTAGCTAAGCTCAACGAAGCCTACGTGAATTTGCATAGGGTCAGACACAGTCTGATACCGAAGCCAGAAGAAATAGAGAATGTGAGAATGTTAAAAATCACTGAAGACCTGATAGAAGAACTCTTCAGAGAAGAAATGAACAGGGAAAAAGAAGAATGGACAGAGAAGTACAGACTTCAGAGACAGCAGCAACAGCAGCAACAGCAGCAACAACCTGAAGCTGACAGAGGCTTTGTCGATTGCCGTATCGACACCAAAGAGTTCTTCTTCTCTTTCCGAAGAAGCAGACCTATCGCCAGAAAGTCTATCCTCAGAGGACATCGCATTCTTAGAAACTAAAAAAGAATGCCATAGCAAACAAAAAAAACAGCCCTTTTCAGGGCTACCCCAATACTCTAGAAAAGAAATAACGATCAATTTGCCAATGTGTGTAGGTAGAGTAGTGTGAAAATAAACACTAACTCTTTTTCAAAAAAATGTGAGGGTATGTGTTTGTGTATAGGATTGTGTGTTTGTAAGTGATAAAGTAGGTTGGTGTGGATAGTAGATTAAAATGATGTCTTTTTTTGGTGTTTGAGGTGTATATTTGGGGTTAGATTGGATTGATTTGCTTATGTGGATAGTCTATTGAAGTGATTTATAAAAAAATTTACAATAGTGATGGGTAGCATAAAAAAGTGAGTGAGTGTTTCTTTTAGGTCCGCGCGTTGTTGTTGTTTTTTTTGGTCATGATCTAGGTAAGATGAATTTTATGTTTTTAGGGGATGTTTTCCTTCACGTCCGCGCTTTCAGTATAAATTGAAACTCGTTCGGCAGTCCAGCTACCCTTGTTGATTGATCAACACCAAAAATGAACACGAGACTGGAGAAACTGTTGGAACTTCATGTGCATCTGGAATATGCCAGGCGCATATTAAATGAAATGGCCGCGGAAGCCATTGTCGAGGAGGGAAGGATAAGAGAGGAGGAAAGAAGAAACAAAGAAGAGGAGGAGAGAAGATATAAAGAAGAAGAGGAAAGAAGATACAAAGAGGAGGAGAGAAGATACAAAGAAGAGGAGGAGGAAAAGGAGAGAAGAAAAAATTTCAGAATCCCAGAGAGCGAAAATTGGGATTCTGAAGCGACATATCCTGCCTCTGCTCTCTCCCCCCAAAAGGTAAAAAGTAACTGGGGGATAAGATGTGTATGTGGCGCCAGGCCTGGAAGGTGCCACCATTAACCAGGTGTCCATGAAGTTCCAAACAAAACAGCCCTTTTCAGGGCTACCCAATACTCTAGAAAAGAAATAATGATCGATTTGCCAATGTGTGTAGGTAGAGTAGTGTGAAAATAAACACTAACTCTTTATTAATAGTGGAAGTGTATGTGTTTGTGTGTTTGTGTTTGTAAATGCTGAAGTAAGTTTGTGTGAATAGTAGATTATGGGTTTATTTATGGATTCTTAGCGTATGTAGAGAGTATAGTTGTGGTTATATTATATGAAATGAGAAAGTAGGGGATGTTTTCCTTCACGTACGCGCGATGTTCGGTCATGATCTAGGTAAGATCAATTTTATGTTATTAGGGGATGTTTTCCTTCACGTCCGCGCTTTCACTATAAGAACCCGCAGTGTTCGTTGTTCAAACCATTCTGCAAAGAATAAAAAGAAGATGGCGTCAAACCAAATGGACAAAATACAAACCTTGCAAGACGTTTTAGACAACTTAGGAATAATGGAACAGATGCTAATAAGACTCGTTGAAGACCATTATTCCTATAGTCCCCATCGTGTAAAGATGGAAATTAATAACTTAAGAAAAGCAAAGGACAAGATTAGTGGTGTAATGAAAGAGATAAAGGAGGAGAAGGAGGATGAAGAGGAAAGAATAAGAATACGCAAATGGAACGAAAAAATTGAAAAAGAAGAAGAAAATGAAAAGAGGAAGAAAGAAGAGGAGGAAGAGAAGAAGAAGAAAGAAGAGGAGGAGAAGAAAAAAAAGAAAGGGAAGAAGAGTGTAGGAGATAAAATAAGAACTTGGTGGAGAAAAAGAAGAAATTAGAAGAAGAAGAAAACCCAAAGGCCCTTTTCAGGGCCCCCATATTTCTCGAAAAGAGATAGCCTTTCCATTGCCTACCCCTTTTTTAAATTTAAATTTAAATTTAAATTTTTAAATTTTTAAATTTTTTTTAAAAAAAAAATCCCATGTTAAATTCCCCTTGTACGTATATTGACCCACGATTTATTCCCATGTTAAATTCCCCTTGTACGTATATGTTCCCACGATTTTTCGCCATGTTAAATTTCCATTGTACGTATATGTTCCCAAGGGGGTCTGTAATGCTAATTCCCATTGTACGTAAAGTATCCCCCTTCACTACTTACCTTAGCAAACTCGGGACTCGATTTGGATCATTTTGGCGGGGCCTCCTGGATTTACGCCCGGGGCCCCCTGTGTGTACGGCATTTGGAAATAAACTTTTAAACAAGTTTTATATGATATTGAAGTCAAAAGTTTCTTCCATAGCTTTAAAACTACTTTCTCTCTATAGATATATTTTTTTAAATTACGTACTCGCGGGGCCTCAGGCAGGGACTGGGAAACGGTTTAGGACAGGACAGTGAAGGATCTAACAGACAGAAAAACAACGAATACGTTTCAAGTTGTTCAGAAAAAAAAGTACACGTAGTGGAAGTGTTTAACAGAGTCATAAAATCTTGAATGATGTAGTATTGCCTGATAAACGAAACAAAACAATGAGCTAACGTTTTTTACCAAAGGAAATCAAGGGCTACAATAGCACTCAGCATAGATCAATTTACATGGCCTTGGATGAAGTAAGCAAGAAAGAAAACATACCAAAAATAATGATGAGTCTCTTTGATTAACTGACGAATGATGCATTTGGAAACTTAAATTTATTATAGGTGAAGCATTAGATAATTTAATATTAAAAGTTTCACTTTCAATATAATATATCCACAATCTAGTCGTAGGGTTTGATACGCCCCTTCCACGACAGGCGCTATTTTGTCTCAAAAAGCGGAAAGTTTTATGTGTTTTGATTCTCCATAAATTCCTTATCCTTTCGGTTGAAAAAATTTCTTTCCATCATTGAACTGTATCTTATAAGACTTTTGCTCGGTAATTACCCCCCACCTAAAAATAAAATAAAAAAATAAAAAATTAAATGAAATTAAATCAAGAGATAGATTTTTAAAAAGTGCAAATCTGCATGGCTTGCTCCCTTTTTTCTCATTTTCTTGCTCCATACGTTTTTCAGTTTCTACCACTGTCAAAATGTATTTATATCCAGTGTTATATTTTTTATGCATGCATGTTGTTATGTATATCTTTATTTTTTGTAACTCTTGGTACATGATTTTTTTTATTAATTAGTGTCATTTTTATTCATGGCTGTAAATTGTACGGATTATCTTTAGTTAGATTTTGCCTACGTGAAGACGGTCTGTTAAGAGCGTAAAATTACATAGGATCTATAAATAGATGCTCACGAATGTGTTGACAATTATTAATAATAATCGTACAAATAGGTCTTAATCATGACCTTGAAATAATATTTCATTAGCTGATGGAGTTTAGACGATCATAGCAGAATTAATTACTTCCTATTGGGTGGGCTAGGTCACATTAATAGGCAGTTTTTAAATAAATTGCGGTATGTTGTGAAATATAGTCGTAATAGAAGGTATATATAAGGAGAGAACTGACCAATCAGTTTTATTCATATTTTGGAGTCATTCTCATTTCTTCTGTTCCTGTTGTACGTCTGCTGACGTGTTTTATGTTGTACTTAGAAATCATTCGAGAGGAAAAACATTTGTTCGGACTGTTCAGGGGAAATAGAAAATGCTCATTTTTTTTACTATAATATTATTCTGGAACTGTTGTGGATTATTCAAACGAGTTCTGGACGACGTCTTTCTGACGGCGTCACGATTTTGGCGGACCAGTACATTTCCGGTTTTGAAATTTATACGGAACTTTTCATTCTTTTGCACTTTCATAGAACTTTGTCAGGATTAGTTTGAATTCACTTCGCAATACTGTAAGTTCCTCTCACATTTTCAGAACTTTATTAATGAAATTATTTGTTAAGCTTGTCAAAACATGTTGTTTTTCCTTGTTTTTGTTACTTATTGTATGACCACAGAGTCGTAAAAATGTGAACGATGTCCGCCAGAAATTGATAATCTACATGACTAACGAACACTTCTACATGGAACCTTTTCCTTGCATGCTTATTTAATGTGCATGAGATTGTTAGCTTAACCAATCTTAAAGTTCAGAATATTTTATTTGGCTTTATCAGTGCTTCACGTTGTTTAATTATGTAATGTTTAATTTGTGGCCACAAATATCCAATATGTGTGCGTGCAACATGACTATTAGGTGAATAGTACAGAGATATTACATAAGTCTCTAATGCGTTACCGGCTTGCTCCCATTGTAATGGTGCAAAATTTTGTAGAATAGCCAGTCTGTACTATAAATTTCACATTACAATATTCCTTGGTCAGCGTGACACGTACCCGGTAAAATGTATGTATTAGCTAGTCCTGTAATAATCTGCTGACTGCGAGGGATAAAATCTGTTCTGCTTGGGGGATGAATTGAATTCTAATTAGTACCAGCTTGTTTAACAGCTAGTATGAGACGAGAGTGCAATGTTAACTTGAGGTCATAGTGATATAATGCCCAGGTTGATATGAACCAGGTGGACAATTTTAGGAAATTGGAGTCCATTCGAAGCAGGTGCCATAGCATGATATTTTCCAGAATAGTTATTTAAAAGGCGGATGTGGGTTATTTTCTGACTTCGATGGGAATGATAAGGAATTTTGGCGGTCAAAGTAGCAATCCTGATTGGCTAAGCTAAACGAGGGCTTGTGTGTTCTCAGACGGAATTAAGAGTTTTAGAATAGTTCCCTTCGTAGAATTAATCAATCCAATTTTTTTCTCTTTAGACTTCTGGGAATAGAAAGTGTTTCTCGTTAAGGAAGAGTGTCGGAAAGTTGAGGACACGAAAAGTGAGAGATTCAGCTGCATAGTGAGAGCAAATGTAGAATAAAGCACGAAGTTAGTCTCGATTGCATGCAATTTATATTCATTGATGTAAGTTTGTAATGATTTTTGAATTTATTCATTTTAAATTCATGCTTCAATGTTTCCTCGAGTTCAGAAATAACTGTGCATGTCCTTTGATTGACGTATTGTACGAATGTTATACAATATTTAGCTATATGAAAGAGTTCGGATTTAATTGTTTGTATGTAGCAAATCGTGTAGAGTAAGACTTCATGCATATCTTTTGAGGCAAATTGGGTGAATATGTCAATTATCTGTCTTATATGATTTGTATCATTTATATTGAGGGCTGATCTTGGAAATGCATGTAAATGTATCGCTCATTAGCAAAGTAATGCAGTTAGGACAAAGAGTGAAGTCCATTAATTCGTGTGTAAGTGTGAACTCTCTTCAACTGAGAATCGAGTAACGCGTGTCGAATCATAAGTCAGCTGGTAAATTTATTGACACAGTGGAGGCAATAATAGTATCAGAGAGTGCTAATTATGTCATGGTTAGCATTTAAGAATGTGATAGTCGATAACAAGATATCGATTTATGATAATAGGTTGTTTGTGTATTAGTTCGAATGACAATAACTAGTTGAGTTCGATAGACGATATCTTACGCAAGTGAGTAGGAATATTGGTTGATCCCTGTAGAAGAACAAGTCTGACATGCATTTAGGCTGGGTGATATATTTTGGTTTTGAAGGAAAAGAAAATAGCTCTACACACCTATATTGTACAGTGGGGAAACAAGTACAGTCTGCACCCAAAGAGGAGAGAGAGAGACAGAGACAGAGACAGAAAAAGAGAGGAAGGAAAAAGACGGAAATTCCTACCGATCACCAGCAGTGATTTGGGAAAGACCGGAATCACCCGGTGATGTTGTCATGCCAGGAAATCTGAGTTCGATCTGTCACTCGATCATATGATGAAATTTGTTCTATCAGTAACATAACGGCTAATTACAATTCGCATAATTTTGGAAGTGTTGCTGCGAGAAATTGAATGTTTCACATGCCATTTTCGATTTGATTTTGTTTTTCTAATTGATTAAATTGTTGTATTTTACATACGGGTGTTCATATTATATTCTGTACATCTGCTCAGTTCTGTTATTCCATCCCTTATATTTCTATCCGAGCAATAACACAGTGGTCGATCATCTCCTAGATAATGATAACCAAACAACCCTAAGGAGTCGAGAGATCTCTCATATCTCCACCACCCCATGCTTGTGTGCGTGTAACGAGATTTCCTACCTTTAGGCGACAAGCATTTAACTTGGTACCTTCCGGCGACATCTTTGTGCAGTGAATATGTACTAGTCAAAATTTTATCGGAAGAGTATATTCTCGGGGAAGGATTGGAAGGGGAATGTTTGTTAAGTATGTTTGCCTGTATATTTCTACATTTCTTTTCGCCTTGCACTTGACCGTTAGGGCGATAGGGATTATAAGTGTGCTATGGGATGGTATTTTTCTTTAAAAGGGTATGGTAGGGAAGTTATAGGAGAATAAGAAGGTGGGTATCATTCGACATTTTTAAAGACAGAAAAGGACAATCAGCTGCCGTTTAACAAGATAAAAAGTGGGACAGAAAAAGCGAAAAACAGTATGATAGTGTACAAGTATATTTGTGTTTTGGATTGTAAAAGGTAAGCCAATGTCTGTCCTTAAGAGCGGGTTTGTTCTTTCATCCATCCTGTTTAATTTCTATAGAAGGTTATGTTTTTATATATGTGTAGGCACTTCTCTTCTCTTCCTTCACCCAACGTGAGATAGTAAATGCGTATGTTTGTGAGTATAGTGTGTATATTTCTACCTTTTTCTCTTCTTGCACATCACTTGTGGGGTTATACAGATTATAAATGTGGTGGTCGATATTAGTTTTATTTAAAAAGGATATGGTAGAGAAGTTATATGGGATAGGAGTTTCAATTTGTTTATAAGGGGATTAAAGGGAAATTAAGTGGAAATTAATATAAATATGATGATGACTAGGATTGAGATGATGACGACATAGTAAAATACCACTGATAATGACGACGCTTCATATAACCAATATACTGCATAAAATGAAACAAAACAACATCATGGTTCCGACCCACGCCGGATGCACTCTGGTTCAACTTCCTACTTTGAATAATAAAAAGCACAACATATCACAGTTCCACTTTGGTTCAACTTCCCAGATTCATACTGGCTCAACTACACCCTCCACCAGTTTCAGTCTGGCGCAACAACACCTCCCACCAGTTACAGTTTGGCGCAACAACGCCTCCCACCAATTTCAGTCTGGCGCAACAACGCCTCCCAGTTTCATTATGGTTCACCTACACCTCCCCCTCCACCAGTCCCAAACCGACACTCCGTGACAAGATCCAAGCGATGATGTCCCGCTTGTAGTAAAACCTTACTATTTATACTATATAAAAAATAAAAAAAAACAAGACGGCCAAGACCCAAGGGTAGAGTACCCGTGCATGTTGAGAAACATGGGCATCACGCTACGAGCAACCAACAGCGAGATGTACTCATTCAGTAACTCTATGTCAAGGTAATAAAAGCGAGCTACTCTAGTTAACACTGTACGCGTCAACAAAGTCAAATATACATTGTCCTCATTTAATGCAAAACCGAATTATTTTCTTGCCTTATTCCGTGACAATGACCTTCTTGATTCAGTAGAGACACCCATAATATTAAACCTATGGAATAATTTGTGACATAATCCCATTCTGACCCTTTAAAGACACACACATGTTAATCATACGTGAAGTAACACATATTTTAGTGGGGAAAAAAAATGACTTTATGGTTTGCAGTAGCACACATTTTAGCGTAGAAACTGACTTTTACTGTCGCAGTAGCACATAATTTAGCCTAGATAGTTTTAAAGTTGCAATGCGACATAATTTAGTTAACAAACTAGCTGTTATTTTTGCATTAACACTTTTAGATTGTACAAGTAATGCACTACCTAGTCCTTAAGTTTGCATTTGTTCTTCTCTGCATCCTGATTGTGTATAAGCACTCCTACTCCTTTTGTTTTCCTTAACTGTTTTTGAAGTGCATTAGTATGTTTGAGTGCATAGTTAGTATATATTCCCACCCCTTTTCTCTCTTACAAGGGTGGTAGGAGATGGTAGTTTTATATAAAAGGGGACGATGGCGAAGTTATAGGGGAATATGGAAGTTGGGGATTACTCCGCATTTTGAAGGACAACAAAAAATATTTTCTTAGCCAGTACCAACACCCCATGTACGATGCACAACTTCGACGTACTTAAGTTTTGCCGGTTCAAACATGGACAGAAAATTGTACTTACTTTCTCGATCAATCTTTGTTTTGACACACACATTTTTATGCAACAAAGCAACAGTTGTAACGTATTGAACCGACACCGAATAATCAAAGGCTAATCAGTACACTATATCTAGAGCAGCGAAACGTAAATTTGTAACAAACTCAAGAACTAAATGTGACTCACTTAAAATGTTTGCGGCAAAACTTGCTGCCAGTGTTTATCAAACAACTATAGGCATCCGTTTAGTGCGAGAACTAAATCTAATGTGACAAAATCGATACAAATGAACATTATTAAACATTCTAAACACACTTGACAGAATACAGCATTAATGTCAGTGTATAAATATGTCTGTGACCGGGTTGTAAAAGTAAGTCATTAGGTGTCTGTAGAAGTTCATGTCTGTGTATGTGTGAAAGCAGCCCTATTCCTTTTTCTTCGTTCACTCCATGAGCGATAATATACAAATATGTTGGCAAATATATTGCTTATATTTTCATCCCTTTGTCTATCGATGCTTTTCACTGGTACATATGTGCTAGTTTTGTTTATAATGGTTTAATAGGGAAGTTATTTGAGATAGGGGTTTCCTTTTGGTTTTAAGGGGATAATAAGAACGTTGTATATAAAGTTTTTATTTGTTAATTAAGGATTTAAATTTCATTTTATACTCATTCTTTTGCACCATACCCTGTATGGTTAGTAGGTGAGCGGGTATTGGTCACTCCAAACGGCGTGTTGAATAGAACATTCGATGAGCTGGATAGCACATGTGGTGGAAATAAGCAGTACATGACTGGGTGTTCATCAGTTGATCATTTGAAGTTTATGTTAAGCCTAAGAACTAACGTGGTAATGTTTGATTCCTCTTGTATATCTAATGTTAACTTTCAATTGTCGCTATATCAACACACAATATTACTATCCACCCTCATCACAAAGTCGTGCAAAGTGACTATTTGTCTTAATTTTAAAATAAATGTTTAACTAAAAGCACTGGATTTTCGTATTTCATTTTCCGGGGCTCTGCTAGTCGTGGAGGGCCGGTGCAGAGCACCCCGTCCCAAACTCCTGGTTACATTAAAGGGGTAAAACATAATTGGGACGTATTATACTGGACTGTAATAATAAACCTTCGTATTCGTCAGAGTAGGATAGGGATATTTCACCAGATAATCGAGATTTTATAGAAATCTGATTTCCGAGGGTATAATTATCCTATCTAACACCGGCGCATAATACATTTTTTTCTTCTAATATTCCTGAACGAAGAACGAGGGCTGAAGTTTTAATGGCGTATGTTCAACAGCATACAACACATTGAAATTTCATATCCTTAAGACGGAGCGTAAAAATATGAGCTGAACATAGACTTAAATGAAGTTTAAACACATTTCTGTTCGAGGAAAGTCAAGGTCCTTTTGAAATTTGGGACCCCACCCAAAAAAATAAAAAAATAAATAAAGAACTTGACCTGATCGGTCTTGAGCTCTCTCTCTCTTCTTGATGCCAATTGTATAAATTGGCACAAGATGAAGAGAAATGGTCCATATATGTATGCCTGACTCAGATTTGGCATTCAGAGAACAGTCGTCAGCAAATAGACGATCAAGAACAGTTACTTCCTGTGACTTCGTCTGTGATTGTAGACTTCTCATACTGAACACCTTGCTGTCAGTCCGGTAGCCTATGTGATGTCAGTCGTAATGCCAAAGTCACGGAAAGCATGGTGGAGAACATCACACTGACGAAGGCTGCGGTCAACACACATCCTTTCTTGACTCATGTGGTGACTGGAAATGGTTCAGATAACTCGTCTTCATCCATAACACGAGCAAGCATGTCATCATGGAATTGCCAAACGATCATTATAAATTTCTCTGGGCAACCAAATTTTGTCATGATCTTCCAATGGTCTCCACGGCTGACTGTGTCAAAGGCTTTTACAGGTCGATAATAATGTGTACAGGTTCAAGGTCTGTTTATGTCATTCTCCTGGAGTTGACGAGCCTGCCAACACCATATCTTGGTCCCTTGTTCTTTCCTGAAGTCAGGCTGAATTTCTGGTAGGAGCTCTTTTTATATGTGATGAACAGGACAACTTAGCAGAATTCTGGCAAGTAATTTGCCGACAATTGTCAGGAAGCAGATGCCCCGATGTTTTTCGAAGCACTGTCTGTGGCCTTTTCATAGATGCAAGTGGATGTCAAATGCCTGTTTATACTTCTGGGGTATACTTCCCGGGTCCTCGTTGATTGGCAGAGTATTGTTAGTTTCTGTGCCATGTGCGAACCTCCGAATCTGTAGACTTCAGCTGTATAGAATCTGTTCCAGACGCTTAGCAATTTGACAAAAGGTAGATTGATTTTACAGTATCAGTCAGGTCTGGAAGATCAGCAAGTGATATGTTAATTTCCACTTGGATTAGTTGGTCAATAGCCTCCTCGCTGATAGATGATTGTTGACTGAGAGGATGTTGTTCAAGTGTCCCTGTCTGTGTTTGATGTAAATTTTCTTTGTCAATGAGCAGTGTGGTGCTATATTAAAGATTTTCCTGATGACTGTGACCTGAAGATTGTCTTCAAAGAATCACAAAAGTTCTTCATATTCCTTTCTGCGTAAGACTGAATCTCATCTGCCCTACTGCTCAGGCATGAGTTTTGCAGCTCTCAGTTTGCACTGGACTGTCCTCTTGATGTTGACGACGGCCGCCCTCTTAGATGATAAAGTGCTATTAGGCCGTCTGTAACCGATGTTTCTCGTTCAAAAGTCTCTGTATGGTAGCATAGTTCTCACCAAACCAACCTTGATGTTTACGTGTGGTGAGGCCGGGGTTTTTGGATGCAGTTTAATAAACAGCTTCTGAAGGATGCCTAGTTTTCCTCGACATTATCGGAGCTTGTATCTATTATATCCAGTTGACTGCATATTTCTTAAAACAAACGCCTGGTTCACATTTTCCTGTTTCAACATTAACGTTTTGGTGACATTAAGGTTTTGGGGCATTTTTGTGCCTTGTGGTCGTCTGCTAGGCTGCATTCAGATTACTGAGCTTGGAGATTATAAGCATGTGATCGGTCTATCATTCTGCATTTCTTACGGATTTCGTCACTTGTATATCCCGCCTGTTTTATTTCTCCTGGCAATGACGTAGTAAATAAAGTGCCAGTGCTTGGAACGTGAGTGTATGAATTCTATTAATTAGCAATAAATAAAAATTACAAAAAGGCAGTACATGTAGCGAGGTCATACAGTGTAAAATGTCATGTTTGTGAGAAAGTTTATTTTCAAGCATTGTCTATTTAATTTCTTAAAAGTGTTACAGTTAATGTATATTTTGATTATTCTGAAATATATCTCAGGCGATGATGGAAACTGAGGAGGTTTTGCTACACTGTGTGTACTACACTCGCAGAAGAAATTAATAATAGTCACCGAGTCAGGATAAAGGTCAACTTTAAGATAAGATAAGGATTTTCCACATTAGCGTTCCGCTTTGCAAAATCTCTATCCATACTGACACATAATTTCTCGACGCGAGCTTAATTTTGAAAAAAAAAAGTATTAACCTGAAGGAAAATTACCATACCGAGTGACAAAATTACCTCAGATTACCCCCATGACCCGTTCTGACAGGACCCTGTCTATCATACTATAAAAGAGATTTTGATGGCAACTGTGAGACACCGAATCCGAATTATTTCCAAGGTTCTAGGGTAAGGGAATATCTCATGGAAAGCATATGTAAAGTATATAGTAATGAATGAACTACATGTCTAAGGTTTTGAGAAGACTTTAGATTTGTGTGTGTTTCACATGTAACCATCAGTCTCGCTTCCATACTTGTATAACCTTTTGATTTCAATAGTGTCATTTTCTTTACTGATCGCAGCCACTTCAGGAATCCTGTACACAAACCTAACAACATTATAAAACCTGCACAGAAATACTTTAAAGCTGAAACATTATCTTGTTGTTTCTTTAGTTAAAGTGACTGCACGTCAAGTTAATTCCCAATCAGAGTAATTGTTTAACATATTTTTGTGTTTTAAACCCTCACAATCAGAGCAACACCAAAATTACTCTGGATACTTATTCGTCTTAAAAACAGATTCTGTCATGAGACTGACATCTACTGACCTGATGAATTTGGAAGTATACATTAGAAGTACTCTAGTTCCTTAATTTCATCTTTGTTTCATAATGCGGAGATTGCAAGCATTTCACAGTTTCTTTTCAAAACCGAAATGCTAATATCAAAATAATATTAAAGGCTACATCTCACAAGCTAAGGTTGTTCATTATTTAGTTATAAGTTGTGCCGCCTGCAACGTATAGGGTTATGGTTTTTCTAGACAAATTAGTGATTGGTAATCTTTTGATTTGGGAAAGTGGTTATTGAATTTTTTTCTTTCTTTACTGACTAAAGCATACTGTTCGTACTTATTTGTTCTCTTGGCTATATTTATAAACGTTAGACCTCACTCAAAGCTCTTCCTGTGCATCATAGGAACCTCAAACTCTGGTCTCTGGTCTCGGTCTTACAGTGCTATTGGACTGTTCATCTTGGGAACAACTCATTTCTAGCCTGGAAAATCATTTTTCTATCCCCGCGAATAAAGCTGGTACATATGTAATATCCAAGTAAAGTAACGAGACAAGCGCTTTTATTTGCCAAAATAAAGACGTAAAATTAAATAGACCGAAGTATAGTCAGAGAATAACTTGAAAGTTAAATTAGAAACTGTAATGACAGTTCCATAAGACGTATTTCGTTCTATCTCCTTTTACTGTAGTTTTCTGCATATATTTTATTGGCTCTTACTGAGCTGCTGTTTTCACACACACCAAAATTAGGAATCCACTTCTGGAGGTTGAATATGCAGTCATTGAATCCATTGATCTTTTTAAGTATAAATATTAGACTTTTCCTTGAAATTCAACATTTGGATATCAAGGATTCGCACATGCAAAAGCTGTAATGTTTAGCAATCTTATAGAGAATGAAACTACAGAAACCTGTCCTTGAAGTCATACAACTTTTCAAGCAAAATTCTTATATGTTTGCTCAACAATTTCCGAATTTAAAGAGATAGTTTAAAGAAGAAAAGAAAAAGAGTACTAAAATTTGAAACTGTCCTTGAAGTCATACAACTTTCCAAGCAAAATTCTTACATGCTTGCTCAAAATCTTTATGCCAAATCAAAGTTAACCGTAGCAACAATTTCCGAATTTAAAGAGATAGTTTAAAGAAGAAAAGAGTACTAAAATTTTAACCTGTCCTTGAAGTCATACAACTTTTCAAGCAAAATCCTAACATGTTTGCTCAAAATCATTCTGCTAAATCATAGTTAACCGTAGCAACAATTTCCGAATTTAAAGAGATGGATGAAAGAAGAAAAGAGTACTAAAACTTGAAAATCTTGCCGATTAACATAAAAAGCATCAAATAAATTGGATCTTAAAGTTTCAGTTAATTTCCCATTGTGAGACTGGGAAGCTTTTTAATTCAGTGCCAAAAGTTACATTAGAATAATCGTCATCACTGTCAAAGTTATTTGTCATTCTCAGGCTTAAAGTTACGAATTCAAATTCATGACGCACAATGTCACGTGATTATTGAAAGCTCTACATTAGCTCACTGTGCTGTGTATATAAAATTTATACATATAAAAACGATATTATTACTTTTGTACTTGATATATACAATTTGTGCACAGGCGTAGTTGTAAACGGAAATGAAATGCATAAAGAAAATCTTTTTTTAGTAACAAGGATATTTACCCTAGAGCCACTGATTGCCTAACAGCAGTTTCCTTTGACGTTTCCAACTCCGTGTTACATATTTTGGACATTTATGTTATGGCGTCACAAACTAACATACATGTCCAGATATCTAAAAATGGGTGAGAAAGATCATAGAAAACTCGCTACTGACATCCAAATCATTACATTACATTTCTAGAAATATTTTAAATTGTATTGAAAATATTTCATTGTAAATTAGCCTTAAAAAGATCCCTACCAATCTCGATGTTAGTAGCTTCAAGTTTAATTTCTCTTCGTTAAAAACAGATTTCGCCTTGCAGATATTTCCATATAATAATCATCACCAATACACATACAGCGTTTATTAACTTATGAATATATATATATATATATATATATATATATATATATATATATATATATATATATATATATATATATATATATATATATATATATATATATATATACTCATTTCCCCATAAATGACCCATAGATTTTGTTTTGCATGATCAAGATCACTGTTAGTAAAATGTAACGATACATTTTCTTATAACAATTTCAAGAAAAGTTTATACATGTGCAATAATGAGAGAGAGAGAGAGAGAGAGAGAGAGAGAGACCCATATATTGGCGGACACTATCTGTTGTCTTCAATATCTTGTTTTAATAAGCGATCTAATGTAAAATATGTCAACCCATATATTGGCGGACACTATATGTCGTCTTCAATATCTTGTTTTAATAAGCAATCTAATGTAAAATATGTCAAAAACTATTTGTAACGAACAAGTCAAGATTATAAGCTGGTTCAAACAAAATGCTCTATAAACAAGCTGGGTCCTTTAAATGCATTCACAATATTGTGAGATGTAAAAGATGCCACATATTTTGGAATATTGTTCTTGCTGATTATTATGGTTAAAATTTATCAAAATATAAGTTTTAATACACGCATAAATGTCAATCACTTTAACCTCAAACCAGGCAGATATGACGTTCCTGTAGAGTATTTAAGAATAAATTTCAAATTTCATAGCTGAGGCAGTAAACGATGCAGCTATATTGCAGATCAGATGTTCGCCATTTCGTTGACGACATTTTGTAAAACTTTCTAAACAAAACTGTTATTAAGTATGGCAGTCCATATAGACGGAGTAGCAAAATAATATATTTGGCTACCTATTTGCATGGGCGCCCGCACATAGGGGGCAAGGGGAAATAAGCACGGATGTAATTTTTAAACATATTTTGACTTTAATCCTTAAAACTTAATAGTTGACCACTGCATGTTTTCCCCCAAACCCGCACCCAGAAAATAATTATGCACCTAGCCTATACGGCGGTTTTGTAGTCAGATCGACTCCGATTTCCTTTGGAACAAACTGCATAATACAACAAGCGAATTCGTATTTATAATATTTTTAATGAGTTGGTACCCGAAGCATTTCGACAAATGTTTAGAAATTGTACATAAGGAAACAGGATTGACCCATGTCGAATTTGCAAGAGAAAAAGAACAATTATTTTATAGATAGTGCTTAGCCAAGACAGTTCGTCAAGACTACGATAACCTCAGACAACTCATGTCAATTGAACACTTCAAGAACTTCGAAACCTTAGAAAATGCTGCTCGTATAGCTGACGATTATTCCTTGACATACAACGTTATTTTGCCAGAAAGACTTATATTCAGCAGTTTATTGGTTAAACGCCATTTCAGTCTCAAACGAGTACTTCAAAATCTCATACTAGTACAACTTTTAGGAACCAGGTTTCTGATAAGACTGATCAGAAATCCTTGTCTCTTCCTACATGCAACTATTGCAAGAAGAAAGGGCAAGTTATTTCTGATTGCTACTAATTGAACAATAAGCAACATAATCAAGACAGAACTATTCCAAATGCTCTTATTTCTAAGAGGTCAAGTTCAAGTTCATGTTTTAAAAGCAATACATTTGTTGTGTCTAACAAGCCCAAGTCTGATTTTATTATGGATAATTATGAATCATTCATGTTGAAAGGTTCTATATTACTCATGGGTGATTCTGTCAATCCTATGCCTAATAAATGTCAAGGGACGCAGGAGCTTCTCAGAGTCTTTTATTAACAGGTATTTTGCCTTTTTATGAGAAGTCTTCTTCTAATGAAAGTATTCTTATTCAGGGAGTAAAGTGTGACTTTGCTAATTTTCCTCTCCACTGCGTACATTTATCATTCTTAGTCTCATGACCGTTGACAGTCGGAAAAGTAACGTATTTTCCCATCGGGGGTATTCATTGATTGCTAGGCAATGACTTAGATGGAGATATAGATTGTGGTTAATCCACTTGAAAGTGACAAGCGTATCGTGGATCAGAAAATCAATCATATTGAAAATGAAATCCCTGATTTATGTCCAGCTTGTGTAGGTACTAGAACTATGAAAACGAAAGATCCTGAGAATGATTTTGATCAGGAAATTATTTCTTTAGCTGACACATATATTGGTCAGGCTTTTGGTAAGGTCATTTTGGTTCGTGGTTTGATAAATCAAGAGGCATTGATCACAAAGATCCTCTTTTTCACTATGCATTCTCTTTATTCTAATGAGAACGAGAAACGACAATCACTCCTTGTCGAACAGGAATAATATCCTGATATCTCATTTTTGTTTCAGAGGACTGTTAGCAGAAATGAAGTAAAAAAAAGTGCCCGTTTGCTACATTGTTAGTAATACGGTCCTGATGAGGAAATGGAGGCCACCTGAGGTCCTCACTGGCGACGTGCGGCCATTGCGCTTTCAAAATGTTGTTCCCAAGGGGTATATACAGGAAAATATTACTTTAATCCATAAAACTCATTGGCGGGTCATTTAGAGTCAATAAGACGTATTAGAAGATCTTGAATCTTTTTATTGGTTAAAAATTAAAATTGATGTTGGTAAATACTGTGGATCTTGTCAAACTTTTCAACTGGTTGGAAAACCTAATCAGTCGATACCTCATCTGCAACCTATTACTGCATTTGATGAACCATTTAGTAGAATAATGGTAGACGGTGTCGGTATCTTACCTAAAAGCATGTCATAAATGAAATTAATGATGGCCAAAATACAAAGGAAAGGAGTTTTCCGCCTGTTTATTGAGTTCTGGATCTCTTGCCCATGCCTCACATTTTTCTTCAGGCTGAGTTCTTTTAAAGTTGGAAAGAAAGCAAGTGACTTAAATTACATGATTAATACTCTTGTGATGTTAAAACTGAAGGAGTATATTGATAAAGATAGCCATGTTATTCAACCATGCAATTAATGTAGTTGTACCTGTCCCAAGCAGTCGGGATTTAAGCTATTGAATGCAATCGAAATTAAGTAATTTTGTTGTAACTAATCTTCAGAAATAATTGAATAACCTGGATCAGTAACCTTCACGTCTACATCTATAAGAAAGGAGTGAACTAAAACAGCTATTATTTGAATACGAGCACTTGTTTCAAGATGTTCTAACAAAAACAAATAAAATCTAGCTTTACATTGAAATTGTATATTCCACACCTGTGAATCCATACGTGAATATCCCTCTCAAACTCTCAAACAGGAATTTTGAAAACAAAGAAATTCAGTATTTGCTGGAGAAGGATTTAATTTACCGAGCAAATGTGACTGGAGCTCACCATGTATTTTTGTGCCAAAATCAGATAATACTTTCCGCATGTGCACTGACATCAGCAAAGTGAACAGTGTGACAAAGTCAGCTTCATTTCCATTGCCAAAAATCGATGACTCCATTGACAAAATCGGAAATGCAAAATATGTCACAAAGTTTAACCTTTTGAAAGGATTCTGGCAAATTCCACTGACAGAAAGAGCAAAGGAAATTTTGGTATATGTAATTCCAGATAGACTTGATCAATATAAAGTAAAGCTGTTTGGGATGAAAGGTTCGCTTTGTACTTTCCAACGTTTAATGAACATAATTACATCTGGTCTAGAGAACTGTGTCACTTACTTCGATTATATCATCATCTATAAAGACACATAGAAAGACCACCTGAAGACCAGCTGGAAATCCTGTTATAGACTCAGTAATGCAACTTTGATAATTAATTTAAGTAAAAATGAGTTTTGCCGTGCTTGTATTATATATCTTGGACATGTTGCAGGACACAAACAAGTTAAACCTATAGAAGTTAAGGTCAAGGATATCTCTGAATTCACTGTGACTATCAGTAAAAAGCATCTGATGCGATATTTGGGTATGGCTGGATATTATGGAAAACTTTGCTCCAATTTTTCCACAATTGCTGAACACCCGATCAATTTATTGAGTAAGAAAACCAAATTTCATTCTTCTGAAAAGTGTCTGGAAGCTTTTGATAAGTTAAAGGCCATACATCAGAGTGCATAAGTTGTTTCAGCTCCAAATTTCAGTCATTTAAAATTTATGTTGATGCAAGTGATGTTGGGGTTGTTGGAGTATTGATCGAGGAAGACAAAAATGGTGTAGATCATCTAGTATGCTATTTTTGCACAAAAATCACAAAACATTAAACAAGCACCGGATGAAATTATTCCACGATTGAGAAGGAATGTTTGGCTTTGATATTGGCTTTGCAACACTTTGATGTGTATAATAGGTCAGCTTCTTCTCTGGTTAATGTATTCGGTGATCATAAGATGAAAAAAACATTCAGATACTATTACGATAGAGTTTGATGTTGCAGGAATATACAATATTGACATCAGACACATCAAGGAGAAGCTAATCTAACGACAGATGCATTTTCACATATGTAGAAGTATTATACTGCTTCACGTATATTTTGCGTCATTCACAAGACGTCATCTTGTGGAAGTTTTATTCACAAATATATCTGACTAAATGTAAAAGGAATGCTTTACTGTATAAATCTTTCTCTTTGATGAGGGGAGGATTTTTGCATATTTAATTTGGATTGTTTGTTGAAGTTTTCTCCATGGTTATATGTTAAGTATAATTGTATTTTGGACTTGACCTTGACCAAAATCAAGTTCATTTATTATGTAAACAACATAATACATAGCTAATATTTTCATATGAACGTGGATTAAGTATGCAGATCATTATTACTGTAAACATGTTTATCTTAATCTGCGACTAGGACATTCGTTTTCAACAATGTAAATACGCAGTGTACCGGAAGTTTTTCATGTTCTTGTTATAATTTTAGTAACTGCTTTTATCTTGTTGACAATACGGAATGTTCAAGGAATTAACTTTTATCCCTCATCTGGTTCTATTTTGGTGACTTAGCTTTTATATAATCTTGTTTACTTTAGAAATTACTCATTCTTGCATTTAACATCTCAGGCATAATCATTGTTATTATTGTGTTTAGTATTTCATTTGGGTGGAATAATTTATTTAAAATAATACTCACTGGAAATACAATGTGCTCATCAGTAATATTCTTGGAGAAAACACTAAGTTGGAATTATAGTGAATTGGGAGAAGGACGTTTATATTATCTTCAAGCATCAAAAAACTGTTGGCACATTTCCACATTTTAGACCACTGGCATATGGATACATTTAAGAGTACAGAAACATAGACAAATTTAACGCTGGATCTCATTTGGATAACCAATGGAATTCAATTAGAACTTAATTCATTAGGGGTTGTGATTTAACTGTTTGGACTATTCAGGATTTTATTCACAATATCGTAAATACATTTTAAATGTTTACTTTTGTATTTTTGTATTCAAGGGAAATACATTTTTTGTTGAATTTGACAAAAGTTGTTTGACTTCGCTCTTTTCTGTTATTTAGATTAAGACCTTAGAGTCACTATATATATATATATATATATATATATATATATATATATATATATATATATATATATATATATATATATATATATATATATATATATATATATATATATATATATATTCGTATTTCGTTTCATGGAGTGATTAACTTTTGGTTCTCTGTTTAAAAATAATACCATTCACACAATAAAGCAAAGTACTATGTGCAGAAAAATTCTACGGAGGTCAATATTCAACGTTACACAGGCATATAATGAAGAACACGGTAGTCAAAATTACACTGTAGTAGGGCAGAACATTTTGCATTTGTCCATGTTGAAAATTTACCACAACTCTTGAGTACAAATAGATGTACCATCCCAATTACCCCTAAATAGATCACTATATGGACAGTACAAACCACCTTTGTCCATCTATGTGTCTTATTCCTGCCCACGTCACTTAATGTAATAATTGTTTTTCGAAATCGACATGAAAACATGGTCAGTATAACAGAGAGTGGAATTAGCTATGAAAGGTGATGAAAATTCAATTTATAACTGTTATAGTATTTAAATAGTTAAAGAACAAAATGATCAACGCACAGACAAAGCAAACATTACTCCTATTCTTATATATTTAAATAAAAAAATGTTTGTATCAACAGTATTTGTCAGCATTGTAAATATATAACATATCTGCGCCATCTTTATCCTGTCTTTGTTCATCTTTAGCGTGTCTTATCTCTTGTCTCAGCACTTACCGGAATTAATTATTTTAGAAATTTACATGAGAGTCTTTCATCACCAATCAAAAAAAGAGACAAGCGACAATTAAAGGTGAAAACAACTCAACTCTCATAACTGAAAATCGCCAAATGAAATTATTGCAGAGAAATTGCATTTAAAAGTCTACAACTGACATCTCAAAGACTACATACACATATTTTTTTAAATAAAACAATTATGATCAACAGGACACTTCCAATTAAGTAGTTTTAAAACATCTTTTTCCAGTACTTACTATATGTACATAAAAATACATACTCACGAGGAACTTTCTGCATCAGTATTAAATGAGATGAAATATTTTACAAATAATGATTAGAAGATTCTATTGTTTTGACAAGATGCATTATTGAATAGTTAGCATAATTCATTATAACACTGAGCGCAAGTAGACATTTAAAAAAAAAAAAAGTAACGCACAAAGTTAAATGTCTAATTCTTATACATTCATTTTGATCAATTTTCTATCGACCAGTAAAGATTTTCCAGTATTGAACATTTAAGACGTATTTTCATTGTCTTTGTCTTTTGCGTGTCTTTGTCCTGTCTTTGCGTTTTTTGGTAGGACCATTTAAGTATGCCTGCTACAGATGTGCGTACGTCAATGTCGAGATGGTTGAGGATTAATGAGAGGCACGCCAATTTGTTATAATGGCAGTAAACTTTAGTCATTTATAGTGTCTATATATTGTTTGTTTGAGCCATCTTGTCAGAGGACAAATTCAAAATAGCCATTGACTGTTGGAAATTAAAACTTTAAAATCATAGGGCATAAGAAGTCTATTTCAGGCCGCATAGTCCATATACCTAAACAAATATACAAGTATTTTAAACACAAAATATCGTATAATCTTATGTATATATATATATATATATATATATATATATATATATATATATATATATATATATATATATATATATATATATATATATAAAACAATTAGAGAGTGATTAGTTCCATCCATATGTAACGATGAGATTTCAGGATACAGCGATTTTCTTGTCATCATTGAAAACATACTTTCTAAAATTTTCTAAAAAACTGAATCCATTATAGTTTACACACATGTTAAAGGCACTATTGTTCTAGGCCAATAAATCAGCCCCTCACCCTTGGTGATATCGTCCATCAGTATCATCAAAGATTTGGGGTGTTGATTTATCGTACTAATGTTGTTCCATCTGGGAAGGCTTAATAAAAGAGGGGTTTGAGTAGTGTTCGTTTGGTCTAAACACATTCAACTGCGCAAGGAATTAACCTGAATACATTACTTAAAATCTGACGTACATAATTTCTTCAAAAACCTATCTAAATTCAATGAAAATGCACCCCACGAAAAAAAAAAAAATTTTTATCAGTGAGACTTTAGTTGTTCTTCTCTCCATAAACTTTCGGTTCTGTTACAGTTGCACAACCTATTAATGTGTCCATCCAACGAAACAAATCAAACCGGCCATAAATTGTTTACGGCATTTGTTGTTATTGGCTATGACAACGGCAATTACATTTTAGAAATTTAAGGTTTCTGCTTGCTAGCTTTACGGAAAATGTGAGCAGGATGATCCCAGAACAAACAATTCCATGCGTCTGTATGCACTGAAGTATCTTTAGGTACGTAATAAGCAAGGAAACGTACATTAGTTTAGTCTGTTTTGATGAACGCCGGCGCACCTGTTCTCTTAAAACTGCAGATGTCGTAAAATCAATTGTCGTATATATTGTAGTTATAAGTATCTATAATTTTTACACGGCATTAGCAGCATTCATTCTAATATAATGACACTGTTTATTACTTCTATAAGTAATACTTAACATTATCTCTCAACAATGATTGATGTATGTGTGTGTGTGTGTGTGTGTGTGTGTGTGTACATTTTCATTCAGTGGAAACAAGGCATGCAGAGTTTCTTTTAATAAAAAATGTCAACATTTCATGGTATGTTAAAGTTTATTGACTTATTACCTTGGGGACGGTGTACATTTGGGTGCAGGCTGGTTTGGACTAAATTACAGGCTGACTGGATCATTTGAAATAGTAAATTTAAATGTGACATTTACATTTGTTTGAGTATGATATTTCTCATTATTTCCCAGGTTTGCTGAGCAGTTCAGAGCTTCATTTCAGGAGACAAAACCCTGATTGTATGTGAGATAATGGCATTGTTCTAGATAGAAATCAAATGAAATAATGTATTAGTCTTTATGTTGCATGTTCAATTTAGCAGTGATATTTTTTAAAGCAGTTCATTGACCTTTTAGCAAAATTGAAATAGTTTATTTTTATTTATAAATAATACCATTACTAAGACTGAAGAAATCATAAAACCTGGGGTAACATTTTTGTTTATATGTTTATTCTGTTTAAGTGTATTAATGCTATTGTTAGATTTATTTTTGCTGTACTTTACTGTAATTACATGTACTAATAGTGCTAAATAACACTTGCATCCAAACAAATCTAACTTGGGTCCTGTAATATTTATCATTTATTTCAATACTATATCAGACATCAGTAACATATGTGTATATTCGGCTAATTTTGTGGCGCTTGTATTAATTAGAGTAAATAAAATGTTAGTGATATATATATTGAAAGATTTAAAATGATCATATGAAAGCCTGTCTTTCCCATGTTTAATGGAATGACTGTTTGCTCAATGTCACTGTAATTGTCTCATCATTTTATCACCATCTGTTACTACTTTGCTTGATCAGAATGCCCTTCATTAATTTAATTGCAAACAAGAATTGTGTGGTCATCTGACCACCAATTTGCAAAACCCATGTGATCAATGCCGCTATGTTCCACTTTTATTGTCATTTTAAAATTTACTGAATTTAATGCTATTCCAGAAATATAATGCATTTGCATTTTTTCAGAGATATTAATTCATAGAGTAACTGTGTTTTCTTTATAATGTAAACATTGAAAAATTGTTATTTTTATTTAAAAAAATCTAAATACAATAGCTCATATCTGTTTGGTTCTGATTTTGGCTAGAAATTTATGAAGAACTATCTTACACAAATTTCAAAGATGAAAATCAACCATTTACATTGTAATAAAATTTTATTAACTAGTAATAACTACTCAGATAAGTCAAGCATGTGTTTTCCATTGTTTTTCTTTGAATATTTTACATGGTCCAGATTTGCCTCAGTTAATTGAACCAAATCAGCTCATAATTTGGTCCGAAACAGTCATGGTCCAAATCAGCCAGCATTCATACATCCTTTTGATATATTTGAAATATTTACACTGCATACAAAATAAACAAGATTACATTTCTAACTGAATTAAGATTAGCTACAGGAAAATAAAAATTGACAGAAGGATTGAACTTTTTGTGTCCCTGCCTATTATGTCTGCTTAAAAATATATAATTCTACCTATTGCAGCTGTCTACAGCCTTTCTGGAAATTGGTAATTGTCTTCTTTTTATGAGCATCTATTTTCATTCATATTGAAAGAGACTGTTAGGATTTTAGCATTAAAAATGGTGTAAATGAAGAAAGTAGAGTGCTACATTGCATTGCTCAGGTCTCAAACAGTAACACAACCATTTTGATCAACGTGCTATTAACTAAAAAATGACAGGGAAATAAACCAAATGAAGAGCTGTCAAAAGTTAATTCAAACGTTTAAAGTTATTCATAGTTGATTCAAGTCATTATTATCCTTTACTTGCTAGTGACCAGCAGATTGTTTTTAGAGTGAGCAAGATAACTGCATCAATTGAGGTAAAACAGATGTTGACTGACCAACCAAGACAGCGAGAGAAGGCTGACCATAATATTGCTTTTATCTTCTCTATCACACTGACTCTCAGTTGGCCAGCTTATCTCAGTTTCAAAGTGAGAGAGAGAGAGAGAGAGAGAGCCAGAGCCAGATGGAGAGAGAGAGTGCTCTGGATGTATTGAGGTAAAATTGACATACTAAGTAACCATCCAACACACTGTTTACAATATGTAAAAGTGATCTAATTTAGAACTTTATTTTTTGCTCTTGTCCAATCAAATCATGAGTTGAGCTTATAGTAAAAAATGATAGTCTGTCATATAGTATGGACCAGAGTATAGAACACAGAGATTTGATTGACTGGTAAGTGGAAGGAGAAATCAGTGGAAAGCATGGGAAAGTTAGAAAAAAACGATCAAATAAAAACAAAGAATAAAAAGCATGGGAAAGTTAGAATAAAGGATCAAATGAAAACATAGAATAAATAGCATGGGAAACTTAGAATAAATGATTAAATGAACATGTAGAATAAAAAGCATGGGAATGTTAGAATAAACGATCAAATGAAACCATAGAATAATGTATATTACCTCTCATTTATTCCTGTGAAAAACATGAATATTCCTTATTTCCATTTCTTTTTTTCATTCATAGATATTTCAGTTAAAGCTGTAGTTTCCCTTTCTTGCTGTTTTGAATAACTTTAATACAGTCCATGCCATCTGGGACAACCATTTTTCTGTGTTGTATTTCCAGATTGTACTGGATCACACCTTTAGGTTGATCTGGTCCAAAAATGTTCATATGCTACATTAACATTGCCAGCTTGGGGCATATAAATAATGACCTCCCAAAGGAACATGATTGTACTTAGAGGATCTAAGTAAAGTAAATAATTGTAATTTAAAAGTGTGTAGAATAAATGCTAAAAAATGACACCCATTACTGAAATATTTGGTGTTGAATGCCTGCATGACCTGTATGATTTTTATGATAGTAGTATATACTATGATCTGCAGGCAGATTATGGTATGGCAGATCAGGATCTTTGTTGTTTGCAGTTGGACTTGACTTATAAGCGAGTATTGTTGGCAATTTAGTATTTATATTAATGTAGTCCTGATAAGTTTTCCTCTTTTATTTTAAAATCAATCGGCAGTGATTGACCATGGTGTCAGAAAGAAATCACTCTCAGTAGTGAGTCCTATATAATTGGCTATTTTCTGTTCAGCTTACAGGGCTTATGACTGCATGGTAACAAATATGAAGTTGAAATTAGACTTAATTGGTCAGATTAATATCTTATAGTGTAAATTTATCCACACGTACACTCCAATTAGTTAAAAATATTTGTGAATGGGATACATTGTAGATATTGTAGTTTGGGCCATTTAAATGATAATGGTAGAGAAATCAGGGGTGCTTTAACAACCAAGTTTTCTCTGCCAATACATTTTGGGTCTCCCACCTCTCAATATCATTAGAGGGGCCCCAAGTGGCCAAGTGATCTATAGCACTTACCGTTCCAGATCACTGCCATCTCACCTCTGTCTGTGTGGGTTCGAGTCTCAGGCTCAGCTAGCGTGGGTACGTGGGAAAGCCTGCCAGTAGCTTCTCGTAGATCGGTTGTTCTTCCCTGAGATTTCCAGGGTTCTTCCTCCATCAGTTATACTTGCCGCCATATATAGCCTATCTTGTGCTGAAAAATGGCGTTAAACCCTAGAATAACAACAACATCAATATCATTGGTACCATATGAGAAAATATTGCCTGGCTTATTTTTAGTGTGCCCATGGCTTTCTTGCAAATTTTAAAAATAACTCTGTTCAGTATTTTTTCTCCAGCCAATACATGTTTCCCTTATGATTCTCTTTCCCCAAATCCAATTTAAAAAAAAAAAATTAAATGTTGCATCATCACTCTAGACACCTGTAACAATTTATTTATTGATGGTTCATAGGATAATACTGATGTTTCTAAAAAAAGGCTATTCTCCATCTTTGTGTAACATGCTTTTGACTATTTTGAAGGGCCTATAGGAAGTGAAGATAGTATGTATAATTAAGGATCTTTCTTAATGGAAATGCATGCCATATTTTAAAAAAAGCCATTTATACACAGTTGGGCAGTTGGATAAATATGACTGCCATTATTTCACCTGCTGAAATAAAACTGAGTTGAAAGTACAGAACTTTCTAACTGTCAAACTTAAATTTACCTGGAAATATACCAGTATTGCTCTAGTTTTGGGAAGTTCTTTGAATTAAATTTGTGGAGCAATGGTTAAGAAGGTTAATGGTGCTTTTGGAATATGTTTTTGTTTTCCTTGAATTTATTAATTTTTGTCAATCCACAAATGAAAGCTTTCTTTTATTGTTAATTTACAGGATAGCACAATATATACAATCAGCTTGTAACGTCCATCATTTCATTCTTTTATATATATCAATTTCTAAAATATATTCTCCCCCCTTCCTTCCAGGGCCCCGAGTGGCCGAGTGGTCTAAAGCGCTCTCTGTTACGGATCACTGCCATCTCACCTCTGTCTGCGTGGGTTCGAGTCTCAGATTCGGCCAATGTGGGTATGTGAGAAAGCTTGCCAGTAGCTTCTCGTGGGTTGGTGGTTCTTCCTGTGGTTTTTTCCCGGGTTCTTCCTCCACCATTGATACTGGCTGCCATGTATAGCCTATCGTGTGCTGAAAATTGGCGTTAATCCCTACAACAACAACAACAACCCTTCCCTGTCATTAGAATCTAGATATCTCAAACTTTGATCTACTACTTTTTTTGTGTGCAGTTTAATGTTTTCTTTCAGTGTTCATATGTAGGACATGATAAATACAAGTGGTTATTAAGGTCTACCTTTTTGTTCCTTGCTAAATTATTTGATTTAGAAAATTCTCTTTCTCTCTCATTTCAGTATAGATCTTTTGATTGGATACAGGAGAGAAAGTCTGACATCATTATTGTTATTACACAGGGCAATGCTAATCTGTGGAGTTACAGTAACTGGTACCCCATGGCCCAAACTGTGGGTTACCAGAATTGAAAACACATGATAGATCTGATGTGAAAGCTTCCATCATATAATAACTTTGTTTATTAACAACAGCCAAATAATCCAGCTACATTGCCAATTCATTGACCCAGTTTACCTATTGATACATGCATATTGTTTACTCAATGATCTCATCTTGTTTGGACAGTAGATTATCATTTTAGACTAATGACTCTTGTATGTAAGGTCAAATCAATTTCCCAATGGCAGTCTAGTTCCTAAGAAAAAACATCTCTATACCATAAATATTAGCCAATGGCTGGTTTGGGGAGATAACCAATATCATTGAGTGTATATTATTACTAAAGATTTTGTTCAGCAAATGGGCTACAGGATGTTTTGTTTTTCATAGAATCCAAGTCCCTCCCTACCCCACCCCAACCCTTCCTCCATAAGATAAAATGATCAATGCATTAACTTTAGAAGATATTATTCGGCAAATTAAACAAATGAAGTGTACATGTAAGCTGTCATATTTGTACATTCTGATTATGCTAGATTTCTTGAAGTAAAACTCATAAGTTTTATTTTATTTCTGTGTCCATAAACAAGTTTACAATAGATTACACAATGATTGAACACATTCTAAAAACACCTTTATTCTTTGAATGGGGTCATTTTTTGTGTGCAGCATTTCACTTAGCTTACTTGCAGAGCACTAACATCAGAATTATTTCTTGATGGTGGCTGGAAAATTTATATGAAAATATATAATTTAAATCCATTATAATTAAAATCAGGTTAAAATAAGTTAGTAGAACAAGTAGGTGCCACTTCAAGATAATATTCTGTTCACCTCTTGATTCACAATGAAAATTATAGCTTTCATATTTAGGTTAGTTATTATTTATATTTAATTTGCATTGTTGTTTTTAGTTATTTTCTTTATTCATTACATGCTATTGATAATGTGACATTACATGTTGGACTTGACCTTGTCCAAAATCAAGCTCATTTTCTACCTGACCAGAATCATTGATTTTAGTTTTGTAGTAAATATGTTTATCTCATCGGATTCTAGAACTTTGGAAATTCCACATGAGATTGCCTCCTGCTGTTTACTAAACATTTTATATTATAATATTAGTAGTAGACTCTAACTATAACTAAGATTTTATTTTGTAAACATTATGAACCTTCCAGAAGTAAACTTTTTATTAGATAATGTGTTTTTTATAATAGAAAATACTGATTGTGACATGAGGTCAGGTAGAGGACTATATAATCTTGTTTGACTAGAAATTAATTATTCATGCTATAAGATCTTGAGGCAGGATCAGTTGTATTATTGTTGTGTTCAGTGGTTCATTTGGGCTGGAATTTTATTTATTCAAATTTTTTAATTCAAGTGATTTTACTTTGGAAATACAAAGTGCTCTTCAAAAAAAAGATTCTTAGGAACAGAGACTTCTTGAATTGTATTATTGTGATCAGACAAAAGACTGTTGGTACATAACAATGACATAGGCCACTACAGGCACATAAAACTTTAAGCATTTTATTTAATTTGGATTTCCACTAAAGTTTATTCAGAACTTTAATCATTAGGAGTTGTGTCTGTAATTTTAAGATTATTTGGAATTTAATTCACAATACCATCAGTTCCTTTCTTCATTTTCATTTGTATTCCAAGGAAATAATTTATTTAGTGAATTTTACAAAGCTTGTTGCTTTTTACTTTTTTCTGTTACATATACTTGTTTTAAGACCATTGAGTCATACTAGTGTGTGTGTGTGTGTTGTGTGTGTTTTGGGTTTTTAACGTAGCTTGAACAATTTTTCAGCCATATTGCTACGATGTCTGCACTGTGGCAATTTATAGTGATGTCTAGCACTGGGGCTTCATGCCGCAGACATGTAGCATGGTGTCTCACCCAGTCAAATTATCCTGACACCAGGCCAACCAGTCCTACAACTAACATCTTAAAGCTGAGTGCCAAGCAAGGCACCTGCTATTACCATTTTAATGTCTTTGGTATGACTCGGCTGGGGTTCAAACCTGCAATCTCCTGCATCCGAGGTGACAATAGAGTGAAAAATGTCATTCAGTTTTATAATGCCTTTTACTGATTGTCATGTTATGTGTATTTTCACTACCATTGAAGACCAAGCAAGATATCTTAACTTTACAAAGTAAACAGAGTCTTAAGTGCTATTTTGGCCTGTCATTTTATCTTTCAGGCTCTTGAAGACCTAGCTTGAAGTCATGGAGTCAAAGAAAAATGGTAAAGATCCAGAAAGTCAGGGCTGGATTAGTACTTTGGGGGACCAAGGGGACTTAAAATTGGGAATGTGTGTCCTTAATAGATCTACAAATATACAATGAAGGCTATGTCCTTATACATGTATAATTATTATAGCTACATCAGGCAAAGTATTTGATGGTTTAGATCTATATGTGGTTTATTTAAACACATATAATTTTATCCAATGCAACCAGGGGGACTCTTATGACTAGAGGGGGATGGGGCTAGGGGCATCTGCCCTCACCTTTAATTCAGCCCTGCATAACGTGTTATATCTTCATGTTGCTGAACCATGTGGAATTTTGATTTTCTATTATAATGAAGCACCTTTGTACACTGTATGGAAACCTTTGTACACTGTATGGAAAGAGGGACTGTTGTTCAAGTTCTCTCTCCCATTAATCTGCTTCAAATTAAACTGAATATATGATGTTTTAGATTTGTTGGCAGCATACAAAATTTATTCATTAATATTGCAACACCCTGTGTGTTATATTGAAAAGACCAGATTACAGGACTTAAATGATAAATAATAAAGGTGAGATAGAACATGCCTTTAAATATTGCATAGTGACTGTTACATCAATACAGTGTTCCTCACAACACTATAAGCTTATGCTGAAAATATAGAGTAGATTTATTCCTCATGATGGCAAAAGGCAATTTATGGTGAAATAATTTCTGTTATTTAATTTCTTTGCATAATAACAGTTAGCTTATTAGATTGACTGTAACACATTCTGACATAGTAGCATGATCTCTCAATGGAAAAATAATTTTTTTGGGCAATAGCAGTGACTTTATAAAGGACTACTACATTAACATAATGATTATAAGGCATTTAAATTTGTGTAATAAATCTACTTAAAATTTTATTATAACAATTTGATTTTATTTCAGAGTTTTATCATGTTAAGTTAAAATCAGTTATATGAAAAGTAATTGGTGGTTTTCAATTTTATTTTTAAATATATGTCCAACATTCTTTTTAACTTACCACTCTGACAGCTATCTACCGCTGCACTATCTGCACTCTTATTATGGATGCCTATTCACATCATATGATCTTAGTCAATCAAGCTTGTCCTTCTCAGGGCTAGCAATGTAGCCATGGCAGTAACCAAGTCAACTGTTCAAAACTGCATGGGAAAATGTCTTTGAACAAAATTTAGACAGAATTAACTTTTCCTCTCAATATCCATGGTGTGCATTTTTACTTTTAATCTTATTTGTACATTCATACATATGATCCATAGAACTGAACAAAACGGACAAGCGAAATGCAGTTCGAGTGAGAATGCTTTTTGTTGTTGTTGTTGTTGTTGTTGTGGGGTTTTAACGCCATTTTCAGCACACGATAGGCTATACATGGCAGCCAGTATTAATGGTGGAGGAAGAACCCAGGAAAACCCCAGAAAGAACCACCGACCCATGAGAAGCTACTGGCAAACTTTCTGACATACCCACATTGAGCAAATCCGAGATTCGAACGAGTGAGAATGCAACATACAATGAGTTGTAATACAGTTAGGAATAGTCCCTTTCAGATATATATTAGTCTGGATATTAAAGCAAAATAACAAGTTCTATTTTGCCAAGAACTTACACAATGAATAGTAACATTTGTTCTAACTTATTTTTCAACAAAAGTCTAACAAGACAAATGTAATTCTTTGGCTGGGCACATTGATTTCATCACTATCCTGAGTCTCACTGTTTCGGTAACAAAAATCTGGAGGATGGCTGAGGTCTTAATTTATAGATGACCATCATATGTCTGACCTTGGTAAAGTTGGTAGCCCAAATTTTAGAAAGGTAAGTTAATTCATTTCCGAAACTATTCATGAGAGATTCCAGCACGACACACACATGGTCCAACTTGGAAATCAATAAGGCACAATAACCGCTAACAATAACATGCAAACTTTATTCCACTTAATTGTTGATCTTCCAGGGCTTGTAGAGTTGATGCCATCAGATGAATTGTTTGATGATTATTTCATTGATATTCATGACAACAGCATGACATTACAAGGACCAGAACAAGGTTTTTATGCTCATGCTTAGTATAAAACACATAGCATACACATCAAGGTAGATTAGTTCTTAGCTAATTGTGTTACACTTTTTAAATAAGGTCATTATTATTATTATTATTATCCATAAAAGAATGCGGATGGTAAGCTAAACGATGGTGGGTGGCATACATACAGGATTAGAAGAAGCAATTCACATGGCATAATGTTTTCAGTGACATGAAATGAGGTGATCAAAAATTCAACAGTCTCATAGGTGAAACATCATCTCATGCCCCAACACTTACATTAAACAATCTTGACACACTGAATGGACAATGTTTCTGCGTGCAAATCTCCATTCATAATACCATAAAGGCATTACATTATAGTGAACCGCATCATGTTTTTTCTGACTTTGTTTCATGTTTTTATTATTATTATTATTATTATTATTATTGGAAAGGGAATATAGTTCTTAATAGTGACTATAATATTAAGGATTGCTGAGTTAGGTCAGGTTAACAAATAGTGCCAGGTGTTCTGTTTTGTTGAGTTAGGTATTACAATATTGTTGTATGTGATTGTGGATTTTAGGAAATAAGAAATTTAGCATGATACACCAAATCTGGTTACATGGAATTTTCTGAAGTAATTGCATTTTGATGAAATGACAGATTTATGTTATGGAAAACAACACTTTTTTGACTTTCCATATTACACTAGTCTCCTTTGTTTAGATACTTAAAAGGCAAGAAACAAAATTAAATTAAAATTGTTGATCTATGTATAAACTTTGATGCTGCTTTATACCCAAGATAGGTATTATTCAGTACTGGTCTTTTTGTCTCAAGGAGAACTAACTGAAGAAGAGACATACTAATTATTGTCTTTGGAACTTCAAGAGGATATAATAGCAACTGATTGGTTGATTAAATAACATAATAGCACCTGATTGGCTGATTAAATGTTGTAGACTGACTTACTTATTTTTGTTATGTCTTACAGGCCTTTTTTTCCTCCTTGATTTTTAGTGATAGCTTGTCAATATATTAAGCTATCAGTTTGTTCATGGGGTATTGGTATAGAAAGAACATTTATTTTCTATCAACCTATTATTTTTTAATTTATTACAGGTTTATATTTGAGATATTGAAGAAAACTGCTCATTTCAGTTAAAGTTCAAGATAACTGACTCAAAAGGAAAAATGGTTTCTACACAATCACTTAAATTGTAGATATATGCCTTTTGAAAACTTCCTTTAAACATCTTCCATTTGTGCAGAGTTAACTCAAGAAAGTACTGAATAAAATCCATGTCTTCCATTTTAGAGAGTGGAGAATATGACCCAGTTATTTTAAATGGCAGATTACGATCAGATCTTAAAAAGCAACCACGTGATCTGATGTAATGGTCATTCATATCAATGAATGCATTATATAATATGGGGGTTTTCCCCAAAGGTGGGGCTATGAAAACCGACTCATAATGGCTGATATTTATAGCAGGGGTCAAAAGAAGCTTTCAAGAGAATGGTGTACTGGCATCAAAACGTGTTTCCGTGCAAATCAGGTAAAGGCATCCAAAGGTGCCCACATGAGATAAAGTGTTGTCTTAAGTTACCAAGCTTTGTGGATTGCTTGTACCTAGGGTACAGGAGAATCCTATAGATTTGTTCACAAAAGTCAAAGGTGAAGGTCACCATGACTCAAAGAAAATGGTTTTTATACATTAACTAGAGTTTTACATGATCTACAGCTAGCAGACTTAATTATGAGCTTGATGCACAAGGAACCCAATAGATTTAGGATAAAAATGTTAAGGGTCAAGGTCATTGACTGAAAGAAGACAAGTGGCTGACGAACAATAATAATATTTCTGCAAGGTAGACCTTGAAAAAACTCAGTGGATTGCTTGTACTTTGGATAAGGAATAATCCAATGGAGTATGGTGTGAAAAGGTGGAATGTAAAAACCACAGTGACTGAGAGAAGGAAATGAGAGAATAATATTAGTTCCACACTACTGTCATGTCCCAAATGTTGAAGTTGGCTTGCACGTAGGATAAGAAAAAATTATTTTGGGTTCAAAAGGTCAAAGGTCATTGTGACCGAAAGGAGAAATATTGCTTTTGTGCAACAATTTCATCAAAGTTATATGTTTAGTAACAAAGAAGTTATGTGATTTTGGGGTCAAAAGGTCAAAGATTATGGTCACTTTCAGAGAGCATTTTTTTTATTTTACATAACCTTAGTACCTTGACCAAAGTTTGTAAAGACCTTGTAATTATATTAAAAGGGGAATATTAGTTTTGGGGTCAAAGATCAGGGGTTCCTTCTGGCTGCAACTAAAACAGGATTTGTAGAATACTTTTTGTTTTACAGTAAGTTCCTTAACCATACTTCGTGCATTAAGGCAATACAGAAATCTTCAGGTTCTCAAGTCTAATGATCAGAGATCATGGTCATGGTATGTCTAATAAGAAGATAACGATTTGTCTCCACATTTAGTTAAGTTCATGACCACATACCTTAATGAGAGGTTGAGGTCAATGAAAACCCTTGATCAGCTGTTTTGCAAGTCAACCATACTGTACGAACTCCTACATAGAGGACTAGTAAATACAGATTTGGTATATCACGCTCATTGGTTATTAATGTCAATGGAAACTACTGCATTGTGTTTCAAGAGCTAAATTACAAGCAAAACAACAGATTCATTAAGCAGTTATTGCCCTTGGTAGTATACAATGCAATTGATCCACATTTCATCTTTGGCTTATTTTGATAACATTTATTCAGTGCCATTTTGGAAATGGTAATCAGACAAGCTCTGATTCTTTCATGTATATTTTTACCATAGTATAAAGTTTAGGAGATCAGATGGTAGTAATTTTTATGTGGTAATTTTCCAGCTAACTCGAGGAAAGAAGCTCAGTCAAGTAAGACGTCTAATCAGGACCTCAAGGTTCCAGAAGGGCCCATAAAGAAAGTAAATGTTGCTAAAAGTAGAAAGGTACCATCACTACCATCACCAGGACAACAAGATCAGCCACCACCACCACCACCAGCAAAACAACTACAAATGAAAAAGAAAGCAGCTGAAACTATAGATGTTGTCATGGAACAAGAACATGATGCTAAACCACCTGCTCCACCTGCTCCTCCTCCTCCTCCACCTCCTCCACCTCAAGAGGCAATTACACCAGCATTTAAGTTTCGTGTTACTCCTCAAGTTCTGAGGGAAGCTCAAAACAAATTGAAAAAGCAGAATCGGCATTTGAATGCAGGTACAAAATATCAGTTAATGTATTATCATTTTTCATATCTGTTTTATTAGTCATTTTGTGTGTGTGTGTGTGTGTGTGATTTGGATGTTTTACATTGCTTGAACAATTTTTCAATCATATCACTACAATCTGCAGAGGGATGTCTAGCACTGAGAGAGAAAGAGAGAGAGAGAGAATGCAATAATTTAGATTTTAAAGTGGACTCTTAGCTAACTTTATAAATAAAATCACTATGCTATTGGCTGCAAAATGTCAAAATATTAACTCTTGGAAGTAAATTTATTGTCATGTATCACTAGTTGTTTAAGACTAATCCATTTATTACTGTAAGCTATAGGATGTTAGATGTATTATTATTTTTTGTGAATACATTTGATTTAGCATGGCAGAAAATTCATACAAGTAACTGATTCTTAATACTTAACGAAATCACTTTCGGCAATATAGATTTTTCGAACTATAGTTTTCTCATCACATTTGCATAATTTTTGCGCATGCTAAAATGTGATTTACATTATAAGGAACACATAACAGGAAGTAACCCTTTGGTTTGTTACAGTTCTCAGTGTGCAAACAAGTTAGACATAGTTCTTTGATGATCAGTACAAAGCTCTTTGATGATCAATATAAAGCTCTTAGGTGATCAGAATAAAGCTCTTAGGTGATCAGTATAAAGCTCTTAGGTGATCAGTATAAAGTTCTTAGGTGATCATTATAAAGCTCTTAGGTGATCAGTATAAAGCTCTTAGGTGATCAGTATAAAGCTCTTAGGTGATCATTATAAAACGTTTAGGTGATCAGTATAAAGCTATTAGGTGATCAGTATAAAGCTCTTAGGTGATCAGTATTTTTTGCTTCTGAATGCTGAGACTAAAGTTATTCAAAACCAGTTTGTTTCATTAATATTTTATTTTCAAACTTAAAAAGTTATCAAGTTGATATTGTAACAGAAATCGAATTCTTCTCAAATAATGACTTTCCGTCTTTGCTAGCCAAGGTTCCTATAACCCTATTTACACCATGGCATATTGAGCAGATATTTCTGTGCTTCCGGTCTGTGAATTTCATTGGATGTGGTGTCAAGCCACTGCATCCAATCAAAATTTAGTTGTTAAAATTTGAATACTATTCATTTGTGATCAAGACAAGGGGAACACACAAATTGAATGAACTGATAAATAAGCACTTTTCCAGTGCCGGTCCATGTTTGCACAAATACCTTTCACTCAAAAAGACCTGTAATAGCTTTTGTCTGGTATATTGTCATACTTATGATGTTAAACTTACAAAGCATCTTTTTTAGGTTAATTGCCACCATTGGTTTTGGCTGATGTACAATGCACCCTGCTATTGGTTAGTTGGAATTACATACTAAGGGAGGCAACACATGAAATCCAATAGATGTTGCTAGGACAAAGCACCAATATATCTGTTCAATTTGCCGAGCAGTAGATAGGGTTATTGGAACCTTGGCTAGTGAAGATGATTCTCAGGATTGAAATAAATTTGCACTCAGGTTTGAATATGGTAGTTGTTTATTATTCTTAATTGTCTTAATATCACAGTTGTTTTATCAATTTAGGACTTTCTTTTCATCTTTCAGTCACACTGGATAGATATGAACTGTTTGATAAGTTTGACTTTTGGAATCATATTCCATTGGTCAGTATAAAGGTAAGGAAATTTTGGAATACAATTTAGTCCCTATCTTTGCTCTTAGATCTGTTGTTATGTATTGCTTGATGTATTAATAGAAATAAAAAATAATGGCATTCGTTTTGATGCTTATCTAACAGAGTTTCTGATAATCTCATTTTAGTTGATTATGAAAATGATTTACTTATAGTAGAAAAAATGATTCTAGCTTTTATTGCATCTAAAATTGATTTTCATTAAATAATATGCATACATTTAAATTTTAAAAGTATATTTTAATAAAGTTGTATTAATATAGTGCATTAAAGCTGTGTCGTGCAAGTGCTTGAATGCTATGTCATGATAGTGTATTAATGCTGTGTCATGATAGTGTATTAATGCTGTGTCATGATAGTGTATTATTGCTGTGTCATGCAAGTGCTTGAATGCTATGCCATGATAGTGTATTATTGCTGTGTCATGCAAGTGCTTGAATGCTATCATGATAGTGTATTAATGCTGTGTCATGCAAGTGCTTGAATGCTATGTCATGACAGTGTATTAATGCTATGTCATGATAGTGTATTAATGCTGTGTCATGATAGTGTATTAATGCTGTGTCATGATAGTGTATTAATGCTGTGTCATGATAGTGCATTAATGCTGTGTCATGATAGTACATTAAAACTTTGTTATTATGGCGCATTATAGCTGCGTTTGTCTAGTGACTGGTCACTGGTGCAGATCACAGGCAATCATTGAGTGCTGGTCACTGTACTTGTCACTGGGCTTTGAACGCTAGTCATGGTCTTGGGGTCTCATTATAAGTCTGTGAACAGTGATTAGGTTAACACACCCTGCTCCCAGTTTCTGTGCTGGCAGCTAATCCTGATGGAGATAGGGAATCAGCCTTTACACTCAAATTCGGGAAGGGGATTGGATCATCATCCACTCCCTTCCTTATGTTTCTTTTTAATCCTTATGGGATGTGGGGACAACCTTTTCAAGGAAGTGAGTCTTCCTTCCCCCTCATGGATGGCACCATGAATTTTCCTCCCTTGTAGCAAATGTTATAGGTCACTGAGGAGGGTTGACACTCTCCTCCTAAGTAATCTGTGAGGGATAAGAAATGTGCTTTTTTCTTCAAACATGTTATCAGTTCCATCACCACCCATTTTTAGTTTCGGAATGATGACGTCCCTGTTCCTACATTTTTGCAGATGGACAGTAGAAGAGGCAGTTCCTTCTCATATCAGGAGTGAACTCAAGATGCTGACAGTCTTGTGATTATGGTGAACTCTCACGAGTTTGCTGAGGAACTGGTGGCAGTGGTTCCTCCCTCACCATCCTACTCCCCACCTATGTCCTTCTTCTGGACTGGTGTCTGAAGTCTTTGAGCTCTGTAGATAGGAAGACTCTTTCCAGTCTGGAGTGTCTCTTAGGAGCAGCTTTGCATTGGTACCTTCTGTTGCTCTTGCATTCCACAATGGTCTTGGAGATTTCACAGAAGTTTTCTTGGGGACAAGAGTTTGGCAGGCAACAGAAAGGGTAGTCTGTTCCATACCAACTCCCATGTGTCAGCTACTGGTTTCTGCATCCAGCTGTAGGGTCCATTGGTCCTTTAATGCTGGGGCATCACAAGTGAGTAGTTTGATTGGGACCTTTCCTTACCTTTCAGTTTAAAACTTAGAGGCTTTGAAACTTAAGACATGTACACTTGATACTATTGTCTGATATGCTGATCTGTTTTCAGTGGTCTCGTTCAGTCTTTGAAAGGAAGAAGTAATTTCTCCATCAGCACTTTATCAGTTTTCCCTCCACTCAGAAAATACCTCTGATTTTGCCTAAGCTATGAGGTATTCCAATTTTGGGCTGTTCCATTCAGACTTTTCTCCCTTCCAGAGCTTTTACAAAGGTGATGGTGTCAGTCAAAGCCTACCCGATTTCCCGAGAGAATTCCATCCTCCAGTATTGTGATGGCCGGTTGGTACATGACATCCTCAGAGATTCACTTATGAGTGAATTGTTGGCTTATAAGTGCCCCATCTTGGTCATAATCCAACCTATAGAAGTCAGAGCCCATCTGTTCTTAGGACTTAACGTATGTAGAGATGAATTTCCTCACAAATATCTTGAGAGTTTGTATTTTTCTGGACATGACTGACAAGATCCTGTTCCTCATCATGGCTCTCCAAGGCCTCGTACTCAACACGTCTTTACCTCTTACTCCTAGTACTTAGAATTCTGGTAGGGAGACTTGTGAACTCTCTAGTTCCTGCTTCTAGCAATCTGGAGAGTACACAAATATCCTCTGTCTGTTTGGATTCTGCTGAGTTGGAGGTTCATCCAGGACTGGTTTCAGGCAATAGTCACAGGTCACACCCCAGAAGCCCACGTTTCTGTACACCGATGCGTGATAGGGTGTAGTTCTTCAGGGATCTTGGTCCTGGGAAGAGGCAATGCTTTATATAAACAACTTGGAAATGTGTGCAGTGTCTCTAGCATTTTAGGGTGGCATCAACCTTATCAGGAGTCACTGCATGATGATGCCTTAACATACGTCATGCGTCAATAATGTACTCATGCTCCTTCTATTTGCATGGAAGTTTGGAACCTCCTCAATTGGGTGGCCTTAGAGGAGATCATGCTGCAAGTCTGCCATATTCCCAGCAAGAAGAATATCATGGCAGACAGTCAGTCCAGAAGGGGTCATGCATTCCTTATGGAATAGTCTCTTCACCAATTAGTAGCAGAGTCACTTTTTAAGTTGTGGTGGAGACTTTTGGTGGGCTTGTTTGTGAAGAGGTTTAACACCAACCTACCTTTTTTTATGCCTCCATGGTCCCAGATCAGAGGGCCTCGGCAATGGATACTTTCAGTCTAAAGTGGGATTGTCGATTTGTGTATGCTCTCTCACCTGTCAGATTGATTTTGTAGGTGACTCTCCAGGTCCAGTCTTCACTAGCCCCAATGGTCGTGATTCAGCAAACTCTACAACGTTTTGGTAGATGAGACGAGGGATCTGCTTTTGCAACAAAGAGCACAGGTTCTCCACTTTCATGCTTGATTCCTCTCAAATGATAAATCAACCAGGACCGATTTTAAACAAGGTTGCAAACTTCATCATCCAGGCAAGGAGGCTTTATGCTTCCAAGATCTACAATGCAGAGTGGAAAATCTTATGTGATTGGTGCAGTAGAAACTGTGTTGATACTAGTTGCTCCTTTTGATTGCAGTGGGAGATTTTCCTTTTGATTTCAATGAGAGATAGTTTGGCATCCATTATTAGAGGCTATAGGGAAGTCCTTTCAAACTCTTTAAGTTATGTAGGTATTCTGCCATTGACTTGGACTATTATCTCTCCACTCTTATCAGTTATTTTAAGCTTCAGAGACCAGTATCTTGCTCACTAATGCCTAGATGGAATCTCCTGTGTTCTTTTGGCATCGCCAAAACCTCTACTGAGTGAAGCTGCCTTCAAAAACTTTACCCGTAAGACATTTTTACTGCTTTCTTTGGCCTCAGTGAGGATGAGGAGCAAACTTCAGGCCTTGTTGGTAGAAAAAGGGTTGTTTATGGTTTAGTGGTAATCATGATTTGATTTCTCTCCTTTGCCAGTCCCTATTTCTGGCTGAGACACAGCTATGATAGACTATGATGTCCATTTAGGGCCATATTGTTTCATTTGGCTTACTCTAATGGGAGAAAGATGGGTCAGAAGCATTTCTTCATATCACTTACATATAGGGACCAATGATTACAACACATGAAATTAGGGCTATCTTTAGCCTGTTGGAATCACTCATCCTTGTATGATGTTGTGACAACCTCTTCTGCAGGTTACACATTACCTTCTCATTTAACCTTTGACTTTTGGCTTACCATAGTGAAGTTTTGTTTTTGTTGAACCTGATAGTAACAGCACAACAAGTGGTTTAATATTCTACCCAATTACAACAGAGAACACTCCTGCTATAAGGGTAAATACATCAGTTATGATCTTTCCTCCAAAATTGTAATTTCAGCAATGCAATAGTAACAGGTAGTCTATTACTGCAGGTAAAATAAAGTCTTTATTGAAAAGATTCCCTCATCCCACCTAATGTCCTTTACTCTGGGTCCAAGTCAAAGAAGATAGCAATTCATATGTGGGCTGTGACAGAGTCAGACTGGGATGTTGTTCTTTTCAGTTCTTGAACCTTCCATCCTATCTGGTGTAAGGAATCATTTTGATTCATGTAGCTTGACTTTGTATCCTCAAAATATATGCATTACATTAGTAGAAGGGAAGTATTATATAATTATTATTAGTTTCTCTGCCATCAGCCCTCCAAAACTACATATTAATGATATAAACAATGTAATAAATAGTCTATTCAGTCAAGAACAAGCATAAAGAGAAATAACTTCTGTAGTAATGATAGAACAATTTCAGATGACCATACTCATATTGTAACAGTATTAGTGATACACTGAAAGGTTTTATAGAGAGAAACTGTATGCTCCAATGAACCATGAATAAATTATGTCATACAAATTAGATCATAAATAGTATTTTATACTCATCAACAAGGAAAAAAAATTTCTTTGCTGAAGTCATTAATATATATTCTATCAATACTTTTAACAAGACAGCTTTTTTAAACAATCTTTGAACTTAAAACATTTTGAATATGGGAGTGAGCAATATACATCAAGTTACTGGTAAAGTTTTTGAAGCAATTCTACATTTTTATTAAAAGACCATGACGTTTGAAAATAGTTAAGTCATGACATGTAAGATATTTGGTACCCTTTTTATTTTACTGTCACTACGTAAACAAGATCAAGAAAGAAATAATTTGTTGTATTGTTTTCGTCCAGGATGTTCTGAACATGCAAAGCATGACGGCAGATGTGACAGCCCTGAACCTGAGTGGAGTAGAGCAAGTGACAGACATGTTTATGTACCTGATACTTCACTGCAAGATCAACTTTCCAAATCTCAAACAAGCATCTTTCGTAGGTAAGAGAATAATTACATTTACTTTAGATCACAAAAAAGTATCTTTTGTAGGTAAGAGATAAATTACATTTACTTTAGATCACAGACAATTATCTTTTGTAGGTAAGAGATAAATTACATTTACTTTAGATCACAGACAAGTATCTTTTGTAGGTAAGAGATAAATTACATTTACTTTAGATCACAGACAAGTATCTTTTGTAGGTAAGAGATAAATTACATTTACTTTAGATCACAGACAAGTATCTTTTGTAGGTAAGAGATAAATTACATTTACTTTAGATCACAGACAAGTATCTTTTGTATGTAAGAGATAAATTACATTTACTTTAGATCACAGACAAGTATCTTTTGTAGGTAAGAGATAAATTACATTTACTTTAGATCACAGACAAGTATCTTTTGTAGGTAAGAGATAAATTACATTTACTGGAAATTAAGCATAGTTTTATTAGGTAACTTTTCATATTTGCTTTGTCACCCCCCACACCCACACACACCAGGTGAAGAAGCCATACAATATACCTACCCTATACAAGTTAATCTTCATTTGTTGTGAAAAATTACACTGGTCAACAATTTGTTTAGAAGTTGTCTGCTTCAGAGATAAAATGTGCTATTTATTATGGACTTTTGATGTGCTGAATTCATATATGACAACTGATTAGCTACAGTTTCCAAGATATTTAAGTTTTAACATTTTATGTCTATGTATATTATGTAGATGTAGAGTTTTAATCTTAAATTGTTAACATAGGTCTTTTCATGTGCTTGTGGTTTGTATACTTGATAATATTTTACCTGTCCTGTTTATCTAACCCTTTAAAAAACAGCAAAAGAGTTATATAAATAAAATTTATGATGAAACAAATGACAAAAAACTATTATGTACATAAAAGTACATAGTTTAGTCCTTATTCAGTGTCTACTCTCGCTTCTTGGCTTGTCTTTTGTATTAATTAATTGAAGCATCTCTTGCCATTGTCCAGGAATAGTCTTCAAGTATTGATGGGCTCCATTTGCCCTGATAGTGTTTTGCCATTTGTGCAATGTCCTGGTGAAATTGCTTGTCATGCTCATCACTAACTGCTCTGCAGTTCGGTCGAAAGAAATCCAGATGAGTGTGCAAAAAATGTATCTTATGTGACATGTTGCAACCAAGGCTTTTGTATGCCTTGCGGAGGTTTTCCACCAACTCCCTGTAGTTGTCTGCCTTCTTGTTTCCAAGAAGATTTGTTGCTACTAACTGGAAGGCTTTCCATGCAGACTTTCCTTGCTATGCAGTGCACGGTCAAATGCATCATCACGAAGAAGTTCATGAATCTGAGGACCAACAAAGACACCTTCCTTTATCTTAGCTTCACTTAACCATGGCAATTTACCACAGAGGTACTTGAAAGCTGCTTGTAATTTGTTCATGGCCTTGACAAAGTTCTTCATCAGACCCAGCTTGAGTGGTAGCAAAATCTTCTTTGATTCAGCGTGTGGTGGATGCTGAACACTTTTCATTTCCAGGCTCCAATGACTGTGACCAATCTCTCTTGATGTAGTGGGAATCTCTTGCATGACTATCCAATTTGCAGAGAAAACAGCAGTACTTTGTGTATCCAGTCTGCAGACCAAACAAGAGAGCAAGAACCTTCAAATTGCCACAAAGCAGCCACAGATATTCGTCATATTTTATGCACCTCAAAAGTTGTTTCATGTTTTCATAGGTTTCCTTCATGTGGACTGCATGACCAACTGGAATTGATGGCAAAACATTTCCATTAAGCAGCAAAACAGATTTAATACTCATCGATGATGAATCAATGAATGGTCTCCACTCATTTAAATCATGAATGATGTTGAGGGCTGCCATCACACCATCTTAGTTGTTGCAGGCTGCAAGATCACCTTCCATGAAGAAGAATGTGAGAAGATCCATTTGACGGTCACAGAACACGGAAAACCTTACATCACCTGCCAGGAGATTCCATTCCTGTATTCTGGAGCCCTAAAGCTCTGCCTTACTCTTAGATAGTTACAAATCCCTGACAGGGTCATTCATTTTACCTTGTGTTATGAGGTGTGCATGGTTCAGAGGAGGAGGATGGGAGAAAATATGGGTCATATGACATTGATGGTTCAGGACTAGAAGTTTCATCTTCTTCTTCTTCCTTGTCTGACTCAAGTGAGAATGATTCTGGTGCATCAGGAACTGGCAGTCCTTCTCCATGGGGTACTGGGAGTATAGCTGATGGAATGTTTGGATAATGCACAGTCCACTATTGCTTCTTTGACACACCTTTTCCAACTGGAGGCACCATGCAGAATTAACAGTTGCTGATATGATCTGTTGGCTCTCTCCAAATCATTGGCCTTGCAAAAGGCAAAAATTTCTTTTTCCTGTTCAACCACTGGCAAAGATTTGTTGCACAAGTGTTGCAGCATATGTGTGGGGCCCACCTCTTGTCTTGATCTCCAATATTGCAGCCAAAATAAAGGTTATAGGCTTTCTTAACCATAGTGGTTATACTGAACTTTTGTGATGCAAAAGTCACTTCACCACAAACATAGCAGAAGTTATCTGCATTGTTCACACAAGTACGAGGGATATCTGCTCACTTAACTAAACAGAAATGTGTCCCTTTGCAAAATCAAACACTAACAAATAAGAAAGCACAACACCGTATGATTTCTAGAGCTGATATAGGGCAATTTGTTCAGCAGAGTGATGTAAGTTTAGTTATGATTGCATCATCCATGACTTCTAGGAATAACATGATGCGATTCATATCATGTATGATATGCAGATAGCATCATTCATGGTTTTGCCAAAAAAGCAAATACTCTTCAAACCCCGTCATAGATTTATTTATAGATCCAGTCAAAGATGTATTTTAGTCATTTCTGGTTTAAATTGAGATCCCTCCCTTTATAACTCACTTATCCTCTGCCATTCTCTTGTCAGGGTTTGCATCTACAGACACAGCATAATATCTTTAAAACTAGAGACAATCAAGAATTTTAAGCATCATTTTTGTTCTCAGTGAACCAGAATTAGTAAAATTTGACTACATTATATTTTGGAAGCATTTTGCTGTAGACCAGCATTTTTAGTCATTTGCTTTAAATTCTTTTAATTGAAAATTGATTTGAGACAACCATGGCATTAACATGTACTCATTCCTGCCAATAAAGAAAATAAACTATTGACAACACATACTTGTCTTCTACAAATTAACAAACACGTGGTAGCTAACTAAAGTGGTTTTAAGACACATTCCAGATTTGTTTCCCAAACAGAACTATATACATTACTGAACAGTTAATAGCCATGCTATAAAAAGTTTCTCTGTTGTTTCACATCTTGTCTACTTGCATCGAATTTGAGGGCTATTTTTTCTGGTTTTGTCACGCATAGGAATGTGAAATTTTATTCTGATTGGTGGCTATAGTTTATTTAAGTCAAGAATAAAATAATAACCACCTATCAGAACTTAATCTGTGGCATATTTTTTGCATGACACATTGGAAATATTGGCATCCAATTAGATACAAACCTACAAAGTACTTACATTGCACATGTGGAACAAGTTTGTAATGTCTCTTTTTACACTAATATATGTAATCAGCGACTGAGTGTGCCAATTGGATAAAAAAAACAACAATGAATTAGCATCAAAAAGGGGCCAGGTTCCAAAACTGGATGAGTTATAGTAATGTTGTTAATTTGTAGAAGGAGAGTGATTGTTGTCAACAATTTAAATTTACATTGGCAGAAACAAATGTCTGTGGCCATAGCATTTGTTTTGCTTTTGCTGGAAGTAAAATGTAAATTTGGGTTGTTACTCATTTCTGCTTCGATACTCAAACTTGTGGTATATAAGATTTCCTTTGCATGAGGAAATTACATTCTTTCTTCTGTTTTGAAAACAACACAATATTCACTTATAAATGTAAGTGAAGGCATGAAATTGGTGGTACAGTGTTTTAAAACTATTCAGGCAGTGTAAAACAAAGGGTGTGGTGACCTGGTCAAATGGAGCAGCCTGAAAGGTTGAATAAAAATCATTGAAACATAACAGTTGGTCTGTTTGGAATTACTTTTTATATCTTGTCAAGGATGAGAGTGACATATGAACAGATGACAAGTCTACGTCTTTAATCTTCATACTAGACATTCGTCCATTATGTGAAAACAAAATGGCACCACACCACCACTGGCAGATCTAGTAAAGATGAAAAGACCATCAAATTTGGTATGTGTATTGATAGTGTCATGTGTATTGATAGTGTCATATGCTATATATCATAAATCACATCAATATTAATCATCAGAAAGCCCGATCATGACGTGATGCTTTACATCTCATAATGACCCAGATATTCTGATGCTGACTGAAAACTCACTGTGATCTAGCAGTCAGTATTACATTACTGTGATATATGCATTGCTGCTTTATATTGAATCAGTTTTTCAGTACTTTTTGTCTGGGTTTCAAGTTATGGTAAAGCAATTCCCATGGCTAGAGTAAATCAGTCATGGTTTGATTTTTTTAGATCATTTTTCATGAAACTTGCATTCTTAAAAAATCATAAATTTTGAAAACCTGATTCTTGTAAAATCTTGGATTGCCAAACACATAGAGTGCCCCCCCCCCGCTATCACTAACGAGATGCTGCTTTGCTTAACTAAGTGCTTGCATCAAGATTGCTGCATTTTATTGTTCCACCCCTCATTCTTTCAAGACCAAATTTTGTTGTTGTTTTTGTTATCACATAAAGGGTGGCGTTATAAATGTGTGTATGGAGACAAAAATATTTGGTTCCTAAGATACAGAGAATGTATGCAAAATGTTCAGCAAGAATTTCATTGTATTTTATTTTCCTTTACAGGTTGTTATAATCTTACGGATCAAGGAATTCGGTGGCTGACAATTGCATATACTAATCTTGAGTCGGTAAGAGAACATCACCTACACTTTTAAAAATTAGGAAACAAGTTGACAGGGACTTTTAAGTATCATGAGTTCAATGATAGCCATAAGAAAAGTAACAGTCTGACCTAGCAATCTTTAGCCACAGAAAACCATTTATACCAATTTTAAAAAATAAGACTTTTGTATAAAAAAAAGTTTAAATGGTTAAAGGTAAACTTAATCACAAAGGCAAACATTAAGTACAGACGTGATTGATATGGTTTTTTTCATATTAAGAGCTGAAGTGGAAAAAAATACTCTGGAGATTCAGAAGTACAGTAAACCCCTGATTTACATGTATTCAACTTATCCATGTCTCACAGTTATGTGAATTAATATTAACACCCAAGCAGAAAAATACACCCTGATATACATGTGAATGCACAGCATGGGTTACCAAGCAGGAATTGCCATTTTTTGATGATGGGTCTGTGATAGTTCATTGGAAGTTCCTTGTTATCACTACTTCTTCTAAACTTATTGCTTGATTGTGATGAAATTTAGCATACAATTTTATCCTGAGGTCTAGTTTTAACAACTGCCATTTTTAAATGCAGCAGGATTATTATTGCAGCCATCTTGAAAATCTTGCTGTCACCACTGTTGAATGCACAAGTGTATTGACATAGGATTTCATTTAAAGACTTCTTAGGTCATAGAGATAAAAATGATTCTTGATTCGATGCTGATTTGATTGTCCAACATGGCTGTCATGGTGGCCATCTCAAAAATCTTGTTTTCGATACATCTAATTATCTTGACATTTTGCCAAAGATTTCTTATGGTGTCAAGTGGGTCCTGAATGAAAATGGTATAGATGCAACTTCACAGTATGGCCATTACAACAATTTTTCATGAAAACCTTAGTATGATTGCCCATCTTAAATGGATGATCATATTGGTATGCTGGAGTTTCTCAAGAATATATGGAATGATTTTGATACTGTGTACTAACCGTTAAGAAAAGAGGGAATTAACAACATTTTATGTATTCTGTTGAATTCTTTTTGGCTAGTAGAATGTCAGTCCTTTGAAGGGACTCTTTTTTAAAAAAATAAAGTTTTCACTTCTTCCATGCATTTCTATTAATCTCATTTTAAAGAGCCAGTAAAATCCTTCTGACATGTGCATGTAATGAAATGTCTTCCTCAAACCACTTTGGAGCAATTCTAATCTTTTAAGGATCAAATGTGAGAGACTGATGATGATGATGGCAATGATGACAGTGGTGTTCTGGTGATTATGATAAAGACAATGACTATGGTTACTATGAGGAAAATAATGATGACATGGATTATGACCAGAATGACAACACATATGTAAACAACAAAACTTAATAATGATGACAACAATAACCACCATAATATTGCCAGCTATAATGAGAATGATGATGGTGAATACCAAAAATCACAATGATGATGATGATTATGGCAATAACAACAACAATGCTAATGATCATGATGATGTCTTTAACAAATAACCAATGATTTGTCTTGTAGGTTGATGTGAAAGGTTGCTGTCAGCTAACTGAGAGATCCCTGTTCCAAATCACTCAGTCACAGAAAAACCTCTCCAGTGTTGATATGACTGGCACCAATGTAGGCATAATCCCACCTTCCAAATTCAAATTTGGTATGAGATTCTTTTCATTATCTTTTTTAAATGTCTAATTTTGTATACAGTTAATACCAAATATAATGAAGTGAAAGGGATCAACGCAATTATATTTTCGTATCAAAATTTTGTTAAAAGAAGGTAAAATATTTCATAGAACAGTAGAAGAAACCTCTCTTTGTGCTTTTTTTTATACCTGATATTTCAATACATTTGAGTTGTTATAAATGGAGATTATTGACTATCCAGTCTTGCCAATATTATACTGGTACATCCATGAGATGCAAAATATCACCTTGTATTTACTCGCATGTACGTTTTGCATCTTATACAGTACTTGTTTTATGAAATATCATATTTAATACATAAAAGTTTTGCATCTCACACAGTGTATGAAATATTGTGTATACTTGCTTATATATTTTGGTTCTCATAAAGGATGGGTGTAATGAAATACTGTTTATACTTGCTTATATATTTTGGTTCTCATAAAGGATGGGTGTAATGAAATATAGTGTATAATTGCTTATATATTTTGGTTCTCATAAAGGATGGGTGTAATGAAATACTGTTTATACTTGCTTATATATTTTGGTTCTCATAAAGGATGGGTGTAATGAAATACTGTTTATACTTGCTTATATATTTTGGTTCTCATAAAGGATGGGTGTAATGAAATACTGTGTATACTTGCTTATATATTTTGGTTCTCATAAAGAATGCATGTAATGAAATACTGTATATACTTATACATTTTGGTTCTCATAAAGAATGTGTTTATTGAAATACTGTATATATGTCAGATCGAACTGCAGACTGCGTAATGCACTTGCAGATTTGAGTCTATGCAGATTTTTTTTTAGGTGTAATCAGTAGAACAAACGTTATGGACCCTGATCTTTCAGCCGTTGTTTGCAATTGGATCCATCTAATATGTTTGTATGGTATATGTTATCAGATATTTGTCCTTTTTTCTATATCTGGTTTCCTTGATGATCATCTGGTATAATCATGTCCAAGTCATGAATAAATTTCAGTGCTTTCAGTGACCTCTCACATGTAACAGCAGATGGGTTTAAAGGCCACACCAGTTGCATCTAGAGTTAAAATGTCAGGACTTATGCATACTTCCTAATTGAAATGAGCTTCATACCGCCATGTGTAATGTCCTTTATTGATAATCTTCATTGACAGAAGCTATGTACACTGGTATTTATTAGGTGAACATGCATTTTGGAAATCACTTCTTATAGCTGGATAAATTCCCTATGTTGAAAAATTAATTGCTTCCTCTCTAATTTTTAAATAATAGTTTTTAAGAATTGGAACATCACCCACCCCCTCCAAATCAGTAATCAGTCTTTATTATAAATTATTACATCTTTATTCAGGTTTTTTTATGAATCAGCATGATGACCATTCTTCTCATCAATCCTTTACCCCAAAAGGAAATAATGAAACCATCCACAATAAAAAGAGAAGAAAGTATGCCCAAGGCATAGCTTGTTTGTTAAGCTATAGAATTTGTTTTATTGACATCATTATAGGTGGAAGTATGAAGCTGCATGGATGTCCACTTCTGTCTCCAACAAAGAGGAACTACTTGGCACCAGGAAAATGTGAGTTTATTTGATTTTGTTTCATAAGCAAAGTATATCAAGGACAAAAATATTAATTTTGTATATAGTTTTTTTTTATTTCCTATGACTTTTCTGTATTTGGTTTGATTTCTCTGAAACTATAAAATTTAGTGTAACAAATCTTGATGGGTATGTTCATGTTGAGGGTATTATTCACTTCTAGCAAAATTATGTCACAATGAGTAACTTTCTGTTCTCCAATTATAGAATAAGCGTCTGAATTTAAATCAGTTTGTCTGTCAAAATGTTTTGTGTTCAGATATTAAACTTCATTACAAGGATGATTTTCTTTTTATTTAAAACTAGGTAATAGTGACTTTAACAATTTCCTGATTTTGGATCATGCATTATCAGGGACAGGCCCAACATTGGTAATTTAAAGTCATGTGACTGACATTTAAAGTCTGGAGATTTTATTAGACAGTGATTATTAGTTTTCAAGGTTAATTGATAATAATTTTAGTTTCAGAATTATAATTTCTATACTTTTTATATTTCATTTATTTTGATGTGTGGACTATGTGGTCTGGAATAAAGAAATCTTATCTAATAGTATACTGTGTATAGTCACTTATAAGTTTAATCTAACTGTAAACTGCACAGATGCAGATTGGCCATCCCAATATGCACCAACAGATCTGGTCTATGCAGTTTATTAGGAATAATCAGTAGAAAGAAGAAGCAATATAGACTCTGAGTCATTAGTGCATTGTGCATTGTGCAACAACAGATCAGGATCTGTGTTGTTTGCAATGGGACTTATAAGTGATCATGTTTGGTACATATATTTTAGTTGACAATGACCTTTAATGTGCTTTGGAATGATTTAGGTATCTTTTTTTATGATTTGTGAAAAATTGATGATAACATGGTATTGGTATGTTTTTATAAATGTGATTAGAATTTGTATGAATTCAGGTCTATTCTAGCAAATAATAAGGGGGATTTTCTAAAATAAAGGGGTATTCATAGACAGGTATGAAATCAAAATGTAAAGTTGTTTAATGCTTCACATGCTATGGAAGATCTAATTTGAATGTTTTGATGATTTGTCTTCTGTTTATAGATGTGAACTTATATTAGAGTTGTCATTAGATCCATCTTTGGATACACATAACAATTTGACAAAACATTTTGTGTCATTATATTGTGCAACTTTCTTTATCATATGTGCAGCAGTGACAACTTGTTTCCATTGGTTGTCTAACATGAATTTAGTTATTTATTCAATTAGCCAGTCAGGTATGGAACACTGCATATTTATCAGAAGGTGTGGCTGGAGGCAAGGGTGCAGTTTACTGAATTTTTGTTTTTTTGGGGGGGTTTCTAAAGTTGATCTTTTATTGTTTTGTTAGTTGGGAGGGTTTGAAATCAATTACATGCTTTAGTTTCAAGGATGTTTCATCTGCAGATGATTCGCCAACATGATTGATTTTGAATTTTTTGGGTACAGCCATTTTCATGTCACAGTGGTACTGGTGAAGTTGAGGACACTTTTTGAAAAAAATAAATACCTCCCAACAGTTTGGCTGGCAATAATGGCAAAATGAAATAGAACATGGTTTGGATAAAACAATATCAGGAATAGGTAGGTCTCAGTAAATAAAGTTCTATTTGAATTAGACAATAAGAATTGTGATGGAAATTGCTAAATATTGTTTTGATTGAATATCTTTCAGTGAGTGATAAACTTGGTGTTAGCATGAATACTCGGTTGTCCTTCAAAGTTGTGATTCTCCAAGAGGACTCCTTCCCCTGGGATACTCTGGCCATCTTGACTGATGGAAAAGATATTCAAAACAAGCACTGTCCACTTGCTGTCAGAAATGAATGGATGGCTTACAAGGGGCACCGATGGAATATGTATGGAGTCAATACCAATTATGTAAGTTGAATTTGAGTGTTTGATGTTGTTGTTGTTGTGGGGTTTAACGGCAGTTTTCAGCACACAATAGGCTATGCATAGCGGCCAGTATTAATGGTGGAGGAAGAATCCGGGAAAACCCAGGGAAGAACCACCGACCCAAGAGAAGCTACTGGCAAGCTTTCTCACATACCCACATTAGCCGAATCCTAGACTCGAACCCACAAAGACAGAGGTGAGATGGCAGTGATCTGTAATGGAGAGCACTTTAGACCACTCTGCCACTCAGGGCCCCTTGAGTGTTTGAATGATCTGTAGTCTTTATTACAGTGCAGAATCAAATGATATATTTACCTTTGGCCATGCAGGTCTATTAAAACCATGAAAGGTTGTTGTATTTGTTGTAGTTCTTGGAACTCTGTGCTTTTTTATAGGGCTTAATTAAAATATTCCCCTCCCTAAATCCATTACAGTTACTGTCAAAATCAGAGATACCTGTGTTAGTCCAAAACTCTGAAGACAGGTTAGTTTAAATTGTTGGTGAGTATATGCATCATGAAGACTCTGACTACCATCAATACAAATCGGTTATAGCCATATGTATTTTATATTCCAGTGACTGTGTTAAGCTTTACATTTAGGTCAGTTTCTTTGACACTGTACTCTGCAGAGTAAGGTATAATGATACATAGATGCATTATATTAGGAATACTGCTAACATAAGTAAAGATTAGGCCATTGTAACCCATATTTAATACTCAGTTACCCATCATAAGGTTTGTGTTTAGGTTGGTTTCTTGGACACCATCCCCTGAAGGATATTGTAACATGTTATATACTTAGGTGTCAACCCTTTGAGATGAAAACCTGTATGCCATACCAATAAAAACCTTACAAAGACCAAAGAAACCTTACACTAAAAAATGTATTCATATATTATATAAGATCAACAGTTTTAAAACAACAAATGCTATACACAAATTATTATGACACATATTTACATAATTATTTACATTTCTGAAACTTTATTTCATTTTTTTTACTAATAACTCTATCATCTTCCTGGTTTGGCTAAGCAAAGAAGCTTTTGATGGATGCTCCCTTCTTCATTTCAAAATGTATTTCATTTAGTTTTGTCCAGAAGTGTTCCTCCAGATCATGTATGCTCGACACCAACACTTTTTAATGTCTTTACTGCATATTTTAAAAAAAGCATGTGAAGATCATAACTTGGATACATCTACAATGCCAGGGAAGACTTTAATCCAGTCAGCCTGATACTTGCCATGACCTCAGTCAGTATCTTCAAGGTTGCGTTTCTTTGAGTTTGGCTCAGCCATTTGATGGATGGAATATTTCAACTAGATGAGAGAAATAAAAAAAATAATTAAAAATTTTAGATTTGACATGTGATAGAAGAAGATCTCCTGATTACTAATATGTTACAAATTTATATTTGTCCCCATAAACCCCAAGATGTTACGCCAGGAGCTATCCAAAAATTGATATCTAGAAATACATTTTTTTACAAAGTAGCAGTCTGGAAGTTTACACTTCGTAAGCTGTTGATCATTTCTATTAAAATTGTGTATCTGGTGTTTGAAAAGTTATGAATTTGCTATATGGTGTGCCGATTTTGGTCACAAACTTGACACAAATTGGCAGTGTTACATATTTTCGAGTCACTCGGTATCTATACATCCATCATTATGACAATGCATCTTCCTGTTTGCATTACCTATCTGACAAACTGAACTCAAAACTATAACAGCACTATAAAATGCCGATGCTAAAATCAGTAGAGTATTTATTTGTAGTTAGTATATTGTTAAAAATGTTAATAAATTGACTTTATCTTCACACAGAAAAGTTGGATGAATTATGGTTACACCAACATGATTGCCACACTATGTAAAGTATGAAAATTGATGCAAACTTCATGCATTTGGTAGCAGTAAGTAAAAATAATAATGTATAAAATAAGAAAACATACTTACTACACAGGTAGTTAGTCAATATTAGAAATCTGAGTGAGCGTCTAATCTCCGTGTGATAAATGACAAGATCTTCACACACTGGAGTTGGATCATGAATGAAACTCGTTTCATTATTAAAGGAAAAGTGGTTTTGAGTATGATTTGATTGGTTGTTTCATGCCACCATAGTCTCACTGAATTCTTGTGCTAAAAAAATTTTGCCAGGAGTCCTGAATTCACACAAAACAAAAAAAATAAATAAATTTAATTTAACATTTTTTACAAAAAAAACGTACAAAATGGTTGTATGGCCTTACACTAACGAAATGGAAAAAATCGTACAAATAATGGGTAAACCATACAAATTGACACCTATGTATATAGATGCACCTTGAAGAGTAGCTCCCCATTTAGACAAAACAAATCCTTGCAGTCTGGTCACATGATCATTAGTGATTTTTCTTGTATGATGTTCAGTTGGATATGAACTTTGGAGATCAGTGATAAAAATTATGGAACAGAATTAACAAACTTTGGGTTCAAATAATATTTATTTGCAGAATTGTTCACTGCATTATAAATTGAAACTCTATTCAGGTTGGAAAACAAATCTGTTTCACATTGTTTAATTTGCTCTTCTTTAAAAAGTATGACCAAATTAAGGAAAGAAATAAAAACTGTAAATTTTGTTTATAAAAAAATAAGATGTAACATGATATTAGATGTTTTAAAGAATGTCACAAGATTTCTTCCATTGTTTTGATGTGATATTTTACCTTCATGCTGGTTATAAGCAAAATTTTGATATAATAACAGTATGTCCTTTGGAGTCATTAAGACTTTGTTACATCTGTAATTTAAAAGTAAATGATGTCATGGATCAACATTAAATACTGAGTCGCTTATGCAAAATGTTTCTAACAAGGTATGTTAGCTTCTTTCTTTGCCTGGCATAATATTACATTTTTACAGCCCTTGGTGTGCGGTTCATCATCAGAGAACTAACATATTTTAGGGTACTGGTTCATTATGCCCTTGTTGAGACATTCATTGTCAGGGAACTGAGATATTTTAGGGTACTGGTTCTTTATGTCGAAGTATTTAAATATCTAAATATTAATTATTTTTATTATCGTTATTACAGTCATGAAGTTTTATTTAAACTTTTTCTGATTTTTATCCATTTGCTCCATTTTTATAATTCTCCAGAGTTTTTTATCGTATAAATATGAAACCAAAAATCCTATTACTTTTTTTCAGAATATTTCAGAGATGTTTCTTTCTTATGGATCAATTGTTGTTCTCCCATACCATTTGAAAGCCCAAGAGGAGCCACATCAAGAGATGTGTGATAAACTGGCAAACAGAATCCTTGCAGTTTTTACAAAGGCAAGTAGTAATATTGTCTTTATTAAATGTACAGAAAAATTAAAAACAGATCTGCTGTTATATATTGTGCCAGCAGATTTAGTTTGTTTTGTCTTGCATCACAACACATGGGAGCCTAATAGTAATCACCTTTTCTGTCCACTCTTTGTGTCTGCATGTCTATCAGTTTATTCACACTTCTTATAAACAGCATAGTTCTGTCCACTCTTTCTGTCTGCATGTCTATCAGTCTATTCACACTTCTTATAAACAGCATAGTTCTGTCCACTCTTTGTGTCTGTATGTCTATCAGCCTATTCACACTTCTTATAAACAGCATAGTTCTGTCCACTCTTTGTGTCTGTATGTCTATCAGTCTATTCACACTTCTTATAAACAGCATAGTTCTGTCCACTCTTTCTGTCTGCATGTCTATCAATCTATTCACACTTCTTATAAACAGCATAGTTCTGTCCACTCTTTGTGTCTGTATGTCTATCAGTCTATTCACACTTCTTATAAACAGCATAGTTCTGTCCACTCTTTGTGTCTGTATGTCTATCAGTCTATTCACACTTCTTATAAACAGCATAGTTCTGTCCACTCTTTCTGTCTGCATGTCTATCAGTCTATTCACACTTCTTATAAACAGCATAGTTCTGTCCACTCTTTCTGTCTGCATGTCTATCTGTCTATTCACACTTCTCATAAACAGCATAGTTCTGTCCACTCTTTGTGTCTGTATGTCTATCAGTCTATTCACACTTCTTATAACCAGCATAGTTCTGTCCACTCTTTGTGTCTGCATGTCTATCAGTCTATTCACACTTCTCATAAACAGCATAGTTCTGTCCACTCTTTCTGTCTGTATGTCTATCAGTCTATTTACACTTCTTATAAACAGCATAGTTCTGTCCACTCTTTGTGTCTGTATGTCTATCAGTCTATTCACACTTCTCATAAACAGCATAGTTCTGTCCACTCTTTCTGTCTGTATGTCTATCAGTCTATTCAGTCTATTCACACTTCTTATAAACAGCATAGTTCTGTCCACTCTTTCTGTCTGCATGTCTATCAGTCTATTCACACTTCTTATAAACAGCATAGTTCTGTCCACTCTTTGTGTCTGTATGTCTATCAGTCTATTCACACTTCTCATAAACAGCATAGTTCTGTCCACTCTTTCTGTCTGTATGTCTATCAGTCTATTCACACTTCTTATAAACAGCATAGTTCTGTCCACTCTTTGTGTCTGTATGTCTATCAGTCTATTCACACTTCTTATAAACAGCATAGTTCTGTCCACTCTTTGTATCTGTATGTCTATCAGTCTATTCACACTTCTTATAAACAGCATAGTTCTGTCCACTCTTTCTGTCTGCATGTCTATCAGTCTATTCACACTTCTTATAAACAGCATAGTTCTGTCCACTCTTTCTGTCTGCATGTATATCAGTCTATTCACACTTCTTATAAACAGCATAGTTCTGTCCACTCTTTGTGTCTGTATGTCTATCAGTCTATTCACACTTCTCATAAACAGCATAGTTCTGTCCACTCTTTGTGTCTGTATGTCTATCAGTCTATTCACACTTCTTATAACCAGCATAGTTCTGTCCACTCTTTGTGTCTGTATGTCTATCAGTCTATTCACACTTCTTATAAACAGCATAGTTCTGTCCACTCTTTGTGTCTGTATGTCTATCAGTCTATTCACACTTCTTATAAACAGCATAGTTCTGTCCACTCTTTGTGTCTGCATGTCTATCAGTCTATTCACACTTCTCATAAACAGCATAGTTCTGTCCACTCTTTCTGTCTGCATGTCTATCAGTCTATTCACACTTCTTATAAACAGCATAGTTCTGTCCACTCTTTGTATCTGTATGTCTATCAGTCTATTCACACTTCTTATAAACAGCATAGTTCTGTCCACTCTTTCTGTCTGCATGTCTATCAGTCTATTCACACTTCTTATAAACAGCATAGTTCTGTCCACTCTTTCAATCTGCATGTATATCAGTCTATTCACACTTCTTATAAACAGCATAGTTCTGTCCACTCTTTGTGTCTGTATGTCTATCAGTCTATTCACACTTCTCATAAACAGCATAGTTCTGTCCACTCTTTGTGTCTGTATGTCTATCAGTCTATTCACACTTCTTATAACCAGCATAGTTCTGTCCACTCTTTGTGTCTGTATGTCTATCAGTCTATTCACACTTCTTATAAACAGCATAGTTCTGTCCACTCTTTGTGTCTGTATGTCTATCAGTCTATTCACACTTCTTATAAACAGCATAGTTCTGTCCACTCTTTCTGTCTGCATGTCTATCAGTCTATTCACACTACTCATAAACAGCATAGTTCTGTCCACTCTTTCTGTCTGCATGTCTATCAGTCTATTCACACTTCTTATAACCAGCATAGTTCTGTCCACTCTTTGTGTCTGCATGTCTATCAATCTATTCACACTTCTCATAAACAGCATAGTTCTGTCCACTCTTTGTGTCTGTATGTCTATCAGTTTATTCACACTTCTTATAAACAGCATAGTTCTGTCCACTCTTTGTGTCTGCATGTCTATCACTCTATTCACACTTCTCATAAACAGCATAGTTCTGTCCACTCTTTGTGTCTGTATGTCTATCAGTCTATTCACACTTCTTATAAACAGCATAGTTCTGTCCACTCTTTGTGTCTGCATGTCTATCAGTCTATTCACACTTCTCATAAACAACATAGTTCTGCGACCCTTACTTGTAATTGCATGCCATTGGATAGACTGTTTGCTAATTTCATGTTGATGTGTTGTTTTGAAGGTTGTATCTTTTTTGATCTAATTTTAATGGAATTATTGCCAGTTTTCCATCAATATTAATTCTCCTTGCAGCATAACCTGGTGACTAGTGTTGTTCAGAAAGTATACAACTTAAACTCTCCCTTAAAAACTTTACCCTGGATAAATTGTGAACCTGCTTATAATGACAAGTCAGGCATGGATCCCATTAATTTATTTTAGAAAATATGAAAAGAATTTGCCCCATTGATTGCAAATGCAGTAAATCGCAATCAAAACTAGTAAAATAAAACATTGGTATATTGCTTGTTTTATAATCTTAGTTTCAGTTGTCTAAGATAAAGTGATGAATCATTTGCATCAGCAATGAGGCTTTCAGAAATGGAGGTCCTCGTCAGATTCCCTGATTGTGTATGAGATGAATATTATGCATGGAAAATTTACAATGTTCACAATAAAGCCATAGTCATGTTGAGACCCGACTCTGTGGCCAGAGTAAGTGTGCTTCCCAATGAGTGTTTGCTGGGCTTATATTAAATCCAGTGCTCTTTGACATTTTTGCTTGAGATATGTTAGTTTGTAGTCTAATAAGCTAGTTTCCTCCACAGCAGGGATAAGGAACCATCAAGATTTTATTCTCAATTCTGTGTAATAAATGAAAGTGCCTACAAACAGTTTTAGATTTAGAAAGTTATTTTTGCCTGTTTCAGAACTCCTTTTAAGCCTGTCTGTAGCAGACACTCAATATTTGGCATATTCATTTATCTGTGCCATCTTTCTATAATGAACAGCATGTCCATGGCTGAAGGCATTTAACTGAGTGAAGTGTATTATCAGAGTCAGCATCACATTCACACTTCACATATAGTTGGCATAAACTAAGTTTTGAAAAAAAACGTCTTGACTCTCCAGCTAAGCCCTGAAATGCTTTAGCTATCACAAAAGTTAGGAGCTTGGTTAAGTTTTAATTTTTAACATTGGATTCAGGGGTGAGAAACTGTCGCCATTTTCCCTAACTCTGAACAATTTCCTGTTCCTAGTTAATTTTTGAATTATTCCTGGACCTTATGAGACCAGGTCTCAGACTGTTGGTTGAAGTTTTGGTATTTTCCCATAACATAATACTGTTATTATAACATCTATGCTCCTAACCCATTTCAGATTCAAACAATGGGACAGAGATTTATGCTCATTTATTAGGCTTTTGATGTCAAAGCTGCACAGGTGGTACATTTGAACAAAGTAAAAATAAATGACTGCATTGCCACTACCTTTAGAGGCCATGTCCTTTGTAAGGCGACATGAACAAAAGAATGTTTCTTTAATTACATTGGTGAATTTTTAAAAGTAATTGAGATAACTGGAATTGACTGTTTTTCACTTACTTCTTGAAACCTGGCATCACCAGCCAATTGATGAGACTGAGCCCTTTGGACCACCCATCTGATGTTGATACCAATCATGTTTGCTGCATCTGAGTTGCAATAACTTGCCTCTCCTCTACTAAACGTACCAGAATCTTCTCCTCCAACAACAAGGAACTCAGCCTGTAACAGAAAGGTTGCCTTCACTCAGTCACCTCTTATGATATATAGGAGGACATATTAGGCCTTTAACCTAAGTTGTTTCATCAACTCCATGTTACTTAGAGTCATGACCATTGACAGTTAACTTCATATCTTCCTATGGGATTTGCTTGTAACTGGAATAGATAGAGAACCATTCAATATATTTTGATGCAATTTTGTATGAACATTGTCTCATAGATTTGCTTGTGCCTTATATGGGATTAATCATGTTTAGAAAAGTTATGTTTCCCCGATTGACCATGGTTTCCACAGCTTAGCCTTGTTGGATGCAGATTTCGTACACGACTTCAAACTGAAGAGTTCTTGAATCTATTTTATTTTCAACATTCCACAATGTTAATTACACAAATTATGGCTGTAGTTGCCCATCCTCCTGATTTTGGTTTCTGTGGCACAACTTTATTGACCTTTTGTTGCATTTCAGCCAAATTTGGCATGCATGTTTATATTGATGAGACTTTGAATGAGTTTAATTTCCAGTGTTCCACATTATAATTTAAGAGAGTTATGGGTCTTGATTGCCCACACCCCAAACTTTGATTTTTGAAGCAAAACATTATACAAAGAAAGGCATAATGACTTAGGCATCCAGATGTATTTCAAAGTCATTTCAGTACAATTATCTGTTGTGTGGTCAAAAAAATGAGTATTTTTCATCATGTGATAATTAAAATCTCACAGTTATGCTCTTTTAAAATGAACTTCATGAAACTCTTTGGACAATTTCAATCTTTTGCTCACCAGGGCTTGTAAAAGGTCAAAAGTGGTTGACTCACTTCATTAATTTGAAACGAGTATTCATGTAAGATCCTCTATTTAACCTACTAATTTTACATCCCAAAGACTAAGGCTTAATAGATTTATCTACACTTTTGTTGGTAGTGACCTAAATTGTTAAGCCAATACCATGAGCACTGGAGATATGATGCAGTTGTCAGCAAATATTTACACTTGGCTATTTGTTAAACAGGGTAGAATTGTGTTAGTCTTGAATGGATTCTGAACCCTTTTAAAGTAATCATTCAAGCAATGTGAAGTCCTCAGTCTGATGAAAATTAAGATATCCAACATAATGGAGATCAGATGGACATCAGTATGATGTTTTAAATTACAGCCTTCACATTTATGAAAGTGAAAAGTTTCAATCAGAACAGTGATTCTAATGATAACTAATATCCCTAACATGAAATGCAATGCTTATTCTGATAGGCTATTAAAAAGAACTGGAAATGCAATGCTTATTCTGATAGGCTATTAAAAAGAACTGGAAATGCAATGCTTATTCTGATAGGCTATTAAAAATAACTGGAAATGCAATGCTTGGTGTGATAGGCTACTAAAAATAATTGGAATGGGAATTCCAAAGGTTGGTAGAACATGAACCTTTATCAATGTCTGTCAGCCTAAATGAATCTTGATTTTAATCAGATTGCATGGTCATTAAACGTTTGTAATAGTTATGATATGTAGATCTCAGTTTTAATATAGTTATGGTATACCAGGTAGGAAATCTGTAAATTAAACTTTAGTACACTACATTCAGGCTGGAATAAAAATTAATAATAAAAAGGAATGCAGTTATCAAATTTATTCAAAATATTGAAACTAGCATACCGTATGTATTCGCTTATAAGCTGAGTCAAACTGCAAACATTGAAGATTCTGATCTTCCAAAGTATTGCTCAGGGTCTATGTTGTTTGTTCTTCTGATTTCTCTGAACAAACTGCACAGACCCTGATCTGCCGATGCATTATGTGATGGCAGACCTGGGTCTGTGCAGCTTGCAGTTTTGATATCTTATAAGCAAGTTCAGACAGTAGTTAGCAATGCAAGTTTATATTGAGCATGTACATGTATGTTATTCATGTCATGATGTTTTCATTAAAAAATTTTAATATGAATAAAAGTTTAGCAAAGATTCGTTTTCTTTCTGTCTTTTCAGAAATGTTATGCTGGCATATATTTTGATTTACAAGTAGCCATTGACACTGTACAGATTGCATGACATTTGAGTGTGAATGTTAAAGTTTAAAGAAAAATTAGCAGTTCAGGTATACATGGCCAATTACTGACTGGGGAAGTTGGTTCGTGTCCTTTTAGTTTTGTGGTATGTGTACATGATTCTTTTCTTGGGGTTGCAGATGACTGTGCATTCTACATTGTGTGCATTATAGTGCAAAACATGAAATCCTGTTAAGTTTTTCATTCTTACGAAAGAAATTTTCTGAGTAAGAAATAAGTCTAGTTGTCTCCCCCAGATGCATCTTATTCATTATGGGCAACATAATTAATGATGCACATAAAGAAGTTTTTCATGTCACTGCTCCAAGGTAATTTCTAAATATGGTCCAGAATCTGTAATTTCATGTATTTACCTGTAAAATACTTTTCACTGGTAGTTACTTTATTTCTCAGAAATGATAATAACTACACTGAAGGATTTGGAAAAGTGGTTATTTCTCATTAGAGTTTTGAAGTTGGCTGTCTTGAGAGATGTGCATATACATAGACTGTTTTACATCAGCTGTTCAGCAGCGTATGCCACCTTTGAAAAGGATTAAGTAAAGCAAACATACTAGATTGGTGACTTCACTTAGGAAACTTTAAATTGTACCTGAAAATTTCACAGGCTTTTAAACAAAAATTATGTAAGATCAGCGATCATTTGTGTTTATCTTGTATTAACATTCACTGAATTGCTTGGGTGTGTTGAAGCACTCACCCTTCAGACTTGGACTTTAAACCTTCCCCCTCAGGATTTTGCAAATGTTGAAATCGAAATAAAACATGTGTGATCTCAATATTGTGAAGAAGAAGTGTAGGGTTGGATTATTGACACTAACACCTATATTTTATTATGACTCTATGGTCAGAAAATAAGTAATAGAAAAGAGTGAGAAGCAACAAGCTTTGTAAAATTCAACAATTAATTTATTTCACTAGAATACAAAGCAAAGATATAAAAAGGAATTTACTGTATTGCAGATTAAATCCCAAATAATCATAGAATTACAGGAACAAGTCATAATAATTAGTCCTGAATAATATTTTGTCCAAATCCAAATGAAATCCAATGCTGAATGTGTTGATGTGCCTGTGGTGGCCTGTATCATGGTGTTGTACCAACAGTCTTTTGTTGAATCACAGTGATATAATTCCAGGTTGGAATTCACTATAAATTCCAGTGAATGTCTCTGTCCAAGAATACTATTTTTATGAGCACTCTGTATTTTCAGAGTAATAATAACATGAATTAAATAATTTCAAGAAATAAATTCCAGCACAAATGAATTACTGGTCACAACATAATACATTTGATTCTGCTAGATCTTAAAGCACAAATGAACAATCATTTCAGTAACAAAATTATTTTGTTTTCTACTTGACCTTAGGTCACAATTAGCATTTTCTAAAACAAACCATTACCTAATGGAAAATAACCTTCTAGAAAGTTCATAAGATAAAATCTTAGTTTTAATTAGAAATTTATTACTAAAATTATAACACAAAATGTGTAGTAAACAACAGTAGACCCAGCAGTTCATAGGGGATTTCCAATTCATAGGGGATTTCCAAAGTTCAAGACTTTTATTGAGATAAACATATTTACTTCAAAACCAAAATCAATGATTCAGGTGGAGAAGAAAATGAACTTGATTTTGGACAAGGTCAAGTACAACATACACTGTTACATTATTAATAGCTTATAAATATAATGAAATAAAAAAATAAAAATAAAATAACTAACAAATAATACAAATTAAATATACATAACAACTCGGTATCCCCAACTATTACATTTTAATACCTTATACTGTGCTGTGAGAATGTAATACTTTATACTTTTCTGCTATACCTTAATACTTCATACTTTTCTTTATTAGTTGAATACTTAATACTTTCTGTTTCAGTTTAATTTTTAATGTCTTCCAGTTACAGTTCATTACTTGATACTTTCCTGTTGCAGTTTATTATTTAATACTTTCCTGTTGCAGTTTATTATCTAATACTTTCCTGTTACAGTCTACCACCTGATACTTTCCTGTTGCAGTTTATTATTTAATACTTTCCTGTTGCAGTTTATTATTTAATACTTTCCTGTTACAGTCTAACACCTGATACTTTCCTGTTGCAGCTTATTATTTAATACTTTCCTGTTGCAGTTTATTATTTAATACTTTCCTGTTGCAGTTTGTTATTTAATACTTTCCTGTTACAGTCTAATACCTGATACTTTCCTGTTGCAGTTTATTATTTAATACTTTCCTGTTACAGTCTAATACTACTTTCTTGTTAGTTTAATGCTTAATACTTTTCAGGAATAACTTAATACTTATTACTATTTTAATACAGTTTATTCCTTAATATTTTCCTGTTACAGTATGATATTTAATTTAATTCTTAATACTTCCCTGTTTTAGTTTATTACATGATACTTTCCTGCAACAGTTTATAATTTTATACTTCCTTATTGCAATGTGATACCAGCTACTTTCTTGTTATTATTGTTTAATACTTAATCCATTCTTGTTATAGTTTAGTACTTAATACTTTTCTTTTATAGTTTAATACCTTTACTTAATGATCAAATACTTAAATATTTGCTGGTAATAGAAAACAATGAAATTAGAGGCATTCACACTTATTCCTATTATTTTTTAGCATCCAGAAACAATATTTATTCTTCTTGGAATAACTGATGAGGAGGCAACTGATTGGAGTGAAAAAATAACCAAGGTCAAAACACAGGTTGTCACTGCACTTCTCTTAAAAGGATTCACACGATTGAAGATGTATCTTAAAGCATCTCTCAGGTATGTGTTCTCTTCTGTTAGGTATGTGTCCACTTCAATCATGTATGCATCCTTTTCTATCAGGTATGAGTTCTTTTCTATCATGTATGTGTTCTCCTCTGTCAAGTATGTGTCCACTTCTATCATGTATGCCTCCTTTATTATCAGGTATGTGTTCTCTTCTGTCAGGTATGTGTCCACTTCTATCAGGTATGTGTTCTCTTCATTGAGGTATGTGTCTTCTTCTGTTAGGTACATGTCCTCTTCATCAGGTATATGTAATCTTCAATCAGGTATGTATCCTCTTCTATCATGTATGCATCCTTTTCTATCAGGTATGTGTCCACTTAATATCATGTATGTGTCCACACCTATCATGTATGTATCCTCTTCTATGAGGTATGTATCCTCTTTTATCAGGTATGTGTCCTCTTTTATCAGGTATGCGTCCTCTTCTGTTAGGTACATGTCATCTTCATCAGGTATATGTAATCTTAAATCAGGTATGTATCCTCTTCTATCATGTATGTGTCCACTTAATATCATGTATGTGTTCTCTTCTGTCAGGTATGTGTCCACTTCTATCAGGTATGCATCTTCTTCTATCTCATATATGTCCACTTCTATCAGGTATTTTTCCTCTAATATAAGGTATGTGTCCACTTAATATCATGTATGTATTCTCTTATGTCAGGTATGTGTCCACTTCTAACAGGTATGTATCTTCTATCAGGTATGTGTCCACTTCTATCAGGTATGTGTCCTCTTCTATAAAGTACATGTCCTCTTCTTCAGGTATATGTAATCTTCAGTCAGGTATGTGTCATTTTCTATCTGGTATATGTTATCTTCTATCAAGTATGTATCCTCTTCCTCATCTTGAAAATGTCTTGAAAATGTACTTAAAATACCTTAAATACATACTGGTTACTAAGTAAAGCTTCTTCTTCTAAAATAAAATATTTTTCACTCTTCATGATGTTAATGACATATCAAAAGACAATTATAAAATTATGATAATTATGATAATTATTAAGAAGTTTAGGTGGAATCTATGCCTAATTGGAATCTGTAATTGCAGTACATAGTTTTAAGATTTTTAGAATGAATTTCTGCATCTTTCCCATTGACTTGGAAATTATTTATCTAACCACACAAAATTCAGATTGTTGTCTGTTTACTTCAAAAGTAGTTCTCCAAACATACAGAATTCAGTTAGGCAGTCTAGTAGTCCTTGAAGAGGAAGAAAGCATCAGTCATGTTTGGGAAGGAGATTTTTGCCACTCTGCAAGCCACATATTACATGTGATACTGCTTGAACAGTCTTCAGAACGATCTTTCATTTCTGGGAGATCTCACCAACATAGACATAGCTCAGTTTTTATGTTGCATTATGTTTGACAGATCAGGCTCTGTGTTATTTGCATGCAACAATTTTATATGATATTGTTAACAACATAAACCCATTTCTGTAGGTGCATGATATAGATAATGGTCCACATGATATAGATAATAGTCCACATGATATAGATAATGGTCCACATGATATAGATAATGCACCACATGATATAGATAATGGTCCACACAATCCAAAATTACTTAAACTTATATTGGTTGTTGTGCATTTTCTCATATCTGTCACCAGGTAAGGGTCTTTCTCATATCTGTCACCAGGTAAGGGTCTTTCTCATATCTGTCACCAGGTAAGGGTCTTTCTCATATCTGTTACCAGGTAAGGGTCTTTAGAAATATTTACATAGAAATATATGTCACTAATAGACTATAAAACAAAATTCATTAAATTTGTATTGGTTCAAGATCACTGAGTTCCCCTATCAAAAGCACAAAGGAAAGGGTATGTAGATGAGTGTATTTTTTTCAATATGACAAAATTATTGAGATCACATCTGTTTTCTGTAACATGATAGATTTACAACATGTGTTTGATTTCCCAGTCTCTTTACTTCCTGTTGACTTTACTACCTTTCATCACAAGACTGTTCATGTGATTAATAAAATTGTACAAGAATTTCTGTTTTCATTCATTAATAAGAGATAGAAGTTAACAACTGTGTAATTTGATGCCCCACTTTCTCACAGAATTCATCTTGCTATAATAACATTATTATATATACTTTACTCACAAACAAGTCAATTAACTGCAAGTCCACTGCGCTAGCTAGGATTTAGCAGCACAAGGCATGACAAGAGAGCACTTTACCACTGTGTCAGCTAGCATGTACCAACACAAGACATGACATGAGAGCACTTTACCACTGTGGCATTTACCAACACAAGACATGAAAAAGAAGTGCTTGGTACTGTGTCGGCTAGCATTTACCAACACAAGACATGAAAAAGAAGTGCTTGGCACTGTGTCAGCTAGCATTTACCAACACAAGACATGAAAAAGAAGTGCTTGGCACTGTGTCAGCTAGCATTTAGCAGCATAAGACATGAAGGGAAGCATGTTACTACTCTACCATCTATCATTTAAATAACACAATAGCGGAGCACTTTACCATTGTATAAGGAAATATCTACACAAGACATTAAAGGGAGCACTTTGTCAATGTGCCATCTAGCATATATCATTACCTGACATGAACAAGGAGCACTATACCACTGTTCCAGCTAGCATTTTCCCCACACAAGACATGAAAAGGGAGTGCTTTACCACTGTGCCAGCTGGCATTTACCCACACAAAACATGAAAAGGGAGTGCTTTACCACTGTACCAGCTGGCATTCACCCACACAAGACATGAAAATGGAGTGCTTTATCACTGTGCCAGCTGGCATTTACCCACACAAAACATGAAAATGGAGTGCTTTACCACTGTGTCAGCTGGCATTTACCCAACAAAACATGAAAAGGGAGTGCTTCACCACTGTGCCAGCTAGCACTTAACAGCACAAGAAATGAAGATCGAACTTTCCACTTTAAACTTTACCACTGTGCCATAATAGCTCCTTAATCATAATTAGTCATGTTAAAAGTGTTTAAGTATTTCACTTTTGAAAAAAATGAGTTCTCAGTACGACAAAAAAATATTAGATTAGTTGGCTTTTTATTGTGTTAGATTCATTCAAATATCTGTTAAAAGATTAGGGCCATTACATAGAAATACAGAGGAAAATGTAGTTTGTCATCAATTGTTCATGAACAATAGGCAAAATGTAGTATGTCATCAATTATTCATAAACAATAGATAGGTAAAATGTATTGTCATCAAATGTTATTTAACAATAGGCAAAGGAGTTATTTGAAAGTTCAGAAAGTGGGCTGGTTAAAAATAATAGATTTGTTTTACTAGATATAGTGAGAAAAATATGTTTTGTCTGGTGAAATTTTCAAATACATGAAATTATTTATTTTTGTGGGTACATGTTTGTGCAAAATGACATTGGTGTTGGTACTTAACTTCATACAGTTTGGCATTCACAGTACTGCATCATACAGGTCAGCCAGTATAATTTTGGCATTCACAGTACAGCATCATACAGGCCAACCATCACAATTCTGGCATTCACAATACAGCATCATACAGGTCAACCAGTATAATTTTGGCATTCACAGTACTGCATCATACAGGCCAACCATCACAATTCTGGCATTCACAGTACAGCATCATACAGGTCAACCATCACAATTCTGGCATTCACAGTACAGCATCATACAGGCCAACCATCACAATTCTGGCATTCACAATAAAGCATCATACAGGTCAACCAGTATAATTTTGGCATTCACAGTACTGCATCATACAGGCCAACCATCACAGTTCTGGCATTCACAGTACAGCATCATACAGGCCAACCATCACAATTCTGGCATTCACAATACAGCATCATACAGGCCAACCATCACAATTCTGGCATTCACAGTACTGCATCATACAGGCCAACCATCACAATTCTGGCATTCACAGTACAGCATCATACAGGCCAACCATCACAATTCTGGCATTCACAATACAGCATCATACAGGCCAACCATCACAATTCTGGCATTCACAGTACTGCATCATACAGGCCAACCATCACAGTTCTGGCATTCACAGTACAGCATTATACAGGCCAACCATCACAATTCTGGCATTTACAGTACAGCATCATACAGGCCAACCATCACAATTCTGGCATTCACAGTACAGCATCATACAGGTCAGCCAGTATAATTTTGGCATTCACAGTACAGCATCATACAGGCCAACCATCACAATTCTGGCATTCACAATACAGCATCATACAGGTCAACCAGTATAATTTTGGCATTCACAGTACTGCATCATACAGGCCAACCATCACAATTCTGGCATTCACAGTACAGCATCATACAGGTCAACCATCACAATTCTGGCATTCACAGTACAGCATCATACAGGCCAACCATCACAATTCTGGCATTCACAATAAAGCATCATACAGGTCAACCAGTATAATTTTGGCATTCACAGTACTGCATCATACAGGCCAACCATCACAGTTCTGGCATTCACAGTACAGCATCATACAGGCCAACCATCACAATTCTGGCATTCACAATACAGCATCATACAGGCCAACCATCACAATTCTGGCATTCACAGTACTGCATCATACAGGCCAACCATCACAATTCTGGCATTCACAGTACAGCATCATACAGGCCAACCATCACAATTCTGGCATTCACAATACAGCATCATACAGGCCAACCATCACAATTCTGGCATTCACAGTACTGCATCATACAGGCCAACCATCACAGTTCTGGCATTCACAGTACAGCATTATACAGGTCAACCAGTATAATTTTGGCATTCACAGTACAGCATTATACAGGCCAACCATCACAATTCTGGCATTTACAGTACAGCATCATACAGGCCAACCATCACAATTCTGGCATTCACAGTACAGCATCATACAGGTCAACCAGTATAATTTTGGCATTCACAGTACAGCATCATACAGGCCAACCATCACAATTCTGGCATTCACAATACAGCATCATACAGGTCAACCAGCATAATTTTGGCATTCACAGTACTGCATCATACAGGCCAACCATCACAATTCTGGCATTCACAGTACTGCATCATACAGGCCAACCATCACAATTCTGGCATTCACAATACAGCATCATTCAGGTCAACCAGTATAATTTTGGCATTCACAGTACTGCATCATACAGGCCAACCATCACAATTCTGGCATTCACAATACAGCATCATACAGGCCAACCATCATAATTCTGGCATTCACAGTACTGCATCATACAGGCCAACCATCACAATTCTGGCATTCACAGTACAGCATCATACAGGCCAACCATCACAATTCTGGCATTTACAGTACAGCATCATACAGGCCAACCATCACAATTCTGGCATTCACAATACAGCATCATACAGGTCAACCAGTATAATTTTGGCATTCACAGTACAGCATCATACAGGCCAACCATCACAGTTCTTTCATTCACAATACAGCATCATACAGGTCAACCAGTATAATTCTGGCATTCACAGTACTGCATCATACAGGCCAACCATCACAATTCTGGCATTCACAGTACAGCATCATACAGGCCAACCATCACAATTCTGGCATTCACAATACAGCATCATTCAGGTCAACCAGCATAATTTTGGCATTCACAGTACTGCATCATACAGGCCAACCATCACAATTCTGGCATTCACAGTACTGCATCATACAGGCCAACCACCACAATTCTGGCATTCACAGTACAGCATCATACAGGCCAACCATCACAATTCTGGCATTCACAGTACAGCATCATACAGGCCAACCATCACAATTCTGGCATTCACAATACAGCATCATACAGGTCAACCAGTATAATTTTGGCATTCACAGTACTGCATCATACAGGCCAACCATCACAATTCTGGCATTCACAATACAGCATCATACAGGCCAACCATCACAATTCTGGCATTCACAGTACAGCATCATACAGGCCGACCATCACAATTCTGGCATTCACAGTACAGCATCATACAGGTCAACCAGTATAATTTTGGCATTCACAGTACAGCATCATACAGGCCAACCATCACAGTTCTTTCATTCACAATACAGCATCATACAGGTCAACCAGTATAATTCTGGCATTCACAGTACTGCATCATACAGGCCAACCATCACAGTTCTGGCATTCACAGTACAGCATCATACAGGTCAACCAGTATAATTTTGGCATTCACAGTACTGCATCATACAGGCCAACCATCACAATTCTGGCATTCACAGTACTGCATCATACAGGCCATCCATTACAGTTAGGCATAATTGTTATGATTTTATCCACTGAATTATATCTACATGTATGCTTTGTCTCAGTATGGATTAAACTTTTAGGTATATTGATCAGAATCAAATGAAATAAAGCAATAAACCTATTATTTTTTCTGGTTAAACCCATGGTATCCCACAAACATTATTTATGTGTCTTGAGTATTGCAAGCTCCTGTGTAGTGCTTCATATTCAGTAGAGTACACAAATTGTACATGTACTATCCTAGTGTTCTATTAAAGCTGCTGAATAGGATAATAATAATAATAATAATAATAATAATAATAATAATAATAATAATAATAATAATATAATATATTAATTAAGGAAATTGGCTAGTGAATGAGCTTATACTGTCAAAATTGATGTCAAGTGTTGAGCAAAGTGATCTTTTTTGATGATACTGTAAATCATGAATGTAAAATGACTGTGATAAAAGTTAGAATGATTCTCCTTTGTATTATATACTTTTTTCTTAACTTAATCATTTTTGTTTACCTAAGTATTATTTATTTAATTTGAATGATTTTTCATATCCTTTTATTATATAACAACAAAATGATGTTGCAGTTATATCACCATATGTCCAGTCCCACAAAGAGTTAATTCCTTAGTGCTTCATTGAGGTAAAATATAGTAATGTCATTATAATTTCTTCAAAGCTTTGCAGTAAATGCAGTTTGACTCCAGTAAACATTCTTACAGCTAAGAAGTTAAAAATCCTTGAACTTAGGTAATGTAATACTCTGTCACTATAATGTTCTTTTAATTTTTCTTTATGAGCATATCTTTATCTTGTAGACATAACTGGGCACTGGCAATGATGAATTTTCATGATCAGGAAGTTGTTGCAGCTGGCGAAAGGTTTTATCACATAGGAAAGAGAATGTTTGAGCCTCTACAAGACAGTCCAGATACCATGGTGACCCTCCTCTGTCCACAGGTATCATACGGTGGTCATTCATTATCATTGCCTCAATATAACATGTCCTTTTTTATAAGGTATTTATGTTCATGGCTTCCATAGCATTTTGGAATACAGTGGACCCTTCTTATCCAGTAGGGAAGGGGACATATAAGAAAGGTGGCCATCCTAGTATATTACAGGGATGATTAACTTGTTCAGCAGGGCACAGACCTCTGCTCAAGTGAGGTTATTTTTTTAGAGCATCTACATAGCAAGCTCTTTTCACAATAGAGAAACTTTGATAGTAGTTTGTTTTAGATAAAAAATGTAAACTAATATTAATGCTTAACTATTCAAAGTACATTGTAAGATGATTTTGAAAAGTGAACTATTGTTTGTATTACTGACAGGAGCTGGCAGGAATATATTTTCAATGTATCTACAACATAATTATCAAATCTACTGCTCCACAGTACTATCCTGTAACTTGACATTATGTTGTGTGTATGATCATCAAAGTGAAGCAACCCATCGTGATTAGCTTCCTGTTATCTCCCTTTGATAGGTAACAGTTTCTATACCCCCGTCCTGTCTGTAAAAGTCACCCTGCTCAAACTTTGTTATTACTTGGCTAAAGTAAATAATGGCATTGATAACCGTTGTCATTTTATTGCCTTTTTAACATAATAATTCAAATATATGGGACTACTTTGTGATAATGTGGTCCATTGGATTCATTGATTATACTGCCTTATAATAAAATACATGATACATGTAAGTCTACTACTGTATGGGATCTATGACCATAAAATTTTATGACAGGAATGACAGTGTAATGAAGGGGATTATAGTGAGTGAGTGTTGTATGTTAGTTTACTTTGTATTCATGTCTAATTTTCTGAAATGGTTCACTCAAAGATATTGGTTAAGAGAAGCTGACATATGGGTTTATTTGTATTGATAATATTAATTTCCTTACCAGACCTTCCATTGTAAAGCAGTTGTTATGGATTGGTTGTTTTTTCTTTCATTCCAGTGTATCCAAACAGGGAAGGATCAGGCAGTATCATCAGATGTGGTAACAGATATTCTGAAACAGAGTATTGAGTCATATTACAAACATTTCCATTCACTGTGCTTGCATTACCAGGAGGAACTCCAAATCAGTGGAAAAATGATGGATACAGTCAAATTTCCCCTGCTCCCTCTTGAGACACTCATAGGTGGAAAACACATTCCAGATGAAATTGTGTCGGCTTTCTCAGATACAGATGCCTACCAGACTGTTGACAAGTTCATGGAAATTATGAACTTATGGGTATGCTATTGAAGTTTATACTACAGTTTAATAATAGTGTTTAAACATTTGAACGTTTTCTACTTAAAATTTCATGCTTTTCACAAAAATATTCAGAAAATATTTGAATATTTTTTATCAAGCTCTTGGGAAATAACTAAAGTATTATTTGCACAACATTTTTGTAAAAAAAAATTCTTTCTTTAGTCTGCTGAGCAGTGCATTTTGTTTTACCATGTAATACATCACACTATCATTTAGCTAAAGGAATCAGAGGTTGATTTCAAGATTCTACAAATAACTGTCAGTCATATAATTTTAATTTTAAAAATTGTATAGAATCTTAGTCTGAAAGGACAGAATTTCGTTGAATCCTTTTTTCCAATAATCTGGATTAGCATGTATAGCTAAATTACATTTTGTGTAGAATTCTCTCACATTTTTCTTTGAAATTTACCATGCAATTTCTTTTCAAGAAAGACCTTGGAAGCTCCACATATATTGTTCCCAGTTTTTTGTAGAAAATGGGGCAATTAAAAAATTGCTCCTGTCCAGCTTTCCATTTGTCCATTATTTTGTTCACCCACCCCACTTGTGTTTCTGAATGATGACTACCTTAATTATCAGTGGATTTAAACCAACTTTGGTAATCAGCTTGTTATTTGTGAGACCTAGCCTGAATTTGATTGTCACCATTTTATGTTGTTATTGAATGGACTTATAAACCCTGATTGTCAGATCCACCCACTTTCATGATGAGACATTTGCAGGGTTTGATTATCAGCATTCTACACAGTTATTAATTGGAGTCTTAAGCCCATCTACTTTCATTTCCAATCAGTGACTCCTTTCTTAATTTTGCAGTTTAGCTATCTTTGGTGTGCAGGTTATATAGAAAAGACTGTGGCTGCGATTGATTGTCAGCCTTCAAATGTTTTTGTAGACCTTCCTTTTTAGATACCTCCACCTTTTTTCTTTATAAAAAGTTTAATTACTTGTGCATTTCAACCAAATTTGATATGTAACTTGATCTTGATGAGGTCTTGGTTGTATTAGATTTTACCATTATTTAGCAGAGTTTTTGCCCCTGATTCTCAGAATCACTTACCTCTGTTTCAGAACGATAACTCCCTTAATTTGGCATGCAGTTTGGTATTGATGGGACCTTGTCTGATTTATATTTATATTTATAGCACCTTATTTTTAGACCTATGAAAATCAATTTTTACATAATTCACTTAATTACATATGCACATTTACTGATATATTCAGTATGCAGGTCATATTTATTTGTCCATGTGTTCATGCATCTCTGCATCCATCGTTACTATTATCCTTGTTACCTGACCTCCATAAACACCAACTGAGGAGAGGGATAATATTTTTGGTATGATGTTAAAGAGGATAAATAAATGGCAACTAATGTTTTGAATACTGTATATATCCCCAAGGGAGAAGGGAGCGTGGGTCATAGGTTATATTTTTATAGCTACTGTAATATGAATTCTTTCCCGTAATGTGAACTCCACCTACTGTGATTAAAGGAGGGTAATTATGTTTGTCATGAAGATTCAGGAGGGTAATTACATTTGGCATGATGAATCTGATAGGTAATTACATTTGGCATGATGAATCTGGAGGGTAATTACATTTGGCATGTTGATTCAAGAGGATGCATAGATGACAACAGATGTTTCAAATCCTGAATGAAATCCCATAAAATCATGGTGGGTGTGGTAGGTTAAGTCAAGGAGGTATTTAGTATGGCTTCCATTTCCAGTCATCATGTGAACTCCACCTAACCTGATTAAAGGAGTGTAATTACATTTGGCATAATGATTCAGGGGGCTGCGTAGATGACAACAGATGTTTCAAAATCCTGAATGGAGTCCTATAAAATTGGGTGGTGGGTGAAGTCAGTCAGTTAGTTTTTTTTTTTTGCTTCCATTTCTAGTCATCATTATATTTTAACCAGATTTATTATGCAACTTGATAATTATAAAAGCTGTTAGGAGTTTGATTGTCAGCGTCCTGCATCATTGTTTAGTGGAATGCCCTGACTTTCAGACCACCCACTTTAATATCTTCACAAAAACATTTTTGTTTATTGTAATGGATTAGGCCCAGATTACACAGCTTGATTTTGATGTGGCCTTGGCTGACCTTGATTCTTAGCACTTTACATCATTATTTAGTGAAGTTATAGCCTCCAGTTATTGACATATTCTTTCACTTTTCATTGGTGCTAAACTTTTCAGAAAAGCATGATTGTCCACTGGGAAACCAAACTGAAAAAATCTGGTTGCCCAATAAAAGCATCTGGTTCACCATCCTCAGGAATTCCACAATTAAATTAAACTAATTTCTCAGTTTATTTGCAAAATGTGTATAAAATATGGGTTCAACACCCACCCAGGCCAGCCTGGGTTAGATGCTTAGGTGTGTCCTATTCAAAGGCACTTTGCTGTTATTTCTCTTTAGCCAGTAATGTGTTTACAGTACTGTCGAACTCAAACCAACTTCAGTTTTTCTATAATGCTTTTGGACCATAAAGAAATTGTAGCACTGATAAGAATAGATTTCAAAAGTTCTTAAGTAGACATCATTCTAGATGGGCATATTTTTTAAATGAAGTCTTTCTCTTTTTATCATATGGGTTAATATTATTTATTGTTTATAATTGCTTTTGATTCCAAATGTGTTTAGCTCTTTTTTCCTTTCATATGAACAATAAGCACAGACATGTGTGCTTCAAATGCTTAGTTTTCTTTTGTTAATTATTTACACTGTATTTTTTTGATGTGTGATATTGCTTCATGTCTTGGATTTTGCTGCATCAAAATGTGTTACCAGATCGATTCTTATATTTGTATTTACCTTTACTTTATTTCTGTTTTGCAAAAAAAAAGAAGAGTTAAAGTCTGAATTACCAGAGAATAGATATTTATTATTATAGTAAATTTGGATAGAATAATGAAAGAGTGATTGCCCTTAGAAGATATACAGCTCTCCCTCAATAACTCGTGCACATCGGGGTCCAGAAACATCGACCACACTATAAGTGAGGTGTGAATTATCGAGGGACCAATAAAAAAAAGCCAAAACCAATAAAGGAATCGAAGTAAAGGCAAAAGGGGGTGGGGTGGGTTGGTAGGTTATAGTGATGAATACTCAATTTATAATCATGCTGAGATTTACTGTGAATAAATATCTCTTCATAACAGTGTACTTTGTTTATTTTTTCCTCATAGAGCAACATTAATTTCAGGATAAATTACAGAGATCATCAAAAACATATTCCACATGGTTTCCATTCGCTTTACACGTGTACCACTTCACACATTGTGTACTACATCACTAATTTGTGTGTTGAATTGAATACATTCTAGTTTTATTGCTTGATCCAAATTTGATGTTTTTTTTAATACAAAAGATAGACACACTTTTTGAGAAATATTGTCGAACGAATGAACGAACGAACAATAGGTAGGTAGGTAGGCAGGTAGGTAGGTAGGTAGGTAGGGCAATGTTCATTTTTTAACTTTGAACATTAATAACAACTTGTGGTAGGCTAATTTGCATTTAAATTTCAACCATTTCAATTCCAAAAATATAATTTTGGAAGGTGTTATGAAATGGTAAATCTAGGATAATTCTTGCTGCCCTTTTTTTTGAAGTGTGTGGATTGTTTCAATATTGGTACCATTTGTATCCCCAAATTGTGCAGCAGTAGTCTAAAAGAGGAAGAATGATTGCAGGGCAGAATAATTTTTGATAGCTGACTGGTAGATAACTTTTTTATCCTCTGTGAAAGATAAATTCTGGAGCCTACAACAGAGCAAACATGTTTCACTTACTTGCACCAGTCTAAATTCTTATCAAGGTGAACTCCCAAAATTTTTCTATGTCAACATTTTCAAATCAATTATCTTCACTGTTCAGTATTCAGATTAAGTTTACCGATAATCTTTGCCTAGTTCCAAGCCACATTGCCTTGGTTTTTAGCAGATAAACATGTTATTGAGTGAGTACCAGTTTTCAACTGAATATAAATCTTCACGCTATTGTTTAATACTTTAGTTTTAGAATCAGGCTTGTGCAAATTAGTATCATCAGCATATAGATCAGTTTCTGAATGTTGTACATACAGCTGCAAGTCAACAATATGAATAATACAGGCCATAGAATATATCCCTGTGGGACTCATTTGTTGATGGACACATGAATAATACAGGTTCTAAAATAGCCCCCTGTGGAACTCATTTGTTGATGGACATATGAATAATAAAGGCCTTAAAATAGATCCCCATAGAACTCATTTGTTGATAGACATATCAATAAAACAGGCCCTTGAATATATCCCAGTGGAACTCATTTGTTGATGGATATATGAATAATACAGGCCCTACAATAGATCCCTGTGGAACTCCTTTGTTGATGTACATCAGTTCTGATTTAATGTTACCCATGGCAAGTAGCTGGCTTCTGTAAAATAGGTATGATGAGAGTGTTAAGTGAGAACATTTGTACTTTTCAAGTTTCCATGCAGGTATATTATGGTCAACTAGACCAAAGTAATCTTAAAATCAAGATATATAATTCCAATCAATACTCTATTGTCTATGGCAAGTAACCAGTCATCAATGAATTTTCTTAACACAGACTGACAGGAGTGTTTCTTTTTAAATCCTAATTGGGATAGGTGTATTAAATAGTACTTTAAAATGTAACTTTTGTGATGTTTGGATACATGTCTTTCAAACAGTTTGGATATGATTGGCAGAATATATATTGGTCTATAATTATCTGGATTTGAATTTGAACCCTTTTTGTAAACAGGCATAACCTTGGCAGCCTTCAGTTGAAATGGGAAGATTGCCTTAGCAATGCTTTGATTAATTATATAGGTAAGAGATGGAACATGATCAGCATATTTTTTAAAAGATGAATGCACCTATTTGATCCACTCCAGTTGATTTCTAAGGATTTAACATTTTTATTTCATTTACTATATCTACACATTACATAAATTGAATTGTGAACTGAACATTTTCAGGGATTTTATCATGTATATCATCAATTATTGTCTCATCAGAGTGTTATGGCCCCTCTTTGTTCAACCCACCTAATGATTGTGACTAACAGGGCTATATATTGATTGTTGGCATCAGCAAGTAGAGTCATTGTTCAGTGTCAGTTTAAGGAGATCCTCTCCAGAGAGCACTATTTAAGTCAAAGGTTTTAAAAGAGCATAAGCCAAACAGGAAGACCTTGAGGTATTTGGCATTTTATTTTCTATTTTAGGCAAATTTTCTAACATTCTCAGCTGATTGATTAAGAGAAAAATCTTTGTTGGGAAAGTGTCTAACTCATAACTCAAGGATTGCAGGTTCAGTTTTGGTACTGTATATACCTGCTTATAAGTCAATCCCAACTGCAAACTGTACAGACCCATATCTGCCTTTGCATAATGTGTTGGCAGATTTGGGTCTGTGTATTTTGTTAGGAGTAATCAGGAGAATAAACAACATATACCCTGGTCTGCAGGTGCATAATGCTAAGGCAAATCAGGATCTTTGTTGTTTGCTTTTTGACTTGACTTATATGTGAGTACATACAGTTGGTAGTTGGGAAAGGCACATGGCTGCTATTGCCTTGGCATGATAAAGACATTGATTAGATGAAAGTGCAAATGAAAAACCAATCCACCTAACTTGGAAGATTAAATGATAATGGTAAATTTATTAAAATATGTGAAAGTGTCCCTCTAAATTTTAAAACTGTGTTGCCAAATTTACAAATAAATTATATGAAAGCTTTGTGATTTCCAAGCAAATTGCATTCTGTCATCTAAGTTTCCAGAACTTAACTGTTCTAGGGCAAAGTGCTCTACTACCCACATGTGGAAGGCCGTCCAGGGATAAAAGATTTCCAGCAGCTTGAGACTGTGCTACACAAGCTGATGACTACACCAGCCCCAAAGAAGGCCCCAATTAGATGTCTGGGGACAGACATCTCTTACTGGACCAAAAAGGATCTGGAAGGAATTTTTACATCGGAGTCTGTAAGTCTATGATATTTATAAAGTATGTAATAATGTGTAACCTTCCTCAGGGATGTAAACATTTAGACTGTTGGATTCAAGGGTAAAGAGAAGTAACATACATAGGGGAATTGGCTGGTAATGACTGGTAAACTCTGAAACTGATAATTATACCAAATCAGCATTTTGTTAGCATTTTATTTTCACTTCATGCATTTGGAATCCATTTTGTTTGCATTCCATTAGATTTCATTCATGTTTGCATTTCAGCTATCACCAGTTGTTTTTATATTTGGTGTCAAAATTGCATTCTTAGTTTGCATTTATTGCTTCCATTCATTTTGTTTCATTGTGTTCATTTGGAATGAAATATAAATGCATTTATGGGGCATAAGTGGTTAAAGCATCTGCCTCAGATGTGGGAGGTCATGGTTTGAACCCCAGCTGGGTCATACCAAAGACTTATAAGAATTTTACTTGCAGCTACCTTGCTGGGCACTCAGCATTAAGAGGTTAACATTAGGACTGGTCATTCTGGTGTCAGGATAATGTGACTGGGTGTGGACATGATGCTACATGTCTGTGGCATGATGCCCCAGTGCTAGGCATCACTTTAAACAGCTGCACTGCAGACATCGTAGCAGTATGACTGGAAAATTGTTAAAGCTACGTTATAAATCTAAATCACACACTCTCACATACACAAATATTGTATATTACAAATAATCTAAATAAAATGTTTTGTAGCCATGCTCCAAGTACCTGTTAAACTTTAGTTGCCATGAGGTAGTTGCCCTGCAATTTTGATAATTTTAGTGTCCATTTCAAATTTTAGGTCAGAAAGCCATATTAATTTGATCACCTTTGACATTGTCGTATCATGAACACAGTACTGCAGGTTTTGCATATGTTTTGTCTTGTGTCCCCCAAATATTGACTACTGTGCACCCAATGGCTGCACTTATTTGTAAGGGTTAAAAAATGAGTCCACATACTTTTCTTTAGTGCACATCTGTGTTGGCTTTAGCAATTTTCAAAGTCTCTAAAGCTAATAGAAGCTTTTAGGTGCCAGTTTATTTTCATTTTTAAAACAGCATTTTTGCATTCAAAACATTCAAGGTTTGTAGTAGTTCACAGAGTTGCAGTGTAAAGTTACCAATAGCTGCAGGTGAAACATATTTTGGAGGTTGAATTTTTGAAAAATGGACTATATTTATGTGACAAAAAACTTGTAGAAAAACATAGTATGACATTTATTGAATGAATTTTTAATTTGAAAAAAGAAATATAATTAAGAAAATCTGGGAATTATTATAGTAAATACTGGAAGGTAATGAGTGAATGTTAAAGTTAGATAAGGGCATGGAAGATTCTGCCATTTTCAGGTGAACCAGATTTTCAAACATGTAAATGGGTTGCTAGAACACTTAATAAACTGTTATAAAGGCAATATAGGTGTCTTAGGAATAAGATGATGACAGAGTTTAAATTGGCAAAAGGTAAAAGCTGGAAGTGTCTCTCAGATTGTTACTACCAATTGTGTGTTAACGGATCAACCATTGAATTGAATCCTGGGATTTTCTTTTAAGTTAGAATATATTGTCTTTCCTTTTATCTCAAGATAATATTTTCCCCATAGCTAATGTAATAGATAGAATTTGTTCATTTTTCTTTCTATAAATCAAAGCAAGACTATTTTTCAAGCAAACTCTCATGCTTTTTCCCTGTTCTTCAGAAATTAAATGGTTGGTCACTGAGTAATATCTTCAGTTTTTGTGTGTCCTTTGGAAATTGTACGTGTCCCCCAATTTTATAGAACATGGGGATTCAATGTCCCCAGCCCTTGGGAGCCTAGGTGCAACACTGCTTAGACATTGAGAGCAGACATTAATTGAGTGGGGGGAAGCAATGAAGAGAGAAAGTAATGTTATGGCAAAATAAGGATTAATAATATTATGTTGTTATTTTGTAATAATATATCCAGATCTATCTGCCACAACTGTTAGCTGTCATCATCTTCTTCATCCTCATGCCAGCCAGTCAAGTTAACTACATGGAGTTACTCTAAACCATCTTGCAAAATACTGGCTTTAATTCATTGATACGGGGCTTTAGCTTTCAAAATATTTTCTTCTGTAGGTAGCTCATATATGTAAAGGCCTAGCCATTTCTGTATTTAAGGTACCATATATGCTCATTTATATGTCAAGTCCAACTGCAAGCAGTATATATCCAGGAATGGTTAGACATAATGTTCCAGCAGATCAGGGTCTATGTTAACTGCACAGAGCCAGATCAGTTGGTACAATTTATAACATGGCAGATATGGGTCAGTGCAGTTTGCAGTTGGACTCAACTGATAAGCAAGTATTTACTGTTGTTGAACTCAAAATAATTGTGTAGCAAACTAATTTTCCATATATATCTCCATGCCTAAATATTTCTACATCTGTACTATTAACAGAGGCTGATTTTGCATAGACTGTGTATGAGACTGGGCACTTTAAAGAGACTATACCAGTCTAGTCAGTGTAAAGATGGCAATTTTCCTTATGGTAATATAGGAACTTGTCTACGTTTTCTGTGACCTTTCCCGCTGTGTTTTGGATATTTGGACAGTTATGTAGGTGTGTGTTAAATCTTATGTCTGAAATGATACACACTTATTGATATCAGGCATGATGGTTTCAAGACCATGTTGCTTGTTTGCTAGCCATGCTTTTAATGGACAGCACCCTGTCACTACTCTTTGGTTCCAGTGAATTCCATATTTTCATTATGGAATGTGCTCTGACTTCATGCAGCAACATATCTGTCCAGATTTTGAAAACAGAGTGGGAAGGGTCAGAGGAAACATGCACTGTGCAGGAAACAGCAGCATCAGATAGAAAAGAGATTATGCTATGAAATAAGTTGCATGTGCCATAATGATGATGATGATGTTTGTCCATCGTTGTCAATGAAGACCATTCAATGTCATCGATTCACTGGGGGTAGGTCCGGAAATGGCTGATCAGACCGATCCAGGCTTGGAAGAGTCTGTTGAAGTGGGGACATGGATGTACAGGTTGCTGACTGGGAGTTGTTGAACTACTGTTCCTTCATTTGTGCAGATCACATTTCTCAGCTGCATCCTCCAGTCTTTTCTGCTCAAAGGCTGCTGCACCAGCATTGACTTGACTGCGCCAAGCAGATCTATTAGCAGCGACACTCTCCAGCTGTCGGTATCAATGCCTAAGTTTTTCAGCGAGGCCTTGAGGGCGTCCTTGTACCTCCTTTTTTGCACCACCGTGAGATCTCTTGCCTTGCTGTAGCTATGCATAGAAGACCTTCTTAGGTAGGTATTCTAACAGTTTACAGACAACATGGCCAGCCCATTGGAGTTGTGCCTTGCACAGCATGGTGTGGATGCTTGTCATGCTGGCCTGAGGGTGCACCTCTGTGTTCAGTATCTTGTCCTGCCATCTGATTTTCAGTAGTTTTCTCAGGGAGCTCATTTGGAAGTGGTTCAGTTTTTTAACATGGCAACTATACACAGTCAGTGTCTCGCAAGCATCGAGGAAGGTGGTAAGAACAACCATTGCAGAGACTTTGAGTTTGGTGGCAAGCTTGATGCCTCTCCTATCCCAGGCATTTGAGTGAAGTCTGACAAATGCTATGCTGGCACTGGCAATCCTGGTGTTGACCTCATTGTCTTCATGGACTGCTTGTGAAAGGGTGCTGCCGAGGTATGTGAACCTGTCTACATTTTTGAGCTTTGGTCATTGACAGAGATAGATGGCTCCAGGTAATCTTCTCCAGGAGCAGAACCTTGGTCTTGCTGGTAGAGATGGTGAGTCCGAAGCTGGTGCACACTGTGGAAAAATGGTCCATGCTCTGTTGCATGCCTGCCTCCATGCTGGAGATGAGGGCACAGTCATCTACAAACAGGAGATCATGAATGTTCTCAACTTGAACTTTGGTTTTGGCTTGGCGCCTCCTCAGGTTGAACGACTTCCCATCCAGACAGTATCAGAGACCTACTCCAACATTGCTGTCCTTGAAAGCATCCATCAACATTGCTGAGAACATGAGACTGAAGAGAGTGGGTCTAAATGCATTCTTGTTTCACACCATTCGTAACTGCAAAGGGTTTGGAATAGTTACCCTTGTCCTGGACTTTAGCTAGCATGCCATCATGAAAATGCCTCACCATTTCAATGAAGACTTCTGGGCATACAAATTTAGCCATGATCTTCCAAAGGCCTTCCTGGCTGACAGTGTCGAATGCCTTAGTCCTTTCTGAAGCCACACTGCCTTTCTGGCAGTATGCCATGATCAAGGTGTTACGTGAGTCTGTTCAGCAATAGCCTGGCGAGGACCTTGCCTGTGATGCAGAGTTTAGACATTCCTCTATGGTTGTCGTAGGATTGGCGATTGCCTTTGCATTTGTAAATGTGGATGATGGACGCATCTTTGAATTCCTGGGGTATGCATTTCTGCTTCCACATCCCACAGAACATCTCTGTTAGTCTTTCCACTAGCTTAGACCCACTGGACTTGTAGATCTCAGCTGGAATGGAGTCTGTTCCTAGAGCTTTCCCACTAGAAAGGAGCTCAATGGCCTTATGAGTTTCCAGCATGTGCCATAAGTTTCAGCATAAAACAAAATATATTTAATTGTAATTAGAAAGTGTTGATATTGTTTTCTAATTGCCAAATTATGATTCAGAATGACACAAGAGGGCAATTGGTTGACCATTTTTGTACCCCATTTCTGAATTTTTAGTTGTAAAAGTGACCATTTTGGTTGCAACTTTCAGCACTGCATGGTATTCTCATCAAATTCAGTTATATTTAAATATTATGATATACAGCATATCATGCAATTTTGTTATATAATGCAGGTGGATCATTATCTTCGAATTCTCGAGAAACATGGTGTTCTACTGAGGTTCCCACGTGATCCATGGAATGAACACACTGGAGACACCTGTTTCTACATTTTAACCAACAACCTACCAGACAAACCAACTATTAACCTGGTGAGTTCAGTCAATACAAAAATCCCATTGGTAGAGTCTGACATGTAGCATTTCTGTTCTATATATATAAATTGATATATATTTGGTTCATGATAATGAATGCTAATTATAGTGACATTGTGTACATATCAATATTGTTTCTATTTCAATATTGTTTCCATTTATGGTCCTGAGAAAAAAAGAATAGTGGTTATATCTTTATCCATGGATGTAAACATTGAGAGATTTTATTTATAATGAAAGTTACAAATTTAAACATATAAAACACTAGGTCACTAATAATCTCCATATAAACACACAAAGCACTAGCTCAGTAACAATCTCTACATAAACATATAAATACTATTTCAGTAACCATCTCTCCAGAAACATATAAAACACTAGCTCAGTAACCATCTCTGTTAACTATCTCTACATAGACATATAAATACAATCTCAGTAATCATCTCTACATAGACATAAAATACAATCTCAGTAATCATCTCTACATAGACATATAAATACAATCTCAGTAATCATCTCTACATAGACATATAAATACAATCTCAGTAATCATCTCTACATAGACATATAAATACAATCTCAGTAATCATCTCTACATAGACATATAAATACAATCTCAGTAATCATCTCTACATAGACATATAAATACAATCTCAGTAATCATCTCTACATAGACATAAATACAATCTCAGTAATCATCTCTACATAGACATATAAATACAATCTCAGTAATCATCTCTACATAGACATATAAATACAATCACAGTAATATCTCTACATAGACATATAAATACAATCTCAGTAATCATCTCTACATAGACATATAAATACAATCTCAGTAATCATCTCTACATAGACATATACATACAATCACAGTAATCATCTCTACATAGACATATAAATACAATCGCAGTAATCATCTCTACATAGACATATAAATACTATTTCAGTATCCATCTCTACATAAACAAATAAACAATGGCTCTGTAAGAATCTCCATGAACAGTCAATCGTTAAAGCACTTTAAGTTTTTACATGCATGTCTTATATGTCAGGCATGTTATGTTATGTCATTGTCTGTTCATGGATCCATCTGTCCATTAATATTTGTGTGTCTGGCCTATAATGTTTTGTTAGTTTGAGAGATTTTCTTGAAGCTTTGCCTTGATATATATCATGACTAAACAGTGTTGCATACCATTACCAGGCCACTTGTCTCAAGGCCAAGTTTATAATGAGAAAAAATATAATTTTATTAACCAATGAAAATATTTTAATTAATCTTTAGGCAGTTATATATAATATATAGACATTGTGTCATATATAATAGCCATGTCCTCTGCTTCAACATCAAGGTCATGACAAGGACAAATCTAATTCTGTGACTTGTGTCCTTTTCTGATGTATAAATTTCAAAGCACTCAGGATATTTTAATGGAGCTTTACATCATGTGTACATGGTATGTCACATGCCATATTTACCCCTCCAACATCTAGGTCAAGTTCAGGGCATGGAAGAATGTAATTCAGGTACTTGTATAATTCGTTGGAGTGTGACTTTTGATCCACAGAAGATATTTGAATAAAATTGGTACCAATAATACATCATGTATATACTGTGTGTCATATCTTAGCCACCCCCCACCCCCACAGGAAGACCAAAGTCATGATGGGAAAATTGTAATTATGTGCCGTTTGTTCTTGTCAAGATTATGACTTTTTAACCAGCGAAGATATTTCATAAAAGCTTTTTTAAAAAATCCTTTTATATATCTTGACTTTATATTGCCTTGCATATTCATAGCCATTACCCCCCTGCCTCAAGGTCAAGGTCACAAGAAGGGATAATGTAAGTCAATCATATTTTGATGAAATGTTATCCAGGTCTAGACCTTATCACACAATAGACAAGCCCATAGCTCAAAGGGCAAAGTTATTAGTAGGGAAAAGGTCGCAGGGCAAGCATATTTTTGTCATTCACAGTACTCTTTCACATACTGTCCCGTATGAAATTTTCCACATGGATTGGATATGGAATCCTTATGTACTTTTACAGAAATATCCATATGGACATTTTTATTCTATAGCTGAAGCACTCTTATGGATTTCAGTGTATCCATATGGAAATGTTATGGATTCTGTATGTTCTCCGTATGGAAAATCTCATGGAATATGCAAATTAGTCCATGAGATCTGTAGGTTGTCTGTATGGAATAAAATTAAAATTCCATATGGAATTTGGCAATAATCCATATGGAATTTGTGAATAATCCATATGGAATTTGGCAATATTCCATAGGGAATTTGTGAATAGTCCATATGGAATTGGCAAATATACCATATGGAATTTGTAAATGGTCCATATGGAATTTGTAAATAGTTCATATGGAATTTGGTAATAGTTCATCTCGTATGAAATTTTCTAGGCACAACTGAAGGCATGGGCCAAATGTGTCCCACTGGTAAAGTTTTATGGCCCGCACTTGCACAAAAAGTCAGTTCTGTAATTAAACTATATATATATATATATATATATATATATATATATATATATATATATATATATATATATATATATATATATATATATATATATATATATATATATATATATATATGGCCTGTGAACTTTACATTTGTGGTCCATGTGTCCTACATTGTTTTCGTTGACCACCCTGATGTAATTTTTCCAAGTCTGTGTGTATTGCGATTGCATTAGATGGTCATGTGATGAAAGACAACAGAGTTATGCTGATTGGAATGTGATGACCCTACTACTATATTGCATACGTAGAGTTAACAATCACAAAATCTATAAATAGTGATCTTGTACAGCTACTTCAGTGTTTATTTTCACTCCTTTGAGTTCTGATACAACATTTATTAGATGTTGCCAGTTTGGTTTTCATGCTGAGTGGTGCCTGCTGATTTTACTTTATTGAAATGAAAACGAATTTGGGGTTGGATTGTGGTCTTCCTGTGCAGTAGCTAGATTAATGATAAGGTGTCTAAAGTTATATAATAGATTAAAAAAATTCACAGTATGTTTTTTGCTTTGTTAGTTTACTAGTGTGAATATTCCATGGAAGAAAACTACTTATAACAGTTTGTAAATAATTCTTTTTCAGGAACAGTTTTGGCCAGCTGATGTACCTGAGGATGAAACACAAAAGGAACTGAACTTCACCCTAACTCCAGGAATACCAGAGTCTTTCTTCCCTAATCTCCTTAGGTAGTTTTGACTTAGTAAATTTCAGCAACTATGTTCTCAGTAGAACTTTTGACCATTCTCCTACCTATTATTAAATAGCAGGGTAGGTGGGATTGGAGGCACTTTTTCAAAATCTTTACCATCTATCCAACTTTAAATTGGGCCTGCCCTCATTAAACACTTAGTCAGTCTTTTATTGCATCATAAATGTTTAAAGTAAGTATCTTCTGGACCCCAATAAACATGGAATAACCCTAAATCAATCATCTTATACACTAAAAAGGTTTGCAAAATTTATCAAGAGTAACTCAACTATAATTCTATACATTTTTATATGTTTTATAATGAAGAGTATTTAAGTCTCAGACTTACAAAATTCCAACATCCATCCCACATAAGATTATGCAAAGATTCAAGTGCACCTGGTAAAATGATTTCTTAGCACTGGAATCACTATTTAATAAGCAGTATTTCATTAATTAATGTTAAGATTCTGGAAAGTGTAAATGATTAAGAGTTGTCATGGGGTCAGTTGCCATATATACTCACTTTTAAGTCAAGTCCAACTGCAAACAACATAGACCCTGATCTGCTACTGCATAATGTGCAGGCAGACCAGGGTCATGTTTGTTTATTCTAATGATAAATTCTAGCAAACTGCACAGACCTAGTCTGCCAGACCATTATGTGTTGGCAGATCTGGGTCTGTGCCGTTTGCATTTGGACTATATTTATTTACAGTAGCTCTTTTGTTTTTGTGCTTTCCTATGGAGGATATAAATTTGGTACAGAAACGTTTGAAAGAATGTTCTTATTAATTCCTGTTTATTAGTTTTGGATGTCTGATTTTGTTTTTCAATTTTGACTAAACTTTGACATATACAACAGAGAATGAGCTGGATCCACTATCTTAATGTCATCCATTAGGCATCTACTTTTAATTGGATGTTTTTTGATCTTTCAAGATCAGCCATTTTATGAAGTGATTTTCTTCTGTATCATGAATTTTTTAAAATACTGTTCTGACCTAGTCACAAATTACAATTTTTTCAAGACTATATTTTAATCTTCTACTTGAAATAAATTACTAATTTGCTGACTGTTTGATTACAAATAATTAACCAATGAAAGTTTTTAATGGGCAGGCTATAGGAATTATTTCATAGTTTATTTTTATTTGTTTCTTTTTAGGCACTGCATGAAGCTTGGGGGTATATCTGTGATGTGGAAGAAAGGGGTTATCATCAACAGAGGCCCAGTAATGGTACTTGTGGAACAACTGGCAGATTACAATGGTTTGTGATGATTTCATATCAGTGTCTCCACAAAGAAAATTGTATATACTTGTTTATAAGTTGAGTCCAAATGCAAACTGCACAGACCCAGATCTGCAGTTGGTTAATGTGCTATTAGTTCAGGGTCTGTGTTGATTGATCAACTATATACTTGCATATAAGTTGGATACAACTGCAAACTTAAATTTCAAATACATTCTGTATTTTTGAAGACTAACAAACAGCATAGATTTGACTTGCTGGAGTGTTATGCAATGACTGGTCTAGATCTATCCTGCTTGCAGTTCAGGATGTATTACGTATGAATAAATACAATGATCTTTTTTATTTTATCTAACCTTTTTTTAAATGTGCTAGTGAGTAAATTTATATGTGCTAGCAAGTAAAGTTATATCATAAAATTGTAATGGATATACATTTTTTGCACATGTAGTGAAGACACAGAATTCCTGAAAATTTTACTTATGATAAACACTATAATGCAACATTGAATATATCCATCCATCATATATTCATGACATTTATATCCATCCATCATATATACATGACATTTATATCCATCCATCATACATTCATGACATTTATATCCATCCATCATATATTCATGACATTTATATCCATCCATCATATATTCATGACAGTTTTGTATGGATAATGAGTCAATATCTCCCCCATGATCCTTAAATCCCAAGGTTATTTTTATTTTGGCATGTTCATAAATCTGTACAACTTTACCAAATTCTATAAATTACAATTTTCACTGTAATTAAATCTTGGTGAATCTTTCATTTTATTAAATTAGCAACCTCAAAGTTCAGTAAATTACTGATGCACAGGTAATGTTTTTATTGTGGTAGTTTTATCAATCCTAATGAAAGCAATAGTGTGTGCTTTGTCATTAGAGATGATTTGTTGTTATTTTATTCCAACATAAGGTACAGTAGAACTTGTCTTAAAAGTGGACTACAATGGCAGGTGGTCTCTCACAGCAATGGTCTTTCAAGATAGATTTTACTGTATTATCATTCTGCACATTAAATATATTGTTTCCATCCATCTGGAATGTTAAAATAACATTTTGAACAAAGCACTAAATAAAACATATCTTTAAATGAACATCTACAAGTCTGTTTGTTTACTTCTTTATAAACAAACAGACTTGTAGATGTTCATTTGTTTACTTCTTTATAGGGGCCCCGAGTGGCCGAGTGGTCTAATGTGCTCTACGTTACGGATCACTGCCACCTCACCTCTGTCTGCGTAGGTTCGAGTCTCAGATTCGGCCAATGTGGATATGTGAGAAAGCTTGCCAGTAGCTTCTCGAGGGTCGGTGGTTCTTTCTGGGGTTTTCCCGGGTTCTTCCTCCACCTTTAATACTGGCTGCCATGTATAGCCTATCATGTGCTGAAAAATGGCGTTAAACCCAACAACAACAAACAAACTTCTTTATATTTTATATATATAGTGTAACATGCTGGTTATATAATGGTGGCTACTTGTACCTGCTCCCAGTTGAAAGCTTATAAAACTATCCATGTGTATATAATACTTATTTATCTTCTTAGCATATATTGTTAGCAGATATTTTTATCTAGCATAAAACTATTTTAAAAAATTAGTTCACTTAATTTCCATAAGTTTTGATGCTAGCTACATTTATCTGATTTACAGTCTAGGTATTGGCAGCAGAAAATGATATGATATGCTTTTTTGCTTATATACTGCAGGTAAGTCAAGTCCAGTAGCAAACAACATAGACCCTGATATGCTGTCAATTAGTGCACTGGCAGATCTAGGTCTATGCAGTTTGTTAGGAGTAATCAGAAGAATAAACAACATAGACCCTGATCTCCAGGTTGCTTTATGTGACAGCTGATCAGGGTCCATGTTGTTTGCAATTGAACTTAACTTAGGAGGGAATATACATGGTATTTGTTATTGTTGAAGTGGCTTTATGAAAATACTAAAAACAAAAGGGATTACTTGCTATTTGTGATTTACATTAGTTACTGTGATAGACCTGTCTTGAAACATACACCAACAGGCATTGGTCAGTTAAAAGAGATTCACGAAAATTCAAAGGAATATAAACAGTGTAAACATTTGCAGTTATTGAATTTCAGATGAAAAACGTATTATCAAGGTTTGAGATAATCTATCAGGATTAGGAAATAATTAGAGAGGAAACCATTAATAATGGATGTAAGACTGTGGACTCTGTATGTTACTGTATCCTACACTGTATATTTATATTCATATTATCTGAAATGCAAAAGAAAAACTAATATATAAATTCATTCAGTACTTTCTGTCTTGTCAGAGCAAAACTTGGTCAGCAAAGATTAAAATCATTCAGTGAGTTTTTACATGAATCTCTTATGAAGTGGACACTCAACATGTAAGATCCTGGATTTAGTTTAAAGCATTAGTTCTTAAGCACAATCTGTTGAGGTAATGAAATTTTATCAACTTCAGAGAAAATGTCACCAACAGGAACATGGAGGAAGTACTTTAGTGATAATTAAGCCAATGTTCTGAGGTCAAAGGTGCTTTAGGTAGGTCAAACATTTTGTTGCAGTGACTATTTTGCACAGTTTATATTCTAATTTTAGTGGTCTTTTGCTATAAAATGGGTGTAAATTGTACTGTTTTTTTCCAAATAAGTTACATTTATGTTGGTACTTTAATTCAGGGATAGGGAATAGGCCTTATTAATTTTCAGTTCAGTTCATTTTAATTTGTCTCTAAAGATAATAGGGTTCAGTTGATTGTGTATACTTCTATGTTATTTGGTATTTAAGGAAATAGAGTACTGCTGATTATATATACCTCAACTTATTTGGAATTTAATTATGGAGGTTACAGTTTATTATGTGTACTTCCACTTTGCTAGACATGCTGCTTAAAAGGACAGAGATTTATATTTTGTACAGTTTATATTATTTTTATACTACTAATATATGCTGTGACGAAGAAGTATGTATGAATAGGATTCAGTCATGCATGGAGAATGTCTGATGGGCAAGATCTTTAAATTCATGAGAAGACGAAAAATTGAATTTAGAAGTTCTAACGTTACATTTAGGTTTGTATTTCAATGACAGTGTACAAAAAAGCATTTTTGTTTTCATTTGGTTTAAGATATATGATCAGTAGGATAAATTAATTAACTTCTGCAGAAAAATATTTATATATTTTGGTAGGCTGACTTCCAAGCTCATCATTTAATACCAAAACAGTTAATCTACTTGAATATATTCAGTACAAATTCAGTAACCTGTATGCATATTGTTATAATTTATATTTGTGCTAAAACATTACACTAGAATGTGTCAAGCTAAATTTTGTTGGTGATATTACTACTCAACTCTTTCTAACAATGCAAAAATGGACAAAAATGGACAAGGCAATAGCCAAATAGATTATATAATATACAATGTACATCTCTGAAAATTGTATCCCAAAAAGCTATCATGGCCACCAATAATGTGAATAGAGTTAGAAAAAGTTAATTCTGTCTTTACAGGTACACCAATCATTTATTTGTCTGCTCGTGTCCCTTGTAAAGTGAAGGATCTTGAAAACAATCCTACCTACATGTGTATTTGGTCAACATTGAAGATCTATGCTTCTGTTGTGGAGTACTTGATTCAGAAACACAAGCTCTGTGGATATGTAAGTGTTTCCATCTCTTTTGTCATCTAATGTTACCTTTTCTGTATTTTTATGACACTATGAATTCTTTTACAATATTACCATATTTGTTGGATTTGGTACATGACATGGAGTTCTTGAATATCTCTTATATTTACAGTTCCACAGCATTAATTACACAAATTATGGCTGTAATTTGCCCATCCTCCTGATTTTGGTTTCTGTGGCACAACTTTATCGACCTTTTGTTACATTTCAGCCAAAGTTGGCATCCAGGTTTATATTGATGAGACCTTGAATGAGTTTATTTTCCAGTGTTCCACATTATAAGTTAGAAGAGTTATGGCCCCTAATTGCCCATACATTGATTTTTGAAGCAAAACATTATACAAAAAAAGGCGCAATGACTAAGGCATTCAAAGTCATTTCACTACTTTTCTGCAGTGTGGTCAAATAAAATGAGTAGTTTTCATCATGTGATAATTAGAATTTCACAGTTGTGCTCATTTAAAATGGCTTGCAAAAGGCTGAAAGTGGTTGACTCACTTCTTTAATTTGAAATGAGCATTCATGTCAGATCCTCTATTTAACCTGCTAATTTTACATCCCAAAGACTAAGGCTTAAAAGATTTATTTACACTTTTGTTGGTAGTGACCTAAATTGTTAAGCCAATATCATGAGCACTGGAGATATGATGCACTTGTCAGCAAATATTTACACTTGGCCATTTTTAAAACAGGGTATCATTGTGCTAGTCTTGAATGGATTCCGTACCCTTTTAAACAAGTAATTAAAACATTGAGGTGTTCTCACTCTGATTAAAATCAAAATCTCCAACATAATGGGCATCTAATGGACATCAGTATAATGTTATGTTCTGTTGAACTTTCAATTCACCAATCAAATTACAGGTTTCACAATATGAAAGTGAAAATGTTCATTCAGAACATTTGATTCTAATGAAAGGGAATTCCAAAGGTTGGCAGAAAATGAACCAATGCCTGTCAGATCTAAGTGGATCTTGAATTTAATCAGATTGCATTGTCATTAAATTATTGTATCAGCAATGATAAGTAGATCTCAATTTTAATATAGTTATGGTATACCAGGTAGGAAACTTGTTAAATATAAACTTTAGTACACTACATCCATCATCCACTTTTCCCACCACTTAAGAAACTCAGCTTTGAAACAGTTATTAGTGGAAATGTTGAATGGCTGTAATAACTTTGTCATACCACCTGAGACGATGCCTAACAATGTCTTCTTAGTTTCAACCTTCACCTTAATCTTGGCACTAATGTGGGCACGCATACAATCCATGATGAGGATAGACCTTTTAGTGAGAAACAATCAACTGGCTGTGTGCAAAACATTTATTTAACCACATCCCCATTATATTATTGTTCATCCATCCTGTTGGATTTACTTCAATCTTTTTTCCACTAAGGAATTTCTACTTTTGCATTGTTTTTCTTTTAAAAACCAACACTGGTGGCAACTTTCCACCATCAGCAGAACATGACAAAACTACAGTGAAACTCGACTTCTCATGGCCTGTTGCCCTAAAAGAAACACTATTGGTTCCTTTAAGCTCAGCTGCTCTGTTCATTGGAATGTCAAATGTTAACGACACTTCCTCCAATGTTTATCACATTAGACATTTCCATTTTTTTTGTCTTAATCTTGTCTTGTGTGTAATCTTGGAAATAATTCAGTTTCTTCAGGAAGTCCATGGGTAGTTTCTGTGCCATAGTAGTGCATTGTCTTGAACAAAGCCACTTCTTGGCATGAATCTAAAGCACTGCCACTAAAACTTTCAATTCCTTAGTCAGTTGCGATTTCCTTGGCCTTGAGTCTTAGTTGAACAGAGTTCATTCCGTGACATGTGGCACATTGTGTCAATATATATTCTTCTAATTTAACCTCTGTATTTCTCCATTTTGCTTTTGCTTGCTTTGGCCTAATGCAGCCTTAGCTTTACACCAATCCCAGACGAATTTTTCACTTACACTATATTTCTTGTGAGCAGCCATATTTCCACCATTCTCTTCTGCCAATTTGACAACTTCCAGCATAAAAGCAGCTGTGCAAGACTTGTGTCACTTGACAGGAGGTATTGTGAGATAAATTTTATGATTCTTACATGATATTTATACAAATGACTAGGACTGAAAGGATTGATCAGAATATGCCTAGCTCATTAAAATATACCAATACTGTAGCAATCAAAACATTGCCTTCGGCTAACTTCATTATTTACATCCAGAGAAGAGAGAAGCCATCATTTCTTGTGGTTCTTAATCCACTTAATATTGTAAAACCAATACTGTAATTGATGTGGATTAATGATAAAGAACAAAGTGGTACCTGCATTATGGTACCTACTGGTAGTACCTGTAGCTAAAGCTAGGGTTTAAACAAATGCGTTAACTGGCATTGAGAGTTGTCATAAACCAAAGACCAATTTGTCAACTACCAATATAATGAAAGAGAGACAATGAAACAGTAGCTTGTTAAGAATGAATATGGGTAATGTATTGACATTATCTTTGTTAGGAACAAGAAATTTGATTTGCATCAAGTCAATTTACTATAGAGTATCGACCGTAAGTATGCTGTGTGGCCATTGAATTGTAAACATGTTACTGGTAATTATTTTCTTTTATTTCATGTTTGAGAAATCAGAAAATACAAGAACAGTTCATACAAAAAGTGATAAACTTATAAATTAAAAGCAATCATATTAGCTTATAACAATTTATTGACATGGTAGTTGAACAAGAATTGGTACAGCTATGTGACCTGTGTTTGATTATGCTGATCACAGAGAATTTCAGTGGCATACAGAGTAATCCATATATAAGTCAATGCAGTTTCAAAGCCATAATCCATATATGAGTTGATATGGAGTATGAGGTAAACCCCATAGTTTCAAGTAAATAAGTATCGACTGATAGGCTGGCAAATACAGTATATTGATCGTTTAAAGTCATATAATATGATATTATAATAACTGTACAGTTATTTATTGTGCTCAACGACCCTGTAAGTCATATATATCTTCATGTATATATTATCTTCATGTATATATATCTTCATGTATATATTATCTTCATGTATATATATCTTCATGTATATATTAAAATGTATCTCTTGTTGTGGACCATTAATTTAGACATTTGAAACACTGAAAGAATTTAATGCTGAGGCTTGTCACAATTATTTTAACATGAACCAGACATTATTCATCTTTTATGACAACCAGAATTTATCACACCTTGTAATGGTTGGAGAGATTTTAATGAAACTTTGCACAAATATATATCACATACCATACCCTGGTCCCCTTCTAAAAGGTCTAAAGTGCTCACCATTTACGGATCACTGCCATCTCACCTCTGTCTGCATGAGTTTGAGTCTCAGCCTCAACTAATGTTGGTATGTGAGAAAGCCTGCTAGTAGCTTCTCGTGGGTCGGTGGTTCTTCCCGGGGTTTTCCAGAGTTCTTCCTCCACCATTAATACTGGCTGCCATGTATAGCCTATCTTGTGCTGAAAAATGGTGTTAAACCCTACAACAACAACAACAAGGTCAAGTCAATGGTGGTGGCTTTAATATTAAATTGCCGTGTTAAAGGTTTTGCAGGTTGGGTGCAGAAATTAATTACACGGAACCAGGTGAGACACTGGGTTCTGCAAAATGCTTGTTGGTACTTATAGTCCTGTATAATCCCCTGACAGAAAAGATAATTTATGTTATGTATTTCATTTTTGTGGTTTGTAACAATTACAGAATCCTTGCATGTAAATATCCCACAAAAAATTTACCTTCAAAATATGTGTTACAAATTTCTGGCAATGTTTTTTAAAAAAAATGAAATAATCCACCATCAAATCATGCTTTGTTATATTATACTGCATTCTTCAAGAATTTTTTGCATGTGTATAGAATGTCCATTTGAGGGCTCCGATTATGGCTTGATGTTTTAGTTGTAGAGGAAACGAGAACTTGAAGAAAAACACCAGCCTGGATGGGTGACTACTTTTCCCTTGCACATGATGGAACTAATGTTTCGGATTGAAGATTAAATAATGCAAAATAGAATGCAAATAAGATTAGAAACTGAAGTGAGATACAGTTTGATACAATGTAAAATTTAGTTTGACTATAAATCATTCATGTCTTGTGTCAGAGAAATGTTTTTTCAAAAAATTCAAGGAGATAAATTTTATTCTGGTAGCAGCATTGTTTAACATTGTGTATTTTGGCATTCAACCAAATGTAAAAGGTTTATGTCTTGAAATATACTAAATAAGTGAAATGGTATAATAATTGAATAGGAATCAATTGAGCTGTTCATTAAATATTTTGTTTTTCACTTTATGCAGAAAACAGTGACTTGCTCAACCTGTGCTCCAACAGGAAACAGATATGTTATGTGGGGAACAAAAGGGGTTCATCACTTCATGGAACATGAGATCAAAAAGGGATTCAATTGCCCAGTTGACAAATTCAAATGTCTCCCAAAGTATTTAATTGGACCTGGTAAGTGCAAAAATTGATTTATTGCCCACATTTTTTGTTTTTGCAAACATGCAGGGGGACATATTATTCACATTTATGTCCATATGTCTGTCTGTCTGTCTGTTGGTAAGTTCATTATCTGTCAGACTTTGTTTTCTACTATGTAACTTTAATGCCTTTTGAGATAGCTTAATGAAACTTGATCAGATTGCATTATTACTAGATGGGGTGGTTGCATCCCATATTGAGGCTCCAGGTTTAAAGGTCAGGGTTGAAGCTCGGCATTTTTATGCCTCCAATAGCACAAGGGGCCATATTGTTTTGCTGCTGTCCATCGATCACTCCATGCATCTACAAGTCCATCTGAAATTCATTGGAGCAAGAAAGTCTAAAAGTTATTAAACTTAGAGCTATAAAGGTTTACTTTATTATGATCAAAAGTGGATGATCTGATTAGATTTTTTAGCTCTTTGAAGAAAAAAAAATTTGTAAAAAGTTTTGGTAAACCTTTTTGGGCTAGGACTTGTTGACTAATTGCAGGATTAAGCAAAAGCTATTTAAGGTAAACTAATTAAATTTAGTAGACATATTTGCATTAACTTGTAGATAACCTAATTAGATTTTCAGGCTATGACAGTTTTTTAAAATCTTATATTCATTTTTAAGCATGTTGGACTTGGACTTTTGTGATATAAAACTGAGCAGAAACTTCATTTCTATAGATATGTAGATGACCTGATCAAATTTTCATGCCATTTAAACAACTTTTCACATTTGTCTAAATTTTTGATAATTTTGGGACATGAAATGTGTCTAGTTAACTTTTTCCATTCTGCCCTTCAACTCTAATAGCGGCTTGAGATAAGGGAATGGTTTGGTGAAATTATTTATCTTTACTAGATGGCATGTTGGGCATTGTATTCAGAGAGACATCTTGCAAATTAAGGACAAAGATCAAAGTACTTGGCAGAAAGATGAAATATTGAAAGCATTCAGCAGTCTAAAAATCAAAACTGAAAATTAGTCTGTATCAAGTTTCTTGTTCTACCCTTCTGAGCTTGTTACAAGATGGGTTTGGACAAAATCTAAGATATTGTTCTTTGTTTTCTTTTATGTAAATAGGACTTACGTTATCTACCTAAATTATCACCATGCTTTCCAAGATAATTTTAGGACTGTCTGTCTTTGCATATGTGTATGCTTTGTCATGCAGCATCTCATATGCTTCATATTGAGGTAAAAGTGATGCAGAACATTGCCTTTTATGAGCAGATGTCCTTATTATTGAGGTATCTGCTAAGGTAGGTTTTGCTGTATGTGTATACCTTCCAGATTTTATAGAATTAAATTGTTACATTAAATTATTATTTGGAAACATTGTCTTGATTTTTTTTGGTCATAAACAGTCCATGGTGTCCCTAATTGTCTTTATTTGTTTTTGTCATAAACAGTCCATGGTGTCCCTAATTGTCTTGATTTATTTTTGTCATGAACAGTCCATGGTGTCCCAAATTGTCTTGATTTTTTTTGGTCATAAACAGTCCATGGTGTCCCTAATGCTTTGCTAAAATTAATATACTGTCAAAAGTGGACTAGTCTTATAAATTTGATACAAAGTGTTACTTTTAAAAATATTGGATTAATGGATTTAATTATAAATGATCTGTTGTCATGAAGACTGTATTACATTGATGATTGGAGGAAAACAGGTCACATCAATGAAGTCTAGATGGCTTTATTTTCATTTAAATTATCAATACAAATTATTTTATTTATTTGCCTTCCTTTCTTCCAACCTAGTTCTGTCCTTGCATGATATTGTACCTGCTCACAGAGATACCAAGGTCAAGGACAAGTACAGCTCTTTCAACAGATGTCTGTTGTGTCTGAACTGCTCAGTAGAGGGCGCTGAATGTCCCAAAAATCTTGTAAACAAGGATTCTGTTTGGTACGTTTTCTTGTGTTTCAAAATCTGTGTAAAATTATAAATCATGACTTCATAACTGAATTCTAGAATATAATCACCCTTTTAATATGCGTTACCTCATTCTTCTTGCAATGTGATAATAATGACAATGATTGTGATGATGATTATTGTAATAACAACAATGAAGCTAATCATAATAAAATTATATTGTTTTTGACAATGAAGACATAGAAAGATGAAGAGTAAATAAAATCAACAATGACAACAACAGTGATGATGATGATAATGTATTTAGATTTGATCATAACAATAGTTTTTTCATCACAGGACATGCAGCTGTGACAGACAGGGGTTGGACTGTGACTACTGTAGACTCTGCCATAGATGTATTTCATACCTAAAGGTGACTAATAAAAATGTCTCATTTGAAATAAGAAAGACTGTGTTGATATTTCATGGATCTATGTTTCATGTTATTATCTTTATGATAAATCACATTTTTTTTAATGTAATAACTAATTCCTCCATCAGATCTTTTAGAGTACAGCATGATGAAGTTGCTGGTCCAATCATGTTCAGTTCATGAATACTAATTGAAATTACCCAATCTTTATATTTTATTTTACGATAGTTCTTTTTAGTCTGCCTTGGCAAAAGTCAGATGAAGCAATCACTTTGGTGTCTGAATATATGTCTGTCCATACATTCATTCATAAACTTGATTTAACTCTGTGTTAAAGTTTTTTCCTTTGATTTTTTAAAAATAGTTTTTCTAGCCAAAAAAAAGGTGGGCTTTAATAACATAAAAAGGGTCTCTTGTGATTTTATATTTCTATGCAAATTGTCATAACCTGACTAATGTGAGAAATAAAATATTTGTATTCATTTTGTAGTTATTTTATAACACACATAATACTGTAAAACAATTATTCGTGTTCTGCATGAAACAGATTTTGGGTTTTTGATACTTTAAATCATGAGTAATACAAAAATCTATACATTTTTTCAAATCTGGCAAGAATATTAGGTGTGGGAGAATTCTATAAATATTTCTTGCAGATGGCTTATACAGTTTGAGTATCATGTTTACGTGCTTATTAGTGGAGTCCAAATGAAAACTGCAAAGACAAAGATCTGCCATAGCATTCCAGTGGTCTAGTGGTTAGAGCGTCAACCTCATATGCAAGAGGTCCTGGGTTTGAAAATCCTGGCTGAGCTATTCTAAGATCAAAGAAAATAAGATGGCACCAGGTGCTACCTTGCTTGACACTCAGCATTAAGAACTTGCTTGGACTGGACATCCCATGTAAAAGATAAAACTTGGCAAGGGAAGATTTAAAACACTCCTGTCACCTACAAGTCTTTCTACCTGTGGGAGAAATAGGGTGGTGGTAATATGACATCACAGGGGGAAGTCTTACAAGTTAAAGTCAACAGCCAGGGTGGAAGGGTTCCAAGATGAAATCAACATCCATTTGTTTGAGACCAGGGTGAACCATACAGTAACATGAATATTAGCTGTGGTCTGCAGCCTGGAGAGATGAATTGGCTCTGCCAGGTTGCAACTAGCCATGATATGCCAGGGATGACAGAATGAAAATGGATAGAGTTCTTACACTGGATTGGTTGCAGGCTGGGTTTCCAATAACTGTGCTCTCTGCTGGATGAAGGTGATCAGTATGCTACTGGTGCAACTACAATCAAAGTACGGGCAAGAGATAACATCATCATTAGAATGTCAGGACATTAAGATCAATGGCTCATCCTTAGACTCTGAGAGATGCACTGGAAGAATTTCTGAGAGAGATCTACAGATGAAGGACGCAGGATTTTCTTCAGTTGGCATGAGGACAAATAAAATCATGGAGTCAGAGTTATGTTACATAAGGATAACTATGTGTGAGCGCAGTCATTGTCGACCAGTGTTTAACAGGGAGATTACTATCTGCTTGAGGTCATCTCCTTTCAACATCACCAACATAGAGGTTATTCCCCAACATCTAAACATGATGATGAGGAAGTGGATGAGTTCAATGACCAGCTTCAAACTCTCATTGAGCAGATACCCAAGAAGGATATTCTAGTTATTCAAGGAGACAGGAATGCCAAGGTAGGAGAAGATGCAGAGGCAGACAGGCAAGATGTCTGTGGTCTATTCTTTAATGAACAGACCAATGAGAGAGACTCAAGCACCTGGACTTTGCCACCTACAGTGCTAATGAACACCCTTGGCCCCAACAAGCTATATAGAAAATATACTTGGCACAGTCCAGATGGAAAACATTACAACCAGAGTGACTATATCTTGGTGAGGAAGCACTTGTGTTGCATTAACATTGCAAGAACAGAAGCTGACATAGGAAGCAACAATGACTTGCTGATGACTTGGTGATGAAGCCAAGACATTTTAGGATAAGTTTGAACTTGAAAAACTTATGGATTCAAGCATGGCACAAGCATTTGAAGCATCAAAAGGTGGCAGATTTGCACCACTCACAATTCTGGGTGCTAAAGAAAAGAACCTAGATTCCTTGATCGCCACCTTCAGCACAGCAATAATAGGCACAGCCAACAAGATTCTTGGCAAGAATCATAGGGTAAAGAAGCCATGGGTCACAGCATATATCCTCAACTCTGTGATGTAAGGAGAACACAGGAGGAAACAATGAGACTTTGATGTAACAGAAAAATACACTGAGATTAATAACAGATTAAAAAGAGCTTAAAGCAAAGGAAAGCTGGTTAGGGGACCAATGTAATGAAGGCAAGAAAAACTTGAACCAAAATAACAATAAAAAGCCATACTGTCAACAACAGAGAAACAGGGGAGATCTACCATGATCTAGGACAAGGCTGGTAAGTGTCTCACAGAAGATGAAGAGATTCTTATCAGTTGGACAGAATACTGTTCAGAGCTCTACAACTAGGAGGCTTCTGGAAATCAAACTGTACTAAACTTCTCACTGACCACATAGAGGTTGACCACCTGATCCTTAGGGAAGAAATAGAGTCTGCAGTAAAGGCAATAAAGAAAGGGAAGGCTGCTGAGGTTGTTGTTGTTTTTGTTGTTGTTGTAGGGTTTAATGCCATTTTTCAGCACACGATAGGCTATACATGGCGGCCAGTATTAATGGTGGAGGAAGAACCCAGGGAAAACCCCAGAAAGAACCACTGACCCATGAGAAGCTACTGGCAAGCTTTCTCACATACCCACATTAGCCGAATCCAAGACTCAAACCCACGTAGACAGAGGTGAGATGGCAGTGATCCATAATGGAGAGTGCTTTAGACCACTCAGCCACTCTGGGCCCCTGGCTGCTGATGTAGACAATATACCAGGTTATGCTTCAGATCATCCATAACAGACCAAAACCCCAAGCAGAGCACACCATTAATGAAGAACAGGCAGATTTCATAGCAGGATTTAGCACTATAGAACAGATCTTCTGTCATAGAATCCTCTTTGAAAAATATGTGCAGTATTAACAGGACCTCTGTCATGTCTTCACTGACTTCAAGAAGGTCTTTGACAAGGTATAGCGTGCAGCCTTTTGGGCCAACATGCAGATATACAACATAAATGCCAAACTAATCAGCACCATAGAAAACCTGTATGACAAGGTGACTATCAATGGCAACATAAGAGATTGGTTCAGAACCACAGTTGGAGTCAGACAGGGTCCCTTTTCTCACCCACTCACTTCAACATCTAACTGGAAAAGATAATGTCCAATGCCTTGGAAGACAATGAGGGTATTGTCTGCATCTGAGGCAGAATAATCATCAACCAGCATTTCGCTGATGATATTGTTGGCTTAACAGGAGATGAACAAGAACTGGAAACCTTAGTGAACCATCTTAACCAAGCATGACTAAGTTATGGGATGGTGATCAGCACTGAAATAAACCAAGCCAATGACTAACAACTCAAGTGCCATCCAAAAAGAAATAAGAGTGAATGTACAGAAGCTGGGCACAGTTACAAGCTTCAAGTACCTTGATGCTATCGACTCTGATGAAGGTTCTAAACCACAGGTTCTTTCCAGGATTGCATAGACAACACAGACAACAATTGCTCAGGCTAGACTGCAGCCTATTTGGAGGGACACTAACATCATGTTTGGGTCCAAGGTCAAGCTTATTTGCTCTCTTATCATGTCAGTATTCCTGTTTCATGTAAGACATGGACCCTGACGGCAGAACAAGAGAGAAGAATTCATGCCTTAGAGATGAGATGTTGTCGAAAGATCCTGAAAATCTCATATTTAGACCCCATCTCTAATGAGGAGGTGCGTGTTAGAATCCAAAGTGCAATTGGACCATATGAAGATCTGTTCAGCACCATAAAGAGATGCAAACTAAGATGGTATGGTCATGTCTCATCACAATGAGAGAAAACAAAATGAAGATCTAGATCAATGCAGTTCTTTGGGGTAATCAGTAGAACAAACAGAAGAAACCTTGATTTGCCAGTGCATTGTGTTATGGTAGATCAGAGTCTGTGTTGTTTGCAATTGGACTCAATTTATAAGCAAGTATATCTGGTAACAAAATTGCCAATCAGCAAATGGTAAACTTGTATGGCATAAGTATGTTGTATATATTTGATTTGTGAAAACTTAATTTCCTGAAATATCATTATTTAGATGAACAAAATGATAATGCTATAGCAAACAGGTTAATGTATGGAGACTTTTTTCATCACATTTAATAAAACATATTAATCTTATCTCCACATTAATTAGTATTTTTCTTTACTTTAGTAATATGTTTGTTCTTCTTATTTTTCCATTGTATTGATCCAGGAAGTTTTAAAATTAATTCATTATTCAAGAAATATATTGATTTATTTGTATTACAAGGTGGGTTCATACTTATTCTCTTAGTCATAAAAAAATGTACAAAAATATATATCAGAGAATTTTTATATTAAATTCGCTTTATCTCGTAATAAATTTTGTCAGGTCATGTCATGATTTCATTCGGTCATTTATGAATGTTATTAGGTTACATCATAAATTGTATTAGGTCATGTCAGTTTCATTAGGTCAAGTCATAAATTTTGTTAGGTCATGTCATTAAATTTATTAAGTTACTTAAATTTCACTAGATCATGTCAAATTTCATTACATGATGCAATAAATGTTATATGTTTCTGTGACAAAGCAATTAGGAATGTCACACAGAGGTCTTATTAAATAACAAAGTTTGGCAGTAATGATTAATAATATTTATTAAAAAATTTCATTTAGGCTTGGCATCAATTAATCTTTTAGATGATATGAAATACATTAAAATGCTAGTTACTTACAGTTTAAAGGATGATTTCTGTGGTATATTAAATTTCATATCTAATGGAAACTTAGCTAATATTTTCTGTTTATGTACAAATCAGAAACTGGAGGCTACAGTGTGCCCCGTTTTCAAACAGGGACAAACTGTAAGGGACAATATCCGGACAGAAGGCAGTCTTGTTGGTGCTAGTGGCAGAGATACTCTGACCCTTGAGGAGCCAATGACCCCTGACCTCTTCAATCGACTGGATTTGATCTTCATCAGAGGATGCATCATCCATATTGAGGTCAAATTGTAAGTAGCTGTCTCAGAAGATACATTCATATATATATGAATTAAACTGACAACGGACGGTATGAGACTAGTATCTAATTAGCCTGAGCGCTTTCGACTCTTAATGAGTTTTTTTCAAAGGTAAATACAAAACAAACAAGACACACAAATAAAACACAAAAAATGTTGTGTTTGTTAAACTTTACATGATGTTTCTACAGGAATTAAACCTTTAATTTTTTTTTTGTTTAAACGAGTCTATTTCAACTTGTTGTGGATGCTGGAAAATATTTTTATTGACCTAGAAATAGATGAGCCATATCATCATCTGTTGTTGTATGTAAATTTATGTAAGCGCAAACTATATCCCAGATATTTCATTGTTATAGTAGTAATTATAGGCTATTAAGCAAATTTAGAGAATTATTTTAAAGAATATTTGTCGGCTGCAAAAGATAATTTTATTTGTGCATGGCTGTCTTTTTCTAGTCTTCTTGGTTTAGATTGCTTGGTTTCAATATTCTAAGGTGGCATATCCAGTAAGATTACTTTTCTTTCCTGGTTTCGGAATTCAAGTTGGGGTTGTGAGCAAATGCAATAAGTATTATATCACTGAAAGTGTGGCCAGGGGAAGAGAAGTGTTCTGTGACTGGGCTTCTGTACAGCTTCTTTGTCATCCAATCAGATCTATGAATGTTGGTCCTTTTGTGTAGTTTTTCAGTTTCTCCGACATACTGAAGGCTACAGATCATACATGTGATGAGATAAATTACATTCTCTGTTTTGCACGTTTTGTTTGGACCATGTATGTTTAGTTTTTCTCTAGATGCTGTGCTAGAAAATGTCCTGGTCTCTATTATGTGTTGACATGTTTTCCACCTTTTATCACCACAGGGGCCAGATTGACTAGGGTGGTCTTGATTAGTGATTGGCATTAGCTTCACTCAGACTAGGATGTTCTTGAGGTTTTTTGGTCTCCAATATGCTATTACAGGTTTGTTGGGGAGGATTAACTTTTGTATGTCTAACGATTCCAAGATGGGCCAGTGTTTCCTGATGATTTTACCTACTTTGGGGTTGTCTGGATGGTAGGTCAGGATAAATGGTATCCGGTCAGCCTTTTCTTCTAGTTGATTATTTTGTTTGTGTACCATTGATTTTTGGAGCCCCGAGTGGAGTGAGTGGTCTAAAGCACTCACCATCATGGATCACTGCCATCTCACCTCTGTCTTCATGGGTTAAAGTCTTGGGCTTGGCTAATGTGGGTATGTGAGAAAGCTTTCTGGTAGCTTTTCCTAGGTCGGTGGTTCTTTCTGGGGTTTTCATGGGTTCTTCCTCTACCATTTATACTGGCCGCCATGTATAGACTATCTTGTGCTGAAAAATGGCATTAAACCCTAGAACAACAACAACAACCATTGATTTTCCATTCATATTTTGTTTGTGCACCATTAATATTCCATTCATATTTGACTGCTTCAGTGGCCGTGTAGTTAGAGTATCTGCATCGGATGTGGGATGTTGTATGTTCAAATCCTGGTGCTTAGCATTAAGAGGTTAGTGTTAGGACTGGTTGGCCTGGTGTCAGGATAATATGACTGGGTGTGACATCATGCTGCATGTCTGCAGCATGATGCCCAAGTGTTAGGCATCACCATAAGCTGCCACAATGCAGACATCATAGCAATATGACTGCAAAATTAAAGCTATGTTAAAAATTAAAATCACACAAATACACTCCATTCATATTCTGTTTGTATACCATTCATGTACCTGTCATATTCTCATTGTGTACCACACATTTTCTATTGATTCTTCATTCCATATGCATTTTAGAAGGGGAAAATAAATGTTTCAGAGTCTGTAGTAGCATGAAGTTGTTCTGGGAGTAGGAAACACTGATGAGATTGTTATGGAACTTGAGTTTGAGCCTACAAGTTTTGTCATACATTCACAAGAGAATTTTCTTTTGAAAACCCAATTTTGATAAGTTGAGATTGTAAATTCAATCTCAAACTCAGTCTCAGAGTTTTACAAGTTGCAGATCAGATGAAAACTCACTGACCATAGATTGATGTCTATGAAATTTAACTCTTGCATATGAAAACAGTTTGAACTCTCGATCTTAAAGTTATAATATCTGTCTAGCCATACAAATTGAAAATCATAGTCATTCATCGGGAATTTTGAAAACAATTTGGTTAACATGATATCATGACTGATATTAATTTTAAAAAATTTCCCCTTAAATCTTGTTTTTATTTTGAAACTTTTGAAAATTCAAAATGGCCACCATTGCTTAACAGGCTCATGACAGCTACTCTGGATTTTGTGCCATTTTTTCATAACATATGTGATTGTTGACTATTTATCTACATTAGTCATTTCATCTTTCACTGGCTGTTCTGCTGGAATGTGTTTCTAGATTTATTTGTTTTGGAAAAAAGAACTTTTAGAAATTTTCTCAGTCATTTAGTCCCACTTATCATACAACTATCTTTTTTATGAACATGACTTGAGCACATTATGCTCTCAGGTTGATCTCTTTATGGACCCTCATTAATTGCATTGTACTATACTACACCAACCCACCCATAAACATGGTCGCATTTGTGACTGAATTCTTCATAGACCTGATGATAATATTCTACAGTCTTCATTGGTGTCCCATGAACTAGCATAAGATCACCTCTGAGTCATGTCCTATCTTGATGTATAAATCCCTAACCTACTATCTCAATTTGCTCTAAAGTGAAACCTCTGTATGATAAATAGAACGCAAATAATGGATGACATCCAAGCAACTCAAACATCTTCATTACCTCCTACAGCAATACAGCTTCACAAGTGCTTGCGTTTATTGCTTGATAAACATGCTACATGAACCATGTGCAGAGTATCAACTCAGAAGTATAGTAGTATTAAGTAGCATCTTCGCACTGCTGAATGAGAATGCCGTAAGACTGAGAGGATTTGGCTTTCCACCAGCCTCACTATTCATAAGCAGATCTATGAAGCTGCTAAGAAGAATGTTACAGCCTACTACGGTACGAAGATAACTGAAAGTTCCAGCTGCAAAGAGCTCTTTGAGATTATGGACAAGCTAATGTCAAGGAATAAATGCACACCATATCCTTTGACTTACTCTCGGTTTGACCTTCTGGACCTCTTTGAAAATTTCTTTCACGAAAAAGTTCAGTCCATTGGAGATAAGCTTCACAAAACAATTTAAATTGACTCATTGTCACCATACAGTTGTGATACAGAATATACATGGCAACCTTTAACAGCATTTGAACCTATTTGGTACATACATGAGACCCCAAAGTCATGTGAACTCTATCTGATTCTGACACCATTGCTACTTGACCGCTTCGGTGGCCTAGTGGTTAGAACATCCACCTTGGATGCGGGAGGTCATGGGATCGATCCCTGGCCAAGCCCTACCAAAGACTCACAAAAATGGTACTAACAGCTGCCTCTCTTGGCACTCAGCATTAAGAGGTTAGTGTTAGGACTGGTTGGCCTGGTGTCAGGATAATGTGACTGGGTGGTACGTTTTGCTACATGTCTATGGCATGATGGCCCAGTGCTAGACATCACTATAAACTGTCACACTGCAGACATCGTAGTGATATGACTGAAAAATTGTTAAAGTTAAGTAAAAAATTCAAATCACCCCCCCATTGCTACTTGAGTGCTTAGATTCAATATTGCCTTCACTAACTTATGAGCTCAATACTTCTCTCTCATTCATGAAATTCCCATCATTTTTTGAAGCTGCTATTGTTAAGCTTCAGTTGAAGAAACTGACACTTGACCCAAATTTTTTAAAGAACTACTGCCCTGTTTCTAACCTCTCATTCATTTGAAAAATGTTAGAAAGATGTGTTCAATCCCATCTTGTATCTCATCTGAATTCAAATTGTCTTTTTAGCAATGTATTGTGGAAAGATTACAGTCCTGACCCTCCTTGACTTGTCTGTGGCATTTGACACAATAAACCATTATATATTACTTCATTGTCTTCATCATGTATTTGGCATTCATGAAACAGCCTTGCTATGTTTCAAGTCCTGCTTAGTCAACAGGACACAAATTGTATTTGTAAATAGAAAACATTCCAGCCCAATTAATCAATGTTTTGCTGTTCCACAAAGTTCAGTTCTCAGCCCAGTTTTTTTCATTCTATACACTCAGCCACTCTCAAGTGTCATAGATTGACATCGTGTTTCTCACCAATTGTATGTGATGCTAACATTAAATTTACACTGTTGGTACTCTCATTACACTAACATGTAAAGAACTGATAGAAGCTGCACATCTGGAGCTGAGATGCATCAGCTCCATTCACAGTTTTCTTTTGGTTGATGCCACTAAAACACTGGTGTATTCCTTAGTACTTTCAAGACTTGACAAATGTAATTCACTTCTATTTGGTTTGTCTTAATATCTATTACAGAAACTTCAAAAAGTTAAAAACACTGCTGCTCAGATCATCCTTAGAGTACGAAGAACAGAGCACACCTCCTCTTCGCTCAGTAATCTTCATTGGCTACCTGTTTGATCCAAATTAAACAAAATCTGTTCAGTATGCTACATCTTGTGGACTGGATCCAGTTGCATAAAAATATCCGACCTCACTCATGTGTACACTCCATCATTTAAAATGAAGTCATATGGACTTTTGCTTACCAAGGCCCTGCTGCCTGGAACGACTTACCCATAGACCATAGACAAAAGGACACTATATCCTCATTCAAGATTGCTCTTAAAACTCACCTATGTCAACTACGAGAACACATTTAAAGACTTAATAATGTTTATTTTCTTAATTATTGTCAGCATTTATTTGTTTTGTAATTTCAGGGTATTTGTTTTTGTAATCTTGTCCTCGTATATGTTTTTATGTGTTATCTAATGTTTTAAAGTGCATAAAGCTTCTAAGTCCACATAATTATTATTATTATTATTATTATCATTATTATTATTATTATCATCATCATTATTATTATTATCATTATTATTATCATTATTATTATTATTATCATCATCATTATTATTATCATTATTATTATTATTATTATTATTATCATTATTATTATTATTATTATTATTATTATTATTATCTGACTAGTATGAATGTATGAATCACTTTATATAAAAAGCCCTTAAGCTTATGAAAATTAAGTCCACTTGTCACTGATTTTTACCTTTATTCAGGTAAACTGTCAGAATTAATTTTATTGATCTGAGCATGGCAGCAATTAAAAGGATGCACATAAAAGTTTTTTATTTTTATCTTTTTACAAATTTAAGGACTTAAAGCATTTGTTGTAGTTAAAATTCTTAAATGATTTGTTAAACTTGACAGTTTGATTGAAAATTTAAATTTTGCAAGTTATTTAGGAGAAGAAAAAAAAAACTGAGTTTGATTTTTAAATTCACTATATCTCAATATTGTTTTCTGACTTCTGTTTTACAAACAACAGTTACACCCACTTACAATGATCCTTGGATAATAAAAAATAATTTTCCCAGTACCCTGAAGTTTACATCATCTGGGTTGGATCAATGTGTCGGTCTATTGGCTGTTTTTTGTATTATCAGGAAATCAGTAATATGTCCATACATTTTTGTCTCTAATACTTTCACTTCGTTGTTATGGATGCTATTTTTGTAACAAAGCAATTTAACATCATCATTATGTTCACTACATTATAGTTGATAGGGCATGATATAAACAACATTTATAGATCCATATCCAGTAACTATATAAGAAGCATATTTGCATGACTGCCATAACAATTAGTCATGCACCATAGTCCGAGATCAAATGAAATAAACAAATAAATAACTAGGACAGATCTTATTGGAAATAAATATGCAACTAAATCACTTAAATTAACATTGAACCATGCACAAAGTTTTCAGTGAACAAATTTCAGTATTACTGAGATGATCTAAAAAAATTAAAAATTACTTTTTTGAATTTTTCATTCATCTCGTATCCAGGTCAACAGGTTACAGCACCCATCACTTTGCCTGCATGTATCAACCTCCATATTCTCTTGAATACACATACCTGAGAAAGGATGAAACCTAGTTGTGTAAATAAACATTCAAGTGTAGCAGTCATACATGGCAGCCCAGTAATTAACTCTCATCTAGGTACACGGTTGCTGTGGATTCCTCTGACAGACATCAAGGCACATAGAAATTAATATAAATGGTTATAAATATGCACCAGACACATCAGAAAGAACAATCCCAGGGTCCTAAAAAACAATAGCAGATAATGTTAAATTAATATATGGATTTCTGTCAGAAGGATTTGGACTAACTGTACATTAAGATGAGAGTTGATTCTTAGGTGACCATGTCTATCTGTTACAATTTGGTGCATGCACCAATCCCCATACCCTTTTGACTAAGCACACAGTCAAGGTGATAGGTTGTGTAACTGTGAGACCCAGGTTCAATTCTCAATTGGGGACAAATTAAAAATTCGCTAACCTGTATGATATTCTTTCTCCATTATTAATTTCACTTCATATTAGCATGCATCCTCCTGTAGGATAATAATAATAATAATAATAATAAAATAATAAGAATGAGGACTTTGTGTAGCACCTAATCTTTAGAAGCTCTAAACGCTTTACAACATTAGACAAGGGTCAAGAGATATAATTTTGTCTGGTGTATATATGTAAATTTTATATTAACTTCTGTATGTCTTGATTTTAGTCAGAGGAATCCAGAGTGACTGCATTTAGATGAGAGTTAATTAAGAGATAATTTATGAGCATTTCTGCAATGCCCTAATGCCCTAATGCCTATATCCATGATTGGGTTCTGTCCCTTTTTGGAGATGTATAATTTAGTCAAGTGGATATTGGGGTTGATATATGCTGGCAAGATGAAGGGTGCTGTAATCTGTTGACCTGGGTAAATTCTCACTAGGACATGAATTAAAAATTCTCTAAGGTACATGATGATATTCTTTCTCCATATATAACTTCATTTAATATTATCACACAACCTATTGTATGATCCAGGGATGGCACTTTTCACTGTGATGAGCCATAAATACAGAAGATGTTAGTTAGTGATTACCATTGATTGATGCTGTCAGGGTTTATATTTAAATATGAATGCATTGTGGAGAGCTCAGTTTTTTCAAGAACTTCTGCATATCAGCAAAAAAAAAACCAAAAAGCAAATACAACTAGTTGAATCAAATTTATTTATGCATTAAATCGAATCAGTATGAAATTAATTAAACCAAATTACTGTATACCTACCTCAGTGTGCATGTGTATTTGACTTTGTAGTGTTTGCAGGATAATTAGAACTGCAATATCACTAAGAATCCCAAACATCCTTGTTAATAGTTTTGTATACTAAAAAGATATGCAAAATTGTTTGACATCTAGAAACCATGCAGTGTAGAGTCAGTACATAGAAAAAAAGTGAAAAGTAAATATAAAACAGATTTGCTAAATTACATGTTTATAGCAGCAATGCTCATAAGTTTTCAAATTAGGCAAGACATATGTCAGAATTTGTAAAACCATGTCTTATTTGTACAGTGAGGAGATGGGTGAGCTGGTATGGTACACATCAGAGACGGGTAAAGTTAAAGTTGTGGATAAGGATGGGAAAATACTGCACCAGGAGAAGCATCAAACTAAAGCCATTGAGGGGGACATGATCTCTATTATACTCTGCCATAAGGGTGTAAGCATCTACATGTCAATCTGCTGTACTGCTTTGACTGTCTTTGGTCTTGCTCATCATTTTTTCTTTTCTCCATTTTATTCATCATCAAACCTGGTATATCAAATCCAAAACTTGGCAATGCTTTTAATGTTTATTACATTTTTATATATTCCTCATCTTTCCCTCCAAATGTTTTTCAGCATGTTTGTGTAGTACTCCCTCAATGTAATGCTGCCCATGAAAGTCATAAAGTATTCTTTATTATAGTTCAGACCACTTTATAGTAAAGTGCATTATGAATATTATTTTTATACTACATAACAGAATGGGATCCATGACCATGCCATGTGCTGTGTAGTCTCTTAACATCCTCCCTTTTAAGTGACAGTTAAAATTTGTTACATTGTCGATTACTGAAATAGATTGCAGGCTTGACAGTACACAAAAATTCACATCAGAATCAGAAATAAACAAAAATAGAAAACAAAATTCATACAAGTAAACTCACAATCATACAAATCTGTTGTTTAATAATGATAATTTCTGAAGTCAGTTAGACCATTGAATCATGTTTCAACAGTAGCCCCATCCCAGCAATATTCACTGTATCAATATGCATAAGAAAACTGTCATTAACAAAAATAAAAATCTCTTCGTTTTCGTATAATTTGGCAATATACACAATTGAAGCATTATATGTACAATTTAATATTGTAAAAAGTTGCTGTCCAAAAAATACATGTATTGTAAAATTTTGGAACTTCTTTTTTGGGTGTAGTAATACAGCCCTTTGTCACATTGAAATAGAATGGCAAAATAAATCAATGCAAATCAAAGGTTTTTGCCTTAAAAAATATATGAAAAGAAAATCGGTATTTTGGGGGGTCAATATAAGGAAATATTTTACTCTTGAAGTGGAAACATTTTGTATTGTCACTTGTGGGTTTGCCACTTTTTACAATACAATGTTTCAACTTAAGTCATGAAATATTTCCTTATATTTACAAATAAAAAATGTAGATACTCTATATATATCCAAAATTATATAAAAATCTTCTTTAAAAGAGGTGCTCCACAATGTAAAACTTGTTAGCCAAATTGAAACAGAAAGTAAGAGTGAAAAATATACCAAGCAATCTATTTCCCCATCATTGCTTAAAACAACCATTTGGTAAGCTTCATCTGTCAGTTCTTTTATTAAGTAGGGATGATTTTCATAATAATTTAACATTGCTGACAGAAAAACAGAAGTTGATGAGATCTGGGTGTAATGTACATTACAAAACATTATAGACTGATTTACTGATAATGCCAGAAGTTGATGAGATCTGGGTGTAATGTACATTACAAAACATTATAGACTGATTTACTGATAATGCTAGAAGTTGATGAGATCTGGGTATAATGTACATTACAAAACATTACAGACTGATTTACTGATAATGCCAGAAGTTGATGAGATCTGGGTGTAATGTACATTACAAAACATTATAGACTGACTTGCTGATAATGCCAGAAGTTGATGAGATCTGGGTGTAATGTACATTACAAAACATTATAGACTGACTTGCTGATAATGCCAGAAGTTAATGAGATCTGGGTGTAATGTACATTATAAAACATTATTTGATTGATTTACTGATCTTGCTAGAAGTTGATGAGATCTGGGTGAATGTACATTACAAAACATTATAGACTGATTTACTGATAATGCCAGAAGTTGATGAGATCTGGGTGTAATGTACATTACAAAACATTATAGACTGACCTACTGATAATGCCAGAAGTTGATGAGATCTGGGTGTAATGTACATTACAAAACATTATAGACTGACTTGCTGATAATGCCAGAAGTTAATGAGATCTGGGTGTAATGTACATTACAAAACATTATTTGACTGATTTACTGATAATGCCATTGACATTACTTTGAACTGTATTTTTTAGTTTTGAAAAACATAACTAGATTGATTTACTAATAATGCTAGTGATGTTTCATTGAAGTGTAACTTGGAGCAGACAAAGGCAATGTAATCAATTATGCACTGTTAACAAACAAATGATACAGGATCAAGAATGTTACTCTCATGTTTAAAGAACAAAACACATATTAGGCAGTGACTGTTTATTTTATATAATCATATATTTAAAAGTACAAAAATATGAATATGAAAATAATTTGTTTGACACAGCATTGTTTTATTTGCCCCCATGACAACTTTGATTGACCATAAATCTTGGTGAGGTGCTTTTGTTAAAGTGTTTTTTTTACAAGGAAAGTAGTCAAACAAGCATTTGAAAGCAATCACTTATTACACTTCAATGAAAAACAAGTATCTGAATTATCCTTCCATTAAAGCTGAAATAATTTATTGCCTGAGTTATTCACAGTAAGTTTAATAGGCATTGAGGTAAATAATAATAATAATAATAATAATAATAATAATATCAATGAAAGTAATTATAATCATTTATTTCAAGAGGATAACACTATTAGCTAAGAGCTGTTATCTTATGAGACCTTCTAACAAATGAACAAAAGTAGAAGCAGTCTAAAGGATGTAAGGTGATGAATCAAACAGTAATTATCCATCTATTGCATGTCTGTATTCTTATTTAAATTCTAGCAAAGTATGTGTGGCTTTAAAAGTTAATGGTTAAGACTTGTAGACCTTGGTACCATACTACTACAGTCATATTTAGAATAATCTGTGCACGGTTTTGGAATTTAAGATACTATGTGTTGTGACAGGAAACATTGTTGAAATTGCTAGAAGCACATCACACATATTCAGTTTGCCAGTGGATGATCAAAAATCAAAAATCACAGTCAATAACTAATTTTTATTAAGAACCAAGTTATATATGTAGTCATCTAGTTATATACATGGTCATCTAGTTATATACATAGTCATCTAGTTATATACGTAGTCATCTAGTTATCATTATCATTTTTGCCCATCAAAAGTGGTTCTTGTTGATCTCAGAGAGCTGAAATTTGTGAAGTTGGCATTGTAACCTTGTAGAATTTGTATAGTGGTTATACAAGTGCTTGCAAATTTGAAATAGGCTGAGAAGGACTTTGAATAATTATGGTACTTTAAAGGATCTCAGAATCTTTGAGTGATTAAATACTGGATATAATATAATTTTTTCTGTACTTCATTTCAGAATGATTACCACAAAGCAGAACTTGTACTGAGAGTAAATAATGGAACCATTTATGCTCGACCCACCCCAAGTTCAACCTGCACTTTGAGCCTGACCAATATCAACCCCATGATGTACCAAATCATACGCCATGGATTCCAGCTGGTGAGAACTGAGCTATAGCAACTATATACATGTACATACTTCGACATATGTGTGACTGTACAACAACATCAAGTCAGGAGATTTGAAAATTTTGATCAGTAGATTGGTTTTTAAACCAGTAGGATTTCTTATCAACATAAATTGTCGTTTTAACAGAGTTGAAAACAAAAATGTGTTCTTTATGCAATAATATTTATTCTTTTCATATTATAATAAAACAACAAGTTTTAAACATGAACCAGATTCTGCTGACTATTATAAGAATAATAATTAAAAAAAAAAGAAAGATATTGTCCGTCATAATGAAAAAGGAGTTGCATATCTTATTATTCATTGCAAAGATTTTTTATATAAAATCCACAAGCATTTTTATTATCCTTTACATGTTTACTGTCTTTCTTTGTGATTATTTAGTTTCACACTGTGTAGGCTGTCATTTGTTTTATGGTACACATTCCTGGTATCTGATCATGTCTGCATATGTCTGGTGATATTAGTTGATATCATTTCTTCCCCTTAAAATCCACCTTGTATGAAACACATAATGCAAACTCAGGACATTTGCTACCCACCTATACCAATTTAAACTTGGATTTCAAGGCATTGTTACATTTATTGTAATATTTTTTAGCCGATGGTTTTTGTAACCTTTGGGAGAAAACAGGTTTCAGTATTTTGACATGAATTGACTGAAACGATAGCTTTGGGAGAAAACAGGTTTCAGTATTTTGACATGAATTGATTGAAACGGTAGCTTTGGGAGGAAACAGTTTTCAGTATTTTGACATGAATTGACTGAAATAATAGCTTTGGGAGAAAACAGATTTCAGTATTTTGACATGAATTGACTGAAATAATAGCTTTGGGAGATAACACGTTTCAGTATTTTGATATGAATTGACTGAAATTCACCTAAAAAGCCCTTTTAAAACCTTTTGAAAAGCACAATAACAATTGAACAAGACAAAAATCCAAATGCTTATGTAGGTGGTTTTGCGGGAATCAATTTTTGGTCTCTCTTTGGTTTTGGTCTCGCCTCTGCCAAAGGTTGTTTGATTTTTAATCAGAGATTAACAAACTGTCATATACCACCTTTAATCATTTATTACTTATAACACTTCAAGAAATATACCATCTTTAATCATTTATTACTTATAACACTTCAAGAAATATACCATCTTTAATCATTTATTACTTATAACTATACCACCTTTAATCATTTATTACTTATAACTATACCACCTTTAATCATTTATTACTTATAACACTTCAAGAAATATACTACCTTTGACCTCAAAGTTAAAATTATGACAATAAGATGATCAATTTACAGTTTGTTGTATGTCAGCCAATTTGTAACAATTCTTATTCAGATTATCAGCATGTTGTTAGTTTTCAAAAGTGGTAGATGTCAAATAAAAAAGAGTATGTATGGTAGATGACCTTATAAATGGTATTTTTGTCCCACTACCAGTAGAATCACATGTTTGTTTGGATGTGCATAAATAGTTAATTATCTGAAATCAGGGGAACCTGTCAAGACGACTTTTAAGGGACAGGAAAGATTTGTTCTTCATGGAGTGGTGCCTTCTGGATGTTGATCTTATCTATGTTGTACATTTATATGTGATTTATTTTTACTGTTTAATTGTTCTGGACTTGCAAATCACAATCTAAGGGTATAAAAAGATTTTTTGTATGCTTGTAAACAATGCCCCCAAGTGAGCAGGTGCTAATTGGAAATTTTACTGTGGTTTTTGGTTTTTGAATACTGTAAACCAACCCCTAGGACTTAATATATTTGTCCATGCTTTAAAATTGTCATTTGTGTTAAGGACATTTCTGCATGGACTTTTGTTTGGAATGTTTTTCAAGTGTCCTTTATGGGTATATTTTCTTGACAGGGATATGTTCTTTTATGTAGGCAACCCCAGCATTCAGTATGAACCTTGTCACTGGCAGCATTACTGTAAAACATAAATTCCAACTTGTTTAAATTGCAACATGGCACACACACACACACACACACACACACACATGCATATACACACACACAGAGGTAGTTGTAAAAGAAAAGTAGAATATAACAATAAAGAAGAACAAAGAAAATGAAAACTCAGACTCTGACATATATTTTGAGATGGTTGTTTATGAAAGGATACCATTAGGAGAGGTTGGAACATACTTTCTATAAGTTTATTCAGTTTGTTTTTAAAATAAAATTAAATAGATACAAATTATATATATATATATATATATATATATATATATATATATATATATATATATATATATATATATATATATATATATATATATATATGACAGATTATGAAAAAGAAAGATGGTGTTACAGAGGATGAGAATACACAAATGCAGGAGGAGACTGTCAAAGGTCCAGATGGAGACACCTTCAAAAAATGTGTCCGCACTTCATCTTATGGTAATAAAAATCATTAATAATCCCTTTCTTTGTTGTTTCAATGTATAATGTTGTCTCTGGTGTATGATGAGTATGGTCATGGATTCCATTACACTGGGTAAATTCTGTTTTTTTAAATTGGTATCAAAAGTGAACCTTAATATCTGGTTATATTTTAATTTTCTCAACACCATATTTTCAAGATTTTTGATAATTTTCAATAGTACAAACTTGACCAGACACCAAGAATTATTTTTATTTTTAGAGCTATCAAAAATTTAACATTCAAGCTGGAATGCCAATAAAGAATATTTTACTTGTGTCTAACAGAGGTGTTTGAACTGATGACGATCAGACTGTGAAACCACTTTCATTACTCATATAATTGTATTGAATAAATATAGCTTTTGTCAATGGATGACCATCAGACAGTGAAACCATTTTGATTACTCATTTAATTGCATTGAATAAATAAATCTTTTGTCAACAAACAACAATCAAAACAGCATACACACTACATAACTCATGGTATGACTCAGCTTTGGATCAAACCCATGGCCTCCCACAATTGAGGCAAATGTTTTAACCACTAACAGCTGCCTCACTTGGCACTCAGCATTAAGAGGTTATTGTTAGGACTCGTTGGCCTGGTATTAGGATAATGTGACTGGGTGGGACATCATGCTACATGTCTGCTGCATGATTACCCAGTGCTAGACATCCTAATCACACAAACTGCCACACTGCAGACATCGTAGCAATATGACTGAAAAATTGTTAAAGCTACTTAAAAAATCCTAATCACACACACATACATGCAATTCATGATTATGCATTGAAATATAGCTGAAAACTTGATTTAAACAATTCACATTCTCAGTAAATTGAATTAACATGTGTGATGTAAAATTGTAAATATGTATACAACCTAATTTCTGGGTCTCTGCAGTTTTTAAGGAGTAATAAATGGAACAAACAACGTAGACCCAGATCTGCCAGTGCATTATATAATGACAGACCAGGGTCTGTGTGTTTTGCAGTGGGGCTTGACTTTTATAAGTGAGTATATGTGACAATGTGCCTCGTTAGAAGACTGCATGTTTAACACATTAACCCCTGAGCCAAACAGCTAGGCAGTCCCATGAAGCATACTTGCAGAGATCACCTAGAGCAGTGTTAGCCTTTCCAGTGCCTGTATCCCTGAGACTAGCTGACAGCAATTGGATTGCAGATTTTTATAGAGGGGGCTACTTGCAATAAAATTGTTATTATTTTATTTGTATTCATTTAATTCAGCTGAAATTTGGCATGGCAGTTCTCAATAATGGTATAAATTTCATGCTACACGCAGAAATAAAACTAGTGCATGAAGGTGAAAACAAATGATGTACTTTCCAATTTGCTTATCTTGCCGTGAATAATCCATAAAATCCATTATGGATTCACAAAGAATTATTAATGCCATCAACACATGAAATAATTATATTTTATGTACACAAAAATTCCACTTGTCTCTTGTAAACTCAACATCCTGTGAATACTGTACACAAATGGGCATATTTTACTTGCTCTTTACTTACCTTTCTTCCTAAGAACTCTCACTGAAATTTTTAAAACTAATAAAACACTTAACAAACCTTGAACTATGAACACTCATGTTAACAACGTATATTTCCCAAACATTTATTTAACGATTATTCAAATGAAAAAGAAGCTCCACGAAATCAAATGCATTTGCATCAGGGTCTAAATCCATTGCTGGTCCTTGGTATAGCCTCTTGTCAATGTGTGTTTTATCATTTACGATCATCGATCAGCTCTACTTTCATTTTCTTCTTCTTCTTCAACATTCTCATTTTCGTCACTACCGCTGTTATTTTCAGTAGCTTTTTCGATGTCACTATCTATCTCGTCTGATTAAAATCCAGAAAATTCTCCATCAGAATCCGTCAAGTAAAAGTCTGCTCCTAGAGGCTGATTCTCATCAATTTGCATCAATTTAAAATCGAAATATTTTCACTAAATCAACTGATATCGAAGTGAAAAAAAATTCCCGCTGTTCAGCAATGTGCGCTCTATCTATGTAAGCTAAAATTTGATTGGTTAAACTGCCTGCATTAGTAGGAATTGGCTTTAAATCAACCAATGGTTTGCGCCGAGTTAACTCGTCGTGCAGGAGAAAGGCCTTGCTAAATACTGCCTCGTAAACTTGGCGCTCGGGAGACAAGCTATGCAAACTCAGCCACTTTAGCGAGGCTCGCGGGAGATCAGGGGTGTAAAGTACGACGAGTATACTCGTCATCAGGGGTTAATGTGTTAATAATGCAGTGCAATTTTTTACTCACCAGAACAGTGTTACACTTAAGGACCATTTGATTGCTGCAGAAAGTCACATGTTTCATTAGGGTGCCTGACTTGTAATCCAAAGGTCAGACTTGTAATCCAAAGGTCAGACTTGTAATCCATAGGTCAGACTTGTAATCCATAGGTCAGACTTGTAATCCAAGGGTAATGTGTTCAAAACCTGTGTTGGGAGAACTGTATCAGATTCATTATGATTATGCTGAGATGGTTTATGGGATGTTTAATGCAAAAGAACCGTGTCATAGTTTATGATGTAATCAGTAAAATGCAAGAGCAATCATTAGAGGAAAATGTTTCCTCAAAAGATTTAAATTCACTTTCCAGCAGTTGACTATGGGGCCATGACATCTAAGTTCTCATGAGAGGAAATATGATGAACTAAGTTAAAGATGGCTGGACACGTTTAAATAGCGATGTTGATCTCCACAAGCTGTCAAGTAATTTGTGCCAAGGTGAACACAAATATAACTGGATTACCTTGAATGCCCTACTAAACTTTTGAGAGCAGCAAAGACTGCATCTAATTAAGGCTATATTCACAGTCCAGTGGATTTTTAAGACAGAAGTTTGATGTATTTTGTTACTTAATGTTAGTGTAGTTGCAATTATATGAGTGTCGATATGGGTTTGCATGTGTTTGGTGATGAAATTTTGCAATACTGAACTATTTATTTGTCTGTAACGGTTTTAAATGCTTTAAAGAAAACATGCATGCCATTATCATGCACACTGACTCCCTACCCTTGGGATTTCAAAAGACACTTTTTGATGAAAAAACCTGATCTGATATTTTTCCTTTCAACTATTCTTGCTTTTAACAGAGAACATAACATAATTGTACTCTTTCAGCCAATACATACTGTATATATTTGTTGATAAGTCAAATCAAACTGCAAACAGAGTAGGCCCTAGTCTGCCTTTGCATAATGTACTGGCAGATCAGGGTCTGTGTTGTTTGTCTCTTACTGATTACTTCTAACAAAACTGAAGAGACCAAAATCTACCAGTGCATTATGTGACAGAAAGTCTGGGTTTGTGCAGTTTGCAGTTGGACTCAGCTTATAAGCATATATCAATAGGTACAATCTGTAGGAACCAGTAATTTGTGTTGGGTTCATCCAGGAAAATGTGTTTATGAATACTGGTATCCAGGCATGATTAAAAAGCAAAATTTAATGTTGATACATAGAAATGGCCACATTCATAGACTTCATCAAACAATTCTGTGCATTTATTTATATGCAAGAGTTTTGTTTACAGTTTAGTAAATAAATTATGCGCTTTAAATCTACTCAGAATACTTTGAGAAATTTCTTTAATTATTAATTTAGAAATATAGAAAGCAGTGTATGCATTGCATTAATAATGGGAGGTTGAAGAATGCATGATCGGTTCACTTTCTTATGTCCATTCCTAAAATGCATCAAATTGAACATTTAGAAAGATCACATGTAATTTGAGCACTATTTAAGCTGTGTATTATAAACATTGAAAATATACGTAATGAATACAAAATTCACATGGAAGATAAATAATTACTTAATTGATACAATGTTTGCATTAATTTTTTGAGTCTTATTCCAGGTTGAAAAATCTCTTCTATTGCTGCATGGGAATATCTTGCAGCCCACTTGACACTATGGATACACCATTTCTGATGAAGTACTATGATCAAATATTGATATGTTCCTAAGTCTATCAAACTGTTCAGTATTTATTTTGTTGGGGGATTTTTTTGCTGTATTACTGATTTATTTTTCTGTTTTTTGTAATTTCAGCCCTTGAAGCATGGATGTTGATGTACAAACCTTTATTGGAGGAACTCCTTTTTACAACTGGTGGAGTTGATTACTCAGGTGAATTTATGTGAAACACAAGTTTAAAAATGTTTGATTGGTTTGCTTGTGGTAGCAGATAGGGATACACCTCTCCCTCGATACTCGCGCATAACGTAGTCCACAAATTAGACTGCACTGCAAACGAGTATGTGAGTTACCGAGGGGCCTATAAAAAACCATCCCTGCTGGACACTGAGCAATCCATGGGATGGAAGGGGGTGCGGGTAAATATATTATTTAATGTCTGGTAACTTGTTTTATAACTGTGTCGAGAATACTTATCAATAAAGTGCTTTCTAATGAAGTTGTTTGTTATTCTGTATAAATTACATTTATTTTCATGACGCCCAACATCTGAAAGATTGTTAACATTATTCCAACCGGTTTCAAGCAACATTCACATGTATGCAAGAACATTTCTGTATTATGTCATTGCTTTTTATTATTGTTGATTTGTCTGGTTTCCTACTTCAATCTGAAGTATGCCAGCTTTATAACAGTGCACAATAATCAGAGTATAACAGTGCACAATAATCACAGTATAACTCACTATAATAATGCAGGTAAGAACCTTAGTACACCACATTCCTTGATAAATTGTGCCCTGATAACTTGCAAAACTGCTTATAATGTGGGGTCAGGCATGGACACCATTTTTAATACTAGAAAATACAAAAAATATTAGCCCTATTTGTTGAACTTGAAGAAAATCATGATCAAAATTTCTAAATGAAACATCAATGTATCACTCATTTTATTGTCAAAAATGGTAGATTGGACCTGAAAAGTAAAATCAACATTATGAAATTACTGACTTTTAATAAGTCACATATTTTGTTACATCATCTTTCCAAACAACCTTCTTAGTACACCGTAAATAACGTTATTCAACAAAATTTTGAGCAATGAAAATGTCATGCCTGCTGAAGGCTTTACTTTAATAAATAAAATATCAATTAAATAATTGTTTATCAAGAAAAATTTGTGTTTGAGTTCTATTTGTTTTAGTTTGGTTTAAGTATTCAAACATAAAACGTGTCAATTGACCATAACAGCTGTGTCTGCGAGCATTTTGTTGATAACTTAATTAAGTGCCAAGTGTATTTTTGATATTTGACTTACAAAAGAATGTGTTGTGTGGTTGCACCGAATTAAAAGCTGACTTCCTTTGTATTGTCATTTTAATTGTATCTTTTGTATCATATAAAGGAGGTTGAATAAAAGAAAAGCTTAAAAGTATGCAAATCCTTTATGCATAAAATCTAGCAACCCCAATCGTAAATTGGTTGAACTCATTCAAAATGATCAATTTAACATAGTTATAAGTATTATGGTGTATGTAATATAATTAAACTACCTTAAATTAACCTACTCATTTATAAATATGATCAAAGATAGCACAGTCACCAAGCGAAATGAATACTTTGTTAAATAAACAGGTTCGTTTCACTGATAGGATCATTGTTGAGAAGCAAGTTTCAGAGAATTCCTGAATTGGCACTTTGAGATATCTTCAAGGATGAGGAGAAATATCACTAATATTTGCGATGAAATCATGACATAAATATTTTACAATTGAGGAATACAAAATTTAGTTATGGTTTCACTAAATAAATGTTGCTAGTTTTTGGAAAATGGAATCTTGTTTAGTGGTGTATCAACAGTTGGTATGATCCTTATTTCATAGATTCCTGCTATGAATTTCTTAGTCATTCATGAAGTAGGAAACCAGATTAATCAACATCAACAAAAAGCAATAATGTAATACACAAATGTTCTTACATGCATCTAAGTGTTGTTTGAAATCAGTTGGAATAATTTTAATGATCTTTCAGTGTTGGGCATCTTGTAAATAAATATAATTTATATAGAATAATAAACAACTTCATTAGAAAAAGCGCTTTATTGACAAGTATTCTTGACACGATAATAAAACGAGTTACCAGCCCTTAAACAGTACATTTACTCCTCCCCCTCCATCCCGTAGTATGCTCAATGTCCAGCAGGGATGGATCACTTATTTTTTGGAGGTCCCTTGGTAACTCACACCCTCGTTTATAGTGTGGTCTATGATTTTGGACCCAGTTATGCTCGAGTTATCAAGAGAGAGGTGTAATTGAATTGATATACAGATGATTAGCAGTGGATGTGGTAAACTTCTTGTTTGCTATTCTTTTTGGTCTTTAATTTGTTAACCAAAACAATAGTTTGAGCACAACTTAAAATCTTAGTCATTGCTTATTATGGCACAATGAAATGCTTGTGGTACTGACTGATATTCCCTTTCACTGATATGGCAGTGTGTGTGTGGATGTGAGATAGCAGTGGATGAAACTGTTAACACATTATCCCCTAGTGATGACTTAACGGGGCGGGAGGTAGTAGCCTACTGCTGAGCTCTGTAGCATCATGGTCATGCATGATACACTAAAGTGGGTGGTATTATAGAAAGGTAGACAGATGTAACTCTATAATGATACAAAATAATCTGGAATATCTAGTTGCACTACAAACTACAGATTAAAAAAACTGATTTTTTGGACCCGTCTTTTTTTAACTCAAATTTTGCCCATGGTCATAATCCAATTTTGTGTCTGGATTTTAGACTTTTTGGTCTCAGATCTAAGGCAAACCAGTATCAACTGCAAACAGACAGATGAGCCTTTGCAAAAAGTAGGATAAAATGGGCATTTGGAATAAAGTGTGATCTCCATACAAAAATAATGGTTCTGTTTAGCAAAAACAAAAAAAGAACTCCAACTTTTACCTTTATTGAAGGATGACCGGGGATTTGGTGTTTTTGAGTCTATTCAGAAATAGCTTTAAAAATATGTTTCCTACTCGATTTTCAGGCGAAATGACAAAAGCTCCATGGGTTAATGTGTTAATGTTCTTTTGGTGGTAAAGATTGTGGGTTTTCAGGGCAGTGTTCTTGAGGAGCAGTTATGGTGTGTTATGTTGGCAGCAGAGAGAGAGACAGAGAGAGAGAGTAATCTTTGTTGAGTTAGTTACATTGTAGTTGTGATGTTCCATTGTCAGCAAGCAGGACCAGTTTTGTAACATGCTGTTGGTTGAAAAATATGATGTTCAACATTTGTAATAAATATGAATGGTAACTATATTTAATGTCCATTGCATCTATATAATTAAAAATAAGAAACAACAAAGTCATGTATATGGAAATATTTATATATATATTATGAACACAAATTGTCATTATACAAATTTTCACACACAGCCACCATCTTTATTTTGATTGCTGGAGTCAAAAGAGAGGAGTCAGATTCATTCTTTATCTGTGTCAGCATATCAGTAAACTGAAAGCATCTTGTTCATATGGATAATGAAAAATAGATAGTTTATGATATATAATCTTCAGCTTCATCTACTTTTGTTGGTTATTGGTTTTATTTCATGATTTGTATTAAATCTGCATATAGGCTACAGTATTCATTAATGTTACATGGAAGTCGATTAATTACTTTTAAAGTTTCAGTAAAAAAGATAAATTGCAATACTATAAGCAGTGATTAAATCTTTATTTAAATAAAAACATTAGAATATTTTACCTACATATCAAGCATCACAATTTTTGTCACTGAAAAAGCTAAACTCCCTAAACTTGGCACCTTCAGATGTTTGAAAACCATTAAAATGTGCCTGTCACAGGTGCCCCCAAGACTGATATGGGCTACAAAGGATATATGTATTAGAATACATTATGGTAGGTATAGTGTTATTAAGGTTAACACCTGTGTCTGACCTTTATAAGGATAAGCACATGGATACAGGTGATAATCTAGTGAATAATCCTCATATCTACCCTAATCGTTATGGCTATATACATTGTTAAAAATGATGTAATGTTTTGTTAAAAAGTAACTTTTTGTATATGGGCAAATTTGGTATATTTTACACAGACAGACAGACAGACAGACACCCACACATATCTATTTGACACGTAGCCACATAGCTTATATGGATAAATCTGGTATATTTGACAGAGAATGCATCAGTAAATGCAGCATATTTGACACATATCTCAGTATATGGGTAAATGGCATATTTGACATATCTACATGTGGGGAAACTATGGCATATTTGACATGTATCTGTATGTGGGTGGGTGTATATATATATATATATATATATATATATATATATATATATATATATATATATCATACTTTAATCGGATCTATATTTGGGTAAATATAGTATATTTGGCATGTAGCTATATATGGATAAAGTAGGTTGTATTGTCACCTGTCTATACATTCTTTTTGTAATGTCATTCTAGGTGCTGTCACATTGAATCTTCCCAGAAAGATAGATCTACAGGTGTGTCAGTTCCCATCCTTTCATTACCTGAAAAAGGAGCTTATGGACCATTCTCTATGCTACACTCGGAGTAAGACCTATGACAGTTATTATGTAACAGCTATAAGCAGTATAGACCCAGATTGGCTATTGCACAATGTGCCATGCAATCAAAGTCCATCATAATTGTTTGAAATATTTAGTAAGACAAGCAGCATGGAACTCAGTTTGCTGATGCATGCTCACACATTATGTATTTACAGCATAGAACTCACTATACTGATGCATGTTGACATGTGTGTTTACAGCATAGAACTCAATATACTGATGCATGTTGACACATGTATTTACAGCATAGAACTCAATATACTGATGCATGTTGACGTGTATTTACAGCATAGAACTCAGTATACTGATGCATGTTGACATGTGTATTTACAGCATAGAACTCAATATACTGATGCATGTTGACACATGTATTTACAGCATAGAACTCAATACACTGATGCATGCTCACACATTATGTATTTACAGCATAGAACTCAATATACTGATGCATGTTGACACATGTATTTACAGCATAGAACTCAATACACTGATGCATGCTCACACATTATGTATTTACAGCATAGAACTCAATATACTGATGCATGTTGACATGTGTATTTACAGCATAGAACTCAATACACTGATGCATGTTGACAAATTATGTATTTACAGCATAGAACTCCCTATGCTGATGCATGTTGACACATTATTTATTTACAGCATAGAACTCAATACACTGATGCATGCTGACACATTATGTCTTTACAGCATATACTCTGTATGCTGATGCATGTTGACACATATATTTACAGCATAACATCAGTATTCTGATGCATGTTGACACATATATTTACAGCATAATCTCAATATCCTGATGCATGTTGACATGTATTTACAGCATAGAACTCACTATGCTGTTGCATGTTGACACATATATTTGCATCATATACTCATTATGCTGATGCATGTTGACACATGTATTCATAGCATAGAACTCACTATGCTGATTCATGTTCACACATTACACATTTACAGTAAGATATTGTCATGAGTGATAGTTACACTGTTCCCTCTTAGTACACATTTGCATTTAAAATTTTCCAAATCCAGCAAAATTTATTTTCAAAAGTAATATAAATTTCAGACTGTTTGCCTTAAAACAGTAATAAGCAATCTAAACAATATTCCATAATTAACCTAGATCAAATTACCATATACATCCTCAGTATAGTCCAGCTAATGGGATCAGATGCCAATTTTACTAATTTGTTTTTCAGTATGGGCTTAAAATGTTTGAGTGTTCAAACTTTAGTTGGAATACAATTTCATCAAATTAGGTCTCTATAATCAAGACTTAAGTCCAGACTAATGTTTCTATTGGTGAAACCAAGTCAGGCCATGGCCCAATTTTAGTATTTTATCTTAAAGACTGAAGATACCTGATTAGTCAAACTAAGTCAATATTTCAGTTGAGTCATTCAATTTCTTGATTCTGTACTAAAGTTTGAGTGCAGGACCCTATGTTATTAAGATAGTTTATGAGGATGTAGGCAAAAATAGAGAGTGGGAGTGTAGTTGTTGATTGGGGTTAATGATGTTGGGATCCTGTGGGCTGTGACAAAAGTGGCAGACCCCCTCCAACAGGGCTCTCAAAAAAGGTCTTTCCCAGCTGATTGTAATAAACCCTTTCAATCAGATCTGGATTCAAGACCGGACTAGGTAAGGCCCCAATTTAACCCATTTGTTTTAAAGTTTTAATTCTTAGATTGAGGATGCTTGGTTGGTCAACTGGTCAAAATCATGTCAACACTTACATTATGCAAAGGTCAGTACTACAGTGGTGTGAAAATCTCTCAAATTGTCACTTGTTTACAGACAAGTAAACTGTCCAGATTTACTTGTTTCAGAGTTTTGTGACAACTTGCATTACATTTGGATAATTCTCCATAATAAAGGATTTTTGTTGTGTTTTTATTTTCAGTATGTTGTGATGCCTAACTTGGGACATTTCATCATGAATATATGTGCTTTCATTGTCATGAAATTTTGCATGTGCATTCATTGTCATGAAACTTTGTGCATTCATTGTCTTGACACTTTGTATGTGCATTCATTGTCATGAAACTTTGCATGTGCATGCATCCTTTGGCAAATTTAACTTACAAATCAACAGCAGGTCACTGTAATCTTCATTTTGTGCTTCACCAACAATATATTGTTCTTTTTTATGTCCATGTTCATGATATGGTTGTTTAACCTATCACATGCAGAAAGTGCATTGTTTCACCAAAACGTGGGTCACTGTGACCAAAATTATTTGATCATTTGCAGGCAAAATCTGATATCTTTGATTATTCTGTAAGTTGCTTCAGTTGAGATCAGTGAGCTTCAGACACTGCTAATATATGTGACCTACATTTCATGTTTTCATGCATGCAGACATTGCCATCTTCAAATAACCACTTGGATATTTTGTATTTCAGCAAAAGTTAGTGAGATGCAGACTATACCTGCCACTGCTGCCATTCCTGACACATGGCATATTTATAGGATGATCCATTTTGTGGATGCCAAGGGCAGTCCTCATTCCAGTGCCAAGCTTCCAGATGGCAGCACTCCAGCCTTACGTTTAATGTGGGCATGGCATCTTCTTATGGCCACTAAAGACAGGGTATGTCATGAACTACCTACCATACACATACTGTATTGCTTATTTGCCATTCTTCTCAAAGTATTAGCTCACATGGCCGAATGTGAAGTGAGCTTATGGTATGACCCAGCATCCATCATCTGTCATCCCTCATCTATTAGCTGTCCTCTGTTATCCAACTATTCTTCAGTACTTATATGTGAACACTCTAGAGACCTCTTTTCTAATCAGTTTTTTGAACTGATTTTATTTGTAAACATCAACATGACCTGGGTTGAGTTCCATTATGTGCAACACCCGTACATAATAATGAGACTCTTGAGGTCAAATTTCTGATTATATTTGAATCAGATTTGGTATGTAGACTTGTATTATCAAGATGTCAGATGAGTTTGATTATGAGCAACATCCAAATGTGATAATGAAAAGGTCTTGCGTCTGATTGGTTGAGTTTATAAACATTTCAGAAACCATATTTCTGAGCAGATTTTAATCCCAGCTTGGTTCAGTGATGAGTGAGATCCACATATATTAACAAAGATCCAGGTTGATCAGATTCTGGGAATCAAACAGGCAACTTCTGGTTACAGGCTCAACACTGTATCCAATGAACCATCGACCACAGCTCCCTTGGATTGGGATCTCAATGGTTTCCAAGTTATAACTAATATAAAAATGTATAAGCAGATTTAGCCTCTAGAGAGCATGTTTAAAAACTCTCTAAGGGGATAAATGTATGATGCAAACATACTGTGGTTTTTTCAGTAAATGACCACTGGTAAATTTCTAGAAGCTTAATTTATGGAATCATTGCAATGGTTCCTTTTGTAACTGCTGTCACAATAATTCCAGAGGTCAAACACACAGGTGGGTTAGTTTATGCCATTGTAAATATCATGGTATGAGCAGCTGGTTAACCTACTTAGCTACCTGCCTATCTACCTATCTACCTACACACAAAACCAATATACCAACTTAATTAACAAAACATATGTAAACCTGTAGTTAAGTTGGTTGAAAGGTGCACGTGCACATGTGTTCAAAGTCAGGTTGTGTAAAGGGTAATATTTTCAGGACATGTTGGAAGGTAACCATAGTTGACCGATCGCAACAGACTGCAGTTAAACATTTTTAAGTATTAATATAAACTGAATTATTGTCAGGCTGCACTTAAAAAGTCTGCAGAACTCAACGGTGTTGAGTATTTATGTACAGCTGTATGTTTATCTGTTTATCCGTCCATCAACAAATATGGTTTCAACAAGATAATTTAACAGGGAATCATTAAATTTCAACCAGATTTGGTTTGCAGATTTATATTGATGAGATCTCAAATCAGTTCAATTCTTGATCATATTTGTGAGTCTTTAGAGGAGTTATGTCTCTTGACAGCCCTGCTTGTGGGTTTTGGTTTCCACAAAATTTTATATGCAACTTTGTATTGATAAGACATTGAACATATTTAGTTTACCATATTGTATGACTTATTTACAGTAGTTGTGGCCCCTAATAGCCCATTCTTCTAGCTTTGGTTTAAGAGGATTATTGGATTTCAAAATAAATTTGGTATATAGCTTTACTTTGCTGAGACCTCAGATGAGTTTGGTTTCTAGCATTCCGTAAAATCATGCACAAGTGTTATGGCCCCTGTTAACCCATTCTTTGAACTTTGGCTTTGGCAGCATAACTTAACTGAGCATTGTTTGTTTTGAACCATGGTTTGTAATGCAGCTTTATATTGATGTAACCTATGGGAGTTTGATTTTCAATTTTAAAAAAAATTATTTACAGAAATTATTGCCTGATTGCACATCCACCTGACTTGGGTTTCCACAGCGGTTATTTACCAAGGATTGTTAGACTTCAGCCAAATTTAACATGCAGCTTATCTTGAGAAGACTTGATATAAATTTGATTTCCAATATTCCACAATGTCATTTATAGGATTTACAGCCCAGATTCCTCATATTAGTAACTTCTGTTTTCTGCAGCATACCTTTACTATTGATTGTTTTAAAAAATTTATCATGTAGCTTGATTTAGAGTCCACCTTGAATGAGTTAGGTTTCCAGCATTCCAGTCTATCATTTACAGGAGTTATTGCTCTTGATTGCATACTTGTCTAATTGTGAGCCCTAAAGATAACATTGATACAAATTGTTTAGTTTTGATTAAAATTGACATTATATTGATGAAGAAATTAATTCTCAGCTGTCTGCTTTCAATGATTACAATTGCATACAGCTTCATTTTGATACAGTCTTAGATGTAATTGATTCTCAACTTTTTCCTTTGCATGAGTTTTGTTGTAAGGTTACGATATCATTAATGAGTGGTGTGATTACCCAATTTTGCAGCTTTGGTTTTCATACTTGGATCATTTATTATTTCAAGTCAATTTTGTGTACAGCTTAAGATTGTCAACCTTGTCTAGAGTACAAGCTCTGCCAGTGTCTACTGACAGTGTCCACTGACAATGTCTACTGACAATGGAACACATCCTTGGATCATTTAGTATTTCAAATCAATTTTATGTGCAGCTTATGATGTCAACCTTGTCTAGAGTACAACTTCTGCCAGTGTCCACTGACACTGTCTACTGACAGTGTCTAGTACAAGCTATGCCAGAGTCCACTGACAGTGTCTACTGCCAGTGTCTACTGACAGTGGAACACATACTTGGATCATTTAGGATTTCAGCATAAAATTGTGAACCTTGTCTAGAGTGCATGCATTGCAAGTGTTCAACTGACAGCAACACACATACTTGATGAATGTATTGACTTGCACCCAGTGTGTCAATGTGTTGTTGAACACTAATATATACATACATAGATAAATAATACAATTTTTGACCTCTTGCATGAGTTTGATTGCCATCAATTTGTAGAGTAATGGCCCATTATTGTTAGTTACACCCACTTTTGTCAGTTTAAAGTGCTGATGAAGAAAATGTAGCAAGTGGGCCCCTTTGCAAGGCACCCGTCTCCAATAGCTCATTTTTTCATGGTTTATCTTAACATACAGTGGATGTCATCCCGAACAGATATGAATATGTGTCACCCATTGTACACATTTTCCCACCCACATTGTTCTATCTACCTGTCTGTCTTCTTGTTGATCTTAGTCTCTTCATCAAATTCACTTCTCACATATGTATTACTGTACACAGCTTAAGGCTGTACCTAGTCCCTTGAAAGCGATTAAACCTTGAATCTACTCCAGAATTTAAAATTATTTAAAATGATCTAAAATATTAAATCATTTAAATTGATTTAAAATATAAAATTGAATTGCTGAAATAGACTTATCAACGCATAACTCACTAATCCAGTTACAAATATGGTATGCAGTACTGCATTGCTATAAAAGTGGATTGTTGTATTAGGTAAAGTCTCCTTGTATTGAAGTATTTTATACATAAAATTACTATTAATCAATGAAATTGGATCCTTGACCATTCATGCCTTATAAAGAGACTGTCTTATAATGAGGTGGACTATAGTAAGGGAGTACTTTACTCAGTTAATTGTGTAATGTTAACCCCTACTGTAAACAGCACAGTCATACTCATGTTTGCTTTTGCATGCATAATATTGCAAGTTAGGGTTAACACTGCTCCTTTGAAATCATTGAACAAACATTGATGATTTGGGTCTGCTGGTACCGTATATGCTCATTTCTCCAATAACATTACATTAGGAATATTAGCCTGCTACTTTGCAAATCCAGCCCTACTAAAAGTCGAAAATAGTCTTGTCCTGTCTACGTTTAGATAGACAAAGGGCAATAACTATTGCCCATTTCCTCCCCTTGATATCACATAGTGTCACCAATTGTTAGCTTTGCTGTTGTGCAGTGCTATAGCCTCTGATAATATAGCCTTTCTCTTCTTACCTAGAGGCATGTCCATCAAGCGTTTTGAATTTATTCAATGCATTTATTCACATCCTGCAGGTTAAATACATTATTTTACAATTTCTTCCAAAATTTGACTGATTTTGTTCCTTATTGGGACTTTGTCTGTAAGACCCCATCCCACCACTCTATCGTTGACGTCCACAAGGTCATTCTGTGCTGAGCATGAATTGGACTTTATCGCTCATGCCGTTCATTGCAGAGCTTCTTTAACATCTATAACTTAGTATCACCTGATATTTAAGATCATGTTATTAATTTTCACACTGTTTTGATAGTCTATTGGTTTACTGAAATAAAGACCATTAGGGCCTTAGAATAATTTCACGACACTTTCATGAATTAGAATTGTGGTAATTTCACACATTACTATTCACTTAATATTTATGATCATATTATTTATTCTTCACAATGGTTTTGATAGTCTTTTGGTTAATTAATATTAAGTCCATTAGGGCCTTACTTAATGTTATCTGTCCGATATGACAGTGTCTTCTAGTGTTTTAGTAATTTCAACACATTATTTCTGCATTAATTTGTCCTTTTCCTTTCTCTTGTGTTGTTTCAAGGCCATGTCGTTAGAGTGCGGGAGGACACCCATGACCCTTGCATTGCATGTACAAAAGGCAAGTCTCAATCAGCATGCAAACATTTCAGTGTTTGGTTGGAAAACACATGGACTGCAGTACTTAAGAAAGTGGCAAAGGGGGAAGAGAGATGGTTGAGGTCATAACAGGATGCCCCTGACATCCTTAGTCTCCACCCCAAATCAGCCTCCATGGCAAGCTTTGTGGGGGATACTGGGATACTCCCTCCCCCCACTAAAGTTCATCACATGGAACCAACATATAAAGATACATCAAGGGATGGACACCACCCTTTGCTGGATAAGGTGCATCATTTGGTACAGCAGATGAATATGCAACTCTATTAATCTGAGCAAATAATCTGTCTCTTCCCATCTTTTGCTCCTATGGATACTTTCGGGGAATATTCCCCCAATTTTAGGCGACCCAGATGGGTTAAGCGTTCCCACATGTCAGAGCATGGCCTTCGGGCTGGTAAGTTGGGGTGCATTTGATTAATGATAGATCAACTGAACCAAAATAATAATAATACTGCTGCACCAACATCAGCCATCCAGCCGACGCTGGCAGTCACCCTGACATTACCAGCAGTCCAGCTGTCCCAGCATGGAGACCTCTTGGCTGGAATGGTGCAACCACACAGTGTTTATGGGGATCTTAGTGATAGATCCATCCATCTAGCTGGGCAGCTGGCATCATATCATTATTTCACTGGTGATTTCGATGAGAAATCTGCCTGATCAGCCACAGCTTTGGAGCGACCAGCACATGTGCTGGCCAGACTGACGTGTATACAGCAAGTCCCCAGGTCGACTTCACACTGCTTACACCAGCCTGCAGTACTGGAAAGGCCGACAGTGCTGGAGATGCCGGCAGTACAAACAGTGCCGGCAATGCTGGCTTATCTCTCTATGGAGAGCTTGTATCTTGGATGGATACAACTGAGTGGATTTGTCAGTGCCACCTGGCATGTCTTATGTTGAGCTAGGAGCTCAGCTGGATGAGAATCCAGTGCACAGTGAGTGTCATGAGTCACCAACAAACCTGTCTTATGCTGACCCAACTATGGAGCAGACCAAATTCAGCTTTCAAGTTGCCATTGAGGAAATTTATTAAGTGTTGGCCACTTTGGAGTGCCCCCCCCCCCTTCCACCTCACAAGACTACAAAGTCATGGCATTGGTGGATGTTGGAGAGGAGCGGGAGATGCCATCTTTCTGGCTTCTTCCCCAATTGGCAAATATTAAGGAGATTAACAACCGGCTTTCAGTTAGAATTTGCAACCCCAACAGCTCAGAGGAGTTCTTTTAAGAAAGCCAGGTTCTGGTGAACTTCACTGGTATCAGACACACTCCAACGACTTCAATACGGACCTTCTGGTGTTTGAAAAGAATATGGCAGAGGTTCACATGTTGGGTCCATTGTGTTACAAAGTAGATAAGAATGTGTTCCATGCCATGTTGAAGCTGGTTCAGAACATAGTGGCTGTACCTTCCATGTTAGACTTGGCTTTATTGGCAATCTTTTGACTCGCCAAACAATCAGAGGATAGTCACACATGGGAGGTGACAGCTTGGATTGCTTGTGTCCTTAATTGAGCAGCTCACCATACTATGGCCAATGCCTTGAAGGCTTTGGCCAGTTTTGATCTTATCCACCGTGATGCATATCTGCGGTCGGCACCACTTAAACTGCACCATATGCATGCTTTGTGGACGACCCTGTTTGGGTCTCCATTGATATTTGGAGGATGAATTGAAGATATTCAGAGGCAGGCAGCTCAGGAGCTACCCCTCCAATTTGCAGCTCCCCTTGGCACAGGCATTTGGACCCCTCAGCCCATGTGAAGGGATGCTCAGTGGCCTAGAGAAAGGGGTCTCTTCCAGCATGACGTACCCCAGTACTGGTCTCAACCCAGTTCCAAGAGGAACCAATCTGCTCAATACAGGAGGCATTCATACAAATGCAGGAAGAAAGAGACTTTCTTTGCCTTCAAGCCTCTCAGCCACAGATATTGACATTCTTCCCCTACTGCCTGTAGACAGCCTACTAGTAGGTGGCTATCTCCTGCGCTTTCGAGATCACTAGATCTCCCTCTTTGCTTGAGAAGGGTGGGTGACCCAGTTAATTTCAGAGGGGCTTTGGGTTTTGTTTTGTCAAGCCCCTCCCCTCTCTGCCTCCTGGAAGTTGTGACAGATCAGGAGAGGGATTCCTTACTTAGCAGGCAATGAAGATTGTGCGAAAACCACAATCCCCTGGGTTTTACTCAAGGCTGTTCCTGATTAAAAAAAGTAATAGCAACTCAGGCCTATAATTGATTTGAGTCTTCTCAATCAATTTATCCTTCCTCCAAAGTTCAAGATGGAGACAGCAAGGTCAATCCTCCTCTCTGTCCAATGGGGCACGTATGCTGTCAGTCTTGACCTGACAAACACATACTTTCACATCCCCATTCACTCCATTTCATGCAAGTATCTTTGCTTTGCTTACCAAGACAGTCTACCAAATTACATTTCTTCCCTTTGGCCTCAATATCATCCCCTGGGCTTTCACTCAGATGGATTGTGTTGTCTTTGTTCCAGTTGACATCCTTAACAGCCACTGCAGCATACTTGGATGATACCCTTCAGAAGCACATTGTAAGTTCAACCCTGCTTCAGTTCAGGAATGATCTTTCTGTTGTGGCTTATCTAGGTTTTCTAATGAACTTGGAAAAGTCTGATCTTCATCCATCCCAGAATTGGTCCATCTGGATATGGAGTTTTTCACCATTGAGAATATTGTGCTTCTCCCTCATGTCTGCATCAACAAAATAATAGAACTGGTTGAGTCAGTTTCCAACAAACCTTGGATTTCAGTGTGGGAGTTCCTGCGTCTCCTCAGTTCCTTCAATGCAGTGGTGGACCTGATCCTGCTTGGGCGCCTTTTTATGAACCCCTTACCGATGTCACTGCTGACTCAGTGACGCCCCTTCTCAGATCCCCTTGATCAACCCATCTGGATCATGTGAGAGATTTGATCCTTTTTGCTTCTGTGGTGCACCCTGGGTTGGCTGTCCAGGGGAATCCTGCTGGAGAAGCCCCAAGCAGAAATAACAGTTTGCACTGATGCCAGTTTGTATGGTTGGCGTGCGCACCTGTTGCCAGACTTCACTACCATATGTGGCATGTGGGAGCCAGAAGAACAGCCTCTTCACATCAACATCCTAGAAATGAAGGCTGTCATCAAGGCCTTTCACTTCTGGGAAGATTGACTCTCAGGCAAAGTGGTCCTCATCATGTCCAACAATTTGGAAGTGGTGACTTACCTCCTGAAACAAGTGGGCACCAAATCACCCAACCTGTGTATCCTGGTGTGGCAGTTTCTTCACTGGTGTGACAATCTCCATATCAGTGTGCAAGTCAGACACATCCCCTGCAGGCTTAATGTCCTGGCTGACACCATATCCAGGATAGGCCAGGTCCTTCACATGGAATGGTCTCTCAACCCAGCGATCTTTGTCTGGATCTATACCCTCAGGGGACAACGGATGATCTATCTTTTTGCCTACCTTCGTCTCTCCTGTTCCAGACCCAGAAGCTTGGGCTGTTAATGCACTGTCAATCAGTTGAGTGGGGTTTTGGGCCTTTACCTACCATCCCACAGTCCTCATACCAAAAATAATTCAGATGTTATTGGGTCAGAATTGCAAGATTATTCTGATTGCCCCTCTCAGGTGGGATAAGTCCTGGGTCACCGATCTACTCAGTCTAGTGATAGATCTACCCAGGAAGATCCCTGCCAATCCAAATTTCCTCATGCAACCATGTTTGAGGGTGTTCCATCTCTGCCCTGCCCGTCTTCTTTTACACGCTTGGGTTTTGTCAGGTCAGACTTGCGAATCAAACAATTAAAACCATTGATTGCAGAGAGAATCTCAAGAGCAAGACTGCCCTCCACTCTGAAGGCTTACAAGGGGAAGTGGCATGTGTTTAGGGAGTCGTGCCAAGCCCATCACATCATCCCATTGTGTGCCTCGGTCCCTCAGTTGGCTAACTTTTTTCTCTGGCTCTTTGAGGAGAAACAGTTGGCTCTGATCACTATCAAAGGCTATCAGTCTTTGATCTTGGACACATTCTGTCATCATGGCAGATGTGACATTGGGCATGGTAAAGATCTCTCAGATCTGTGAGCTAATTTTGATCTCCATTGACCAAAATCCATAACATTATTTCAAAAATGGAATTTGTCCTGGGTTCTAACTTGGCTCAACTCAAGCAAGTTTGAATGTCTTGCTTATGCTTCACTAATATTTCTATCATACAAGATCTGTTTCCAGATAGCTTTAGCTGCAGGGTCAGTGAGCTACATGCCCTTTCAGTTGACCTGAACTATCTTCAGTTCAGATCAGATAGTTTGGCAGTCCTCCTTACACAATCAGGTTTTGTTGCCAAGAATTGGTTGCCATCTGTAAGAAACCAATGAGTGTTGAGAGCAGCAGCCATGCAAGATCCTGTCCATGCCCTCAAGCACAACTTGAGATCCATAGAGACAAGTTGTGGCTCGTGCAAATGTATTTTCCTCCTGGTCAAGGCCAGAATGCAACACATCACCCTTTAAGCCCTTGCTTTTTGGCTGAAGTGAGTTATATGCTTAGCTTACTCTGAGATCTCTCAAGATCAGAGTTGCCTCATGATTATTACAGCTCATGAGATAAGAGCCATTTTTGAGAGCCTCACATTAAAATGCAACATTACAATCCAAGACATTATAGAAGATGTTGGCTGGCATGCAGAGTCAACCTTCTTGAGTTTTTGCCTCAGAGATGTAGCATCGCAGAGACAAACATTCAGTCTGGTAGGGCTGGTGGCAACAGCACAGATGGCCATCAGACCCAATTTGATCAATCAACACAGCATGTTAGCTTCGCTGGATTTGCCAGTGAAAATTTTGGTTGGTGCGATCTCAACTCCATCTTCTCCGCCATATATATGCGTCCCAGATGAATGGATCTCAGGCTGTGTTGCTTGGGTCATTAGGAGAACAGGTTGTTTTTCGTATAGGGAATCCAACCACTCTTCTCCAGAAGGATACCCAAGGTAGAGGCTGGATGCTCAACATCCCCTCCTTATGACATAATGTTTGTGTGTGCGTGATCTGGATTTGTAACGTAGCTTTAAAACAATTTCAGTCATATTGCCATATGTATGCAGTGTGGCAGTTTATAGTGATGTCTAACACTTGGGAATCATGCCACAGACATTTAATATAATGCCCCACCCAGTCACATTATCCTGATAACAGGTTGACCAGTCCTAACACTAACCTCTTAATGCTAAGCACCTAGCGAGGCAGCTGTTAGTATCATCTTCATAAGTCCTTGGTATGACTCGGGGTGGGTGGGGTTTCAAACCCATGACATCCTGCATCTTAGGTGGACACTCTAACCACTTGGCCACCAGAGCGGTTCCCTAATGTAATGTGATTGGAGAATGTATTCAAATGAGAAAGAAAATTTTTAAGTAAATTATGTTTCTCTGAGAATACTTACCCATTCACATTACTTATAAACCCTCCGAACCACTCTGCCATGCGAGCATCTGCGTTAACGTCTAGTTCAGCTAAAAAACTGGCAACACCTGATGGTATCAAGTGGATGTAATGGGCAAGAGTTACTGCCCTTTGTTTATCTAAAAATAGACAGGATAAAACAATTTTCATCTTTTAATAGGGCTGGATTTGCGAGGTAGCAGGCTAATATTCCTAACATAATATGTTGGGGTAAGTATTCTCAGAGAAACATAATTTACTTAAAAAATTTGCTTTATAAGATGAGTCCAACTGCAAACTGCGCAGATCCAGATCTGCCAGCACATTATGCACTGGCTGATCTGGGTCTGTGCAGTTTGGTAGGAGTAATCAGTAGAACAAACAACATAGACCCTGACCTGCAGGCACATTATGCAATGGCAGATCATGATCTTTGTAGTTTGCAGTTTGACTTAATTTATAATTGATTACATAAGATACATTATGTGATGACAGATGTGATCTTGGCTGAGACAAGAAAGTACAGTATTTCATGTGGATCAACCAACTTTAATCTAAATGGCTGGATTTGTGCCTGGGAATTCATTATTTTTTATTACCAATTATCATGTGAAAACAGTCAAATCCCATTCTATAATCACAGAAGTAAGTACTGACAAAACCATAACAAAATTAAATCCACAGTAACAATGGGTAATTGAAATAAAATGTCTGTACAATTAAAACCTAATCAATGGGCCAATTATCACAAAATATTCTGCTTGAGTGCACTCAAAACTCAAATATTGCTTCTCCAGTTAAACAGTTTTTGGTGAACTTTCATGAAAACAAACTTCAGTTTTCTCTCTTTATAATATACTACTTAGAGTCCATAACTGATGATCACATTATTTACTGAACCACTATATAATGTGAAAGCTTGTGAAATAACCTATAGATACAGAAAGTGGAAATTTGATAGATATTTTTTGTTACAGTAAAACATGTAATTTTACTTCATGTGAGAATTTTGCAGACTTATGTAAGAACTTGGTTAGATTCTGCCAGATTTAAAAAAAATCAGGTGACCAGTTTCTTTTTAATGATAAATCTTGTACTGTGAACCCATTAAATGCAGGCTAATGGATTCAAAGAAGGCTGCACATTAATCTTTTGCAGGATATCTTTATTTATTTCCTGTAGATAACTATTTGGTAACCATGAGGAGTTCTGTGAGTTTGAGTGTAAACTTAAATTGAGGAGTTTTGTGAATAGATTGCCTGGCAATTTTTGTACCCCCCCCCCCATGTGGAATATGGATGAATTAAATGTTTTGGTTAATGATATTTGAGGAAATCTGTTAGAAATTGTAACATTGTAAGTGTTTTGGTACAACATAGGATCAAAGATGTTAATTGTTGTCATTTTTGGGTTGTACCCAGGTTAAGGAGAATCTGCTTGGCTGATCCCAGCATAAGATTGCATTCTGGGTTGAACACAGGTTAAGTAGAACTGTGTTAGGCTGATGTTTGGATGAAGGATGTAGTCTGATTTTAAATTACATGTATCCTAACAGCCAATTTCTTTATCATAAGACTTACAAATCCACAGTGTGACTTAATTTTATTCCAATATTTGAAACTTGCATAGTCGAGGCTGATCCCAGGAATCTCCAGAAAAAGTGGGGATGGTATCATCCTCCAATTTAAAGCAGTAAAAACATTTTTTATTAAATCAGCATGACATTATTGTTAGAATAGAATGATTATCTTGTTGGGGATGAAGACTAAAATAAATTTGATAGTTTCTTTCGAAACAAAATCTTAAAACGAGGGCCCTTCTACTCCAAACCAGATTCTCATATTCAGTACTAATACTTATGCCATGCCTGTTAAAAAAAACACAACAGACATTATGTACAGTTATTCATATTGCAGTAATATGTTTTCTGAAATATTTAATACAGTGTATTGAATTTGCAATAGGTTTCTCAGTATTCTTTTGTTTACAGATTGTGTTGCCAAAGGTCACCTCTAATCTCCTGCCTGATATTCCACAAACTGAAGAAGCCATATCAAAGGTAGGGTTATTACAGTTGTTTACAACATGATTTGAATATTTTAAATATTGCTGATTTATTTCCAAGTCTAAAAGGATAGCTACATATTTGTTGCATTTTCTTGAATTTTAATATGTAGTTAAAAGTAAATAAATAAGATAAACTTATATTGTATTAATGTCAGATCTGTTTATAGATGGGGGAATTAACTGTTCACATATAAATAAAGAAAGTAGAAATGTTGCATGGCCAGGGTCCTAAACAGTGAATGCATGGCCAGGGTCCTAAACAGTGAATGCATGGCCATATGTATTGATTGGATCCCAGAGTGCATGTGGAGCCAGCTTGGGAATAACCCAAGATCAATGATGAACAAATAGAAAGCAAACCATTATTCAAAGATTTAAAGTTATTTACAGCTGACGCAGCAATTATTATGCTTGATTTCATTGCTACTGACCTTAAAATTCATTTTATATCCTCCAATATATCTCTCATTTTTGGTTGGTTGGTTAGTCTCTCAGTTCTTCTTGCATTCCAAACTATTTTCTATACTGCAGGTTGTAATTAGTCCACATCTTGCAGTCTTTTGCTTTGGAAACTCTGATTGGTCTTTATGATCCCCATGAATGTATCCCATCTTTTCATGTATTGTAGGATGTGATTGGCCTTCAGGATACCTATGAATGTGTCCCAGTTTTTCTTGTACTGCACGATGCAATTGGTTTATAGGATTTCCATGAATGTATCACAAGCTCTTTCTGTATTGTACAGTGATGGGTCCACAAGATACACATGAATGTATCCCACCTTTGTTGTATTGCAGGCTGTGATTGTCTACAGGATTCCCATGAATGTGTCTCAGCTTTTATTATGTTGCAGGCTGTGATTGGTCCACATAATCTTACAAGAATGTGTCCTATACTGTTATTGCATTGCATTCTGTAATTGGTGTGAATATATCTCAAAATCTTCTTGTATTGCAGGCCACTATATGTCTGCAAGATCCACGTGAATGTATCCCATACTTCTTTTGTATTGATTTGTTTAAATGATCCACATAAACCTATTCCATACTTGTGTTGCAGGTTGTGATTGGTCTACAGGATCTAATTAGGCTGCAGATGTGGAAGATGCATATGGAGTTGAATGACAACAAGGATTTTCAGAAGAACACAACCTTTGAACCATCCTTGTTTGAGGAAGAATCATTGGTAAATTTTCTACCTTTTCCTATCAAGAACAACATGAAGAAGTAAAACTTTTGTAAAGGTTATAATAAAAGTTATAATATTCGTTTGAAAATTGCTTAAATGTAGTGTAACTTCCTAATTAAACACAGAGTATATTCATTAGTATCCACCTAAATGGCCCCTAATTAGTGGTAAATTAAAGTGTTCATAAGAGTATTTCTTATGGTTATGCTAAAATCACAGTATGTTCACAACAACATACATACATGTGATGTAATGAAAGACTGAAATGACATCATATTATTCTTGTAATATGTTCACAACAACATACATGTGATGTAATGAAAGACTGAAATGACATCATTTTGTTCGTGCAATATGTTCACAACAACATACATACATGTGATGTAATGAAAGACTGAAATGACATCATTTTGTTCATGCAATATGTTCACAACAAAATACATACACGTGATGTAATGAAAGACTGAAATGACATCATTTTGTTCGTGCATTATGTTCACAACAACATACATACATGTGATGTAATGAAAGACTGAAATGACATTATTTTGTTCTTGCAATATGTTCACAACAAAATACATACATGTGATGTAATGAAAGACTGAAATGACATCATTTTGTTCTTAAATAGGCATGTGTTCATCCAAAACCTCAAATTTGGTAGATTTCTATATCTTTGAAGTCCTCAAAAACTACCACTGTATTTGTGAATGTTTGAGTTTTTTTTGCAGAAGGCACTTCATGTAACCATCTGATACATATGCAGATTTCATGTGTTCTTGCTGGTGCTTATCTCTGACAAACAGAAAAATGAAGAAAAACTGTTCTTAACTCACCTGTTACAAAATCTGTTTCCAAGTGGAAATGAGCTGACTTCACAATATAGCAAAAGTACCATGTCTTCTTTTAATACATTCCCTGATCACATTAACATTAGGCTGATGCTGTGCTACCTCTTGAATTCAACAATTACAGGAAGACTAGAAAATGCATCTTTTCTGTCTGTTTTGTTTTTCTGATCTGGTACAACATGCTATGGTTAGTACATGTTGTTCTATGTTTTGCATGCACACTGCTCACGTTTTTCACTTATTTAGTAACAAGTGTTATTTATTTGTGCAGGTGAAGAAATATTTTCGATTATTTCCCAAAATGTTTTCATGCTTCTTGTCATTCAGCTGTTGTACTATCTCTCTAATAAAATAATTAATTGTTGGCATCAATCATCAGTACATAAATAATTTTATTTGTTAACAACATAAATCTACCTTTCCCCAAACCCATTGAATATATAAAACAACTCTGGTTATCATCTTTCTGGAGAATTTTCATTCTTTAGGATGGCAAATATCTGGCTATTACTACTGTACAAAGTGTTCACATAGCATTTTGTGAAGAAAATGTTAAAAAATACATAAATTATATTTTTCTTGTATAATTCTGGCAAGCTCAATATAATATAAGCCAAATGAAAATAGGTGTCCAAGGTAATCATCCATACTTAATATGATTATGTACATGCTTAATTTAAACATACAGCAGAACAAAAAACAAGTTTTATTGATACTATCATTTGACTAGTATGCATAAAAGTGCCACATTGGAGGAGAAAATTGCCGGCTTTATTGAAAGAAATCCTGGATACATATTTATGATTATTCTTTTATAATTTGTATGTATATCCTTCACACTTAAGCATGCCATTAAAACAGTAATATTTCTTTGAAATGTGCATTTTTGTTCAAATTTATGATGCCCCCAAAATTGTATTTAAAAAATGTCACATCTTTTATTATTCAGTATGTACATATTCTTTTGATTTATTGTAGCACCTGAGGTCGGCCCTTAAAGCCAGATTAGATAGCTCAGCACTACATGAGGTTCAGAGCAAGTTCTTTGAGACCACAATACTGTACTTGTGTGAGGGCCACAGTGCATGTATGAAGGTTGAGGAAGGACTTACTGAGGTACTCCCAGAAATCTATGGACCCTACTCCCACTATCTCACATCAATTGATTTCCCAGCCAACAATATTGTGGAGCTGAAGCCAGAGATATTCCATGTCCTCCCCAATCTGACTTCATTGGATGCAAGCAATAATTACCTTGAGAAATTGCCAAGCACTATAGGTCTGTGCAGAAACCTTCACAACTTGACTCTTGCAGATAACAATTTGTCGGATCTCCCTGATGAATTAGCAGACTGTCAGAAATTGACAAGAATTGAAATCAGTAGCAATGTCATGGATGTCATCCCACCAGTTATTACTAAGCTCCGTAATTTAGAGCGATTATTTTGTTCCCATATGATGCTCACTTCCTTGCCTGAGAACATTGGCAGTCTTGAGAAGCTTGAAAAATTGTACATCAATGGCAACTGCTTTACATCCCTGCCAAAAAGCTTTGCCAAGCTGAAGAATTTACAGGATCTTGGACTTAGCGGTGTACCATGGGTATCAATGTCCTCCAAAAAGGTGTTGTCTTTTGAGAATTTTTCAGGTTTCTTGGACAGTCGTAGAATCAAAAGATGGCTGGAGGCACATTATGAGGTTTGTACTTATCAACTAAGATTTTTTTTATTTTTTAAATTTTGTACCCCTCTTCACCATCAAGATTAAAATGAATAATAACACTTGTGCAACTTGCTTCTTTTAATTTATATTTATTTACTAATTGTTTTATGAAAAATGAATGCAGTAACAAGTTGGAAATGGGATAGTTTTACATATATTTCTTTAAGATATTTTTTAAAACCATAATTTATGGAAATATGTGTAAATTACATTGTACATTTATCTTGAAAATCAACCTGTAGAAAATGCAGTGAACTTGACTGTTGCTGCAGAAATGAAATAATGAAAGAAATCCAGATGTATTTAAATTGTAAATGCAGTAAATGTGTTAATATTTTCTACCTTTTGGTTATAAGGTAGCTCAACAAAACACCACCTGCCATCAAATTTAGTACATTTTAATTGTAATGGGTAACTCCTTCCAATGGCTTGAGATCAAGAAGCAGACTTTTAATGTGGTACTAAATTACATAAGAGCAAATAAGTGATTTGTTTAATCACTACCTATGTCATCACACTAGGGCAAGTTGAATCACAACATATTGTGTATTGAATCACAACATATATACTGTCTTAAGTTAAAAGCCTTTACTAACCCCAATCCCCACCAAACAATACCGACATTTGTATTTTTTATTTTCAGTTTTTGGCTTTGCTATCAGTGTTTGTTGTCATCCACCTTCATTATTCACTGACATTATGGATATATTATTGTCAGTTAGAAGAGAACTTGCAGTAAACTTGAGCTTATTGCTGAATCCTCAATATTTCTTGTTTGATTTTTATGTATGTTACATGATGATTTTAGAAAATAAATCCTGTTTATACCAATTCATAAATGGATAATCATGACAAAACTGAATTTACTGTCCTATGTATTTGTTTCCCTTGACACATCATAGTGAAACATTTGTAACATGTTTATAAACACTGAAGGGACTACAGAAATGTCCTTTATGGACAGTCATCTTTATAGGTAAAAAGACTGAGAGAATTAACAAAAGTCATGCATAAACAGTGCCATTTATGGGAAGGTATCATTAATATTGAGGTTTCTGCTGAGGCAAGTTTATCATATTCAAGTTAAATGTCCATAATTTACTGACATACATGAAATCATTTTTGTCTTATCTGTATTAATTGCTTAAGAGACAGGTGTATCACTTTCCAGCAGAGATAGAGGTGTTATCATCAGCACTTGGATTTCATGTGAAAATGTTTGAAAGTAATTTACTACAAAACACCCACATTTGAGGTCAATTATAAGGAAAATCTTGAAAATATAAATTTGTTTTAGGACATCATGTGTAGATTAGAAATCCATTTGTCTTGTAAAATTTAAAATTTAAATTCCCAAAATTTACCATTGAAATTAATGAGGCGTTAGATTGTTCACAATTACAAATCATTTGAATTCTCTTGGTGGTTAGCTGTGATGTACTACATCATTATAGAACTAGCTGACTGGGTTTGAACATAGAATGTATTAATTGCAAAGTTATTTCAAGTAAAAATGATGGATTTTGTCAGTATATAGTTTTTGAAAAAGAAGAAAAGAAAAAGGGCTACTCTTTTCCTTTTTAAACTTTTGAGTTGAAGAAAGATAGAAATGAGAATCATTGGATTACACTGTGTCATAGTGGGAAGTATTATGAAAAACTTTCAGAGTGGGCTCTGCTGTTTAATCAAATTTTTGTTAAGTGATTACAAGCAATTACAAATAACAAATTCTTCTAAACATTGAAAACAGATTAAGACATTTAGTTAATTATCTGGAAAAATAATTGATAGAGAGAGAGAGAGAAGAAGAATATTAAAAATAAGTCGTTATCAATCATAGTGTACATAAATTTACTCAATAGATTTAATATATGCAAATAAGTGCGTCAGATATCAGAAACTGGTGAAATATGACCTTACATTGAAAGTGGGTAGGATCTGCCATGTGCCATTTCAAAGAACTGCAGTTATTGTCACTAAAAATCAGATTGAATCTATTTATTTTCTCACTGTGGCCTATATAATAGAAAGGCTAGTGAATATATCAAGAGCGTGTGTTCGCATTTGAACGCACATTATTGTGTAATCCCCCCCCCAATAATTGTCGTCATTCCTTTTTCTCTTGATGACCATATTGACCTTTATTGGAATTATTTATTTCAGTTTCTTAAAATTCTTCATGTTTATTTCTTAACCTATTGTAAATTCCCATTATAATCTCTACATTAGCAAGTTTTTTGTTCTTTTGTTTAGTCGCATCCGCATACATATCATGGGCAGGTAATACTAAAGCCAACTTTTGTGAGGATCATACTTTTCAATGCAGTTATTTATAAAGAATGCAGTAGACATTAATGATATTAAATAATATGGGTTTTCAGGTGTGGAGGATATAAAACTAAGTTTAAAAAAATCTGCCATAGTTGACCTGTTTTTAGCATGATGTCATTGGATCATAAAATCCGCTCATGACACTGTGACATATTGAGGAGTAATGTCACATAGCAGTATGATGGAATGAAGCAAAGTCCTTAACATTGTGGAATAAATAGAATCTTAAATTGACATGAAATTGAAAAATACATGATAACACTCACTCCAAGAAACATGTGGCATGTAATAGCAATCAACTCATTAATAAATGCCATCAAAGGAACACTTGTTTAAAGTCAGATCTATACTCGTTCATGGTTTGTAGGAGAGATAAAGTGTTTTGTGGAACTCTTGTTACATATTAGATAATGGTCTTCATTTTGTTTCGATTCTAATTTTTGTACAGGATCAGACGATGCTGTTCCAATATTTTGATGCAGATTCAAATGGCACGCTAGATAATGAGGAAGTTGGCAAGCTCAACGCAGCCATTTTCAATCTTTTCCCCAGATTTGGATACATGGGAGTGGAACCACCAGGTATATATAGTACTTGGAAAAAACAAGTTAAAAGCATTCTTTACTTTCTTCATTTTATATCAGCTGTTAGTATACCATACTATCAAACAGACCAGGCTGCATTAGCTGTCATTGTGTTCTGTTGGCAAAACACTTTACTTAAGTCACCTTACCTGTGTTGATGTGCTGTTAAACACCAGGCAGTCAATCAACCAGTCTGTCAATCGTTTGATGTCAGTTGTACAGGTTGTGTCAAATGCTTTTGATAGCTTAGATATTAGCTTGATATGGGCTTTGAATTGTAGAAATTAAACTCCGTACTTGTGTTTCAGATTGAGTTCTACTATCAGTCAGTTAAAAATGAGCTTTCAAAAGTATTATCAGTTCAGATTGGTTGAAACGGAATCTCAAAGTCAAACTCAGCTGAAGAGTTTTATGATTTCCAGGTCTGGAGGAAATGACTAATGTTTGTTTGGTTAACTCCTACTCTGTCTTCCATTCTTGTATTTTTTAAACATTTTGGAAGATGAAAATTCAAAATCTGGCTCCCAAACTTTTGACATTGAATCAATGCAATAAAGATAGAATCATAGGACATTAAATTTCTTAATTTGAGAACCTGTCCTAAACTGTCAAATTTAATAAACTTTGATGCACTGCAAGCATTTTCTTTGTTACTTTGCACTAAAGAGAGAAAAGTAGTTGTTTGAAGTAAGCTACCCTCTGTGTATAAAGTATTATTATTATTATTGTCTGAAATTTCTGGTATTGAACTTGAGCGTTGGTTTCCTGCTTAGAAAAGTGGAAAGATGCTGAGCAAGAAGATTTCCCAATTCATTGATTTAGTCAAGTCATAATAAATTTTTTTTAAAAAAAAAGAACATATTTCTTACAAGAAATCCTTAATTTCTAAAACTGAATCAGTACTTGGGTAAGTACATGTGGCACTATGGCAGACTTTCCTTGAATCTTGCCACATTAGTAGTGAATTCTCCCATGATAAGACACTTTGATGATAAGCCCATTTTTTATCTTTTATTTAATGAAGGCAAATATCTATATGGGATAGATTTGTCCAATGATAAGCTGTTCCCACTTTTCGTCACATCTGAAAGGCATGCCCCAGCTGGTTTGTCATGGGATAAATATTCTAATAAAGCTGGAATGGGTTATTCCATGCAAAATTATTGTTTTTAAAATAATCACCAGAATAAAGCAACCTCCATACTGGGCAGGATTGATCTTGAATGCAAGATGGATAAAAGGTCTGCTGTACTCATTTTTATATGCTTGCAATAAGGCAGAGTGTGCTATGTTATAATGTCCATCTGTGCAATACCAAGTTGTCCACCATCTGTAGTTACCAAAATCTTTGTGGATGGCTTGTACTTGGGGTAAGGTCACTCAAACTGAAAGAAGAAAAATGGTTTCTGCATAGTAACAGCTACCAATCTATGTGGATGGCTTGTACTTGAGGTAAGGAAGGCCACAGTCAATTTTGGGGTCAAAAGCATAAAGGTCAATGCCACTGTGACTTAAAGATAAAAAATAGTTTCCATGTATTTACTTAGGTTATCCATCATCTACAGTTACCAAACATTGTCCGTGGCTTGAACTCTGCACAATAACATAATTTCTACATTCCTTACCTCAGCCAGTCTTACTGGATATATTGCACTTGGGGCATGGAAGAAACCTGTTGATTTAAGGGTTAAAGGGTCAAAGGTCAAGGTCACTGTGAATGAAGGCAGGAAGAAAGATGGTTTCCACACAATAATGTTAGTTTTACATAACATACCTGGACCAAACTTTGTTTATAGCTTAAACTTATTATATTTATGGTAAGGATGAAACCTATTTATTTTGGGGTCAAGGACACTGTGACCAAAGGCAGAAAAAAAGTTTCTTCACAAGTATTTCAGTAATCTGCATAGAAAACTATTAAAAGATTGGGTGGACATATAATATGAACACTGGTAAGGCAATCACATGAAGAAGTGTGTACAGATCTAGAAATTGGCTAATTATACCAAATCAGCATTTTGTTTTGCATTTCATGTGCATTCTGTTGGCATTTCATTCATGTTTGCATTTTACTTATTATCTATCTCATCATTATGTCTCATAAATGATGATTAATTTAACCACAATACTTGATGTCATAAATATAGCTACAGAGTATTTGTCAGCAAATTTTATTTTATTTTACAAGTCTTATTTGTTTACTGAATCAGAGCTGAAAAGGGTCAGGTGGGTTGCATCATAACACAGAAATAATAGCTGGAACTCTAGTTTATGTGTAATTAGGGAGTGGAAAACTAAAAGATAGGTCATTTCTAAATATAATTGATACTGACTAATATTAAAAAAAAGATTGTATGCCAAAACCACATGGCTATTTTTTAACATTTTCTTCACAAAATGCTATGTGAACATTTTGTACAGTAGTAATAGCCAGATATTTGCCATCCTAAAGAATGAAAATTCTCCAGAAAGATGATAACCAGAGTTGTTTTGTATATTCAGTAGGTTTGGGGAAAGGTAGATTTATGTCGTTAACAAATCAATAAAATTATTTATATACTGATGATTGATCCCTTTTATTTAAGCTGATTTTGTTTTTTCCTATTTAACTCATAAATTAACATATGGATCATTGTTGCTTTATCTTATTTACACCTGATTTCAATCAGTCTAAGTATACATTTTTAATGCATTTTGTTCCATGTACATGAATGTTTTTCAACAAAGGATCTTGTAGAAAATTACAGTGTGTATAATGATGATGCTGTTATTTCTCACCCAGATGAAGCTGCTTTGCTAACCTTTCTTTTCTCGTATCAGTCTTGTTGTCTCAGCCCGTTTGTCTCCATCAAGGAGTCCACATGCTGGACAGAGCATTTGTAGGAAATACTTTTTGAGAGAAAACTCTCTCACACACACACACACACTATTCTTTCTAACACAGTCAGTAAATAAATCTGCCAATAATGACCTTTTCATTTTGCTCAGTGATTGATGTGAGTTGCTTTAACAAATTGTTACATATATCTGACCACGTGACCCCCCTTTCGATTTTGCAATTCCAGTTTTTCCATTACTGCACATTTGTTAGTTTTAATAGAAATGCTTAGAGAGAGATTTCTCAGTTTTGGGCTTTTTACACTGATGTCAAGTTATTTTGTTGTAGCCAGATTTTGAGTTATAATTTTCTTCAGATCAGTTAGATTTCAAAAGGATTAATTTTTTTTTTCTCTGGAAATACTTTGAGGAGTGCTCACACAGAAAGTTTGGAAAGACATTGCTTACAAATTTAATTTGGATTTCCAACACCAGAGTGCCATTATTTGTATTTCTACAAGGAACTGTAGATAAGCACAGTACTGACTACAGCATACGTCATCGTCATCCATCTTGGATTTTCCATCAGGATTTGAACTTGAAATTATTAGAACAGTTATTACTAGGACTTTTGCAATTTAATTCATGGATTATTCTTGGATTATTTTTGGATTTGATTCTTGAAGCCATAAGTTCTTTTCCTTTTTTCATTTTTACAGAATTTTTCCAGGGAAATACATTATTGTTAAATTTTTAAAAGCTTTTTGTTTTCACTCTTTCTGTGTTACTTTTTATTTAAGCCTAAACAAGTAACAAAATGATTTAAGCAATGGCATTACTAATGACCAACCCACAACTTTTGTATTTCAGATGATGACACACCAAGTGGATTCCCTGAGGAGATCTTGTCCTGCACAAATCTGGAATACCTGAACATGTACTACCAGGGTCTGGTGTCAGTACCTGCAGAGACACAAAAATTGACCAAGCTAAAATGCCTGAATATTGGACACAATCCATATCTCTTGAGCATTCCAGCCGAACTGGGCAAGATTCAGACCCTTCAGAGTATGAATTGATGTTACTTTGTCTGTCTCTCTATCTCTCTGTGTGGCTTTTCTGTCAGGTGATATATTTATCTCCACTCTTTGTCTCCCCAATTTCTCTTTCCTCACCTCTCCCATCCTATCCTGAGTTGCTACTAATTACTATAAAATTAAATATTTTTGTGGGTATAAAGTTGTTTGTTTGCAAAAAGCAACATTTTTTTGTCAGGTGCTACATTTGCAGACTGGGAAGTGATTCTACTGCTTGTACGAAAGGATCTTTTTAATTTGATCTTTAAAATGCAACTTCCACCAATCAGTGAAATTTGGTATCCTTTGAAAAAAGGATGAATTCACATTATTAGCTTGCTTGTAGGAAAATTCGGGAGTGTTCATGCAATTGTAGTCATTGTTGGCATAGGCACAAACAGTGTACTTTTTGTGTTTAGATTAGTATCTCAGACACTATCATTTTACAGACTGAAGAGTACTACATCAGCATTCAAAAGTTGATCACTGTGGCCTACATTTCACATTTCGGTGATTATATATATTTATTTTGTGTGTAAATCAGTGTCTATAACACCGTTCTTTAAAATATATACGTGCATGTATCCTAAGGAGTACTACTCTACAATAAACATAAAAGGTCAGTAACCAACTTTTCACTTCCAGTGCTCATTTATATGTTTTAAGTTAGTTTTTGGATCTGTGTTGTTTATACAGTCCATATCAACAATAATACCTGGTTTATAAATAAATTTATGTGTCAGAGAACTTTGCAATTTTTTGACAGTTTAATTTATTCTTTGAAATGGATCAGTTCAGAATTCTGGATTTAAATGTTTAGTTTTTGCTAGGTTTAAATATTTACTTACCGTGCCACTACTTTTTTTTTACTTGAGCCACCTTATGGCAATCCTCATTATTGTTGATCTTAAAACTTAGGATATGATGTAATGTTACAAGATTCAGGTTTCTTCTGGAGTCAGTCTGAATTTTCCTGAGAATGGAAAATGTCCTTTCAATGTCTTCTTTGGAATATAGCATTGTGAACATAACTCTACTGAGTCCACCAAGAAGTTTTACTGTGTCCTACCTGTGGGTTAATTAGAATGCTGACTGCTTGCTAGAAGTTCTCAAGATTAGCGCTATCTGAGTTGAATTTGTTAAGTTCCTTTTAAAATTGACTTTATAGAAACAGCAGAATATACATTCATGACATTTTGAACTTGATTCAATTCACTGATATTCTTGTTTCCATCCATTATTAAAAATTTTGTGTGATATTTTGGTTGTTTATATTTTGGTGTTTTAGCATTGGATCATTCATGCTGAGATCTTGACAAACATTAAATACAGATACAAACTGATCTGTTTAATGTGACCCAAGCCTTATATTAATGCCAAATCTGTCCATAATCCATTAACATCTCTTGTCCTTTCTGGATTAATACTGATCATATATAATCCAATGATTAATTTTGGGTTCTTGTTTGTCAAGTTAGTAATTAAAGTGCCATGCTCAGTCACATTATCACAGTAAGTCTTTAATGTAAATAAACTACAATGGAAGCGTGGTGTGAATCCCCTCCCAGCCCCCAAATGTCTGATCTGGAATTTTTCAATAATAACACTGATTATGTGTGAGATTTCAGAGAGCGATGGAAGCAACAGTATAACACTGTTTGTTGCAGAAGGAAAACCCTCCATGTCAGGAGTTTCATGTGTATGGCTACTTTAGAAGATTGTTGGATATATATATATATATATATATATATATATATATATATATATATATATATATTGTTACACATATCTGATTTAATTCATATTTATCTTAATTGTTTGTCAGTTTAAAAATTTTTATTCTAATATATATGCTATTATAATGTAAATTTATTCACTGGAGATGATATTTTTCCAGAAAATTAGTTGACCTGAATCATTCTTTTGTAAACACCAGGTGTTGATCTAAATCCCGACCTTGTTTCAGAATTTGTAGCAACCTTTGTAAACAAGTTCTATTTTATTTTAAAATGATTGGTTTTCATCAGGGTTATTTTTGGTGTACATGACATAAACACAATCACGTGATGCCCTCTTTCAGTTTTGCAATTCCGGTTTTTCCATTACTGTGCATCTGTTAGGTTTAATAGAGATGCTTAGATAGAGTTTTCTGAGTTTTGGGCTTTTTACACTGATGTCAAGTTATTTTGCTGTAGCCAGATTTTGAGTTATAATTTTCTTCAGATCAGTTGGATTTCAAAAGGATTAATTCTTTTTCTCTGGAAATATTTTGAAATTTAATTTGGATTTCCAACACCGGATTTCCAATATTTGCATTTCTACAAGGATATATATATATATATATATATATATATATATATATATATATATATATATATATATATATATATATATATATATATATATATATATATATATATATATATATATATACATACATACACACACACACACACACATGGGTATCATCAGGAACATGACAGAAAATCAGGATTTTGGAGAAAAAGAAATATAAATATGGAGTTAATTAATTGGGGGGAGGGGACTTTGGACTTGTGCTGACAGACAATTCGTTTATGCCTCATGCATAAAGATACACAGGACATCAGTGTTTCATTCCCTGACTGTTTCATTATCCTTGTAATTCATTAGAGTTAATATTCTTATCGATTCATTGGTTCAACTTAAATTTACAATATATTTTATAAATAAAATTGAGATATCAACAATTTAATGGATCAGTTTTATTGGGTCACAATGGACATCACTTCCCTATACATAACAAATCATGCATTGTTACATCAGTAGCTAGAATTTTGGCTACAGATAAGACAAATATTGTCTCTCATATCAAAGCATATTGTTCTTTTTAAAACTAATATTACACTACAGTAACTTTACCTTCGATTAGACCCATTCTTTAAATATTGGTGGCACTGCCTGGAAACCAAAGCAGCCACATCTCATGCCAATGCCCTTGTGTTATGTGTGTCCTGGAATGGAAACTTTATGAACTCAACACCCCATAACTTTAGAATTCTGTTTTTTAAGGTTAATATACAATATCTTGAATTTCTGCGACATCTGACAGAAAACCATGACATTTACTGTGGAATATTCTAAGGAAAGAATCGCAGTATCGTTTTATAGATTACTCTGCATGTTTCTGTTGTTGTTTAATCCTCAGGACTGGAACTTGATGAATGCCCTCTACTGAAGACTCCTCCAAAGGAGATCAGAGACAAAGGGTTTGCCTCTACATATGCCTACCTCCAACGTTTGCTCAGTGGTTCCACATCATGCAAGAGGACGAAACTGATGCTGGTTGGTTTAGGAGGGGCAGGAAAAACAAGGTAATAACAGGTCTTTGTGTTTAGTTTCTGTCCAAGATGTTATATCCATTAGTCATATATATTGAATTGACAGATACCTACGTTTTGAAACATCCCTTAAAATATCATGTGCCTAATATTGTTATGAGCTATCACTTGAAACATAGTAGTTATTTCCCCCCTCTCTCACTTTAGGACAATATCCAATATTTTGGTAGACACATTTGTATTAATTGGCAGAGGACCTGATTAGATTCTCTGGTCACTGTTGCATTTGTTTTCCTTTTTTTATTTACAGAATTTTAAATTTTGGGGCATAAGACAATTTCAGATATAAAATGTTTGAGCATGATTAAGCGAAACTCACTTGACATGTACAGATAAAATTTGGTGGGCATTTGTGTTGTTGTGTATACAATCAGACTTGATTTTCAGACAATTATAGCAATATTTCCAATTTTGTACACAAGTAAAACATTTGGGAAATAGACTTTTTTAATACAAAAACTTTGTTTGCATGATTATGCAAGTATGACATGAGGTATAGTCTGAATATACCTCCCTGTTTTTTTTGTAGCCCCTACCGATTTAAAAGATGAAAAGCACAAATGAGATAATAGATGCACAGAACTTAGTTAATTTATTGATTTATAATTTCAAACCTGATTATGACCAGGTGGGACCCAAATACCATTGTCATCTTAGCATTACATTCCTAACTGAAGTTGTCAGTATAAAAGACAACCTGTTCACCAGTCATTTCCAGTTCCTGGACAAGTCCATTTTCAGCAAAGGGGGTATGCGCAACTACACACATATGTACATAGAAGGAAAATACTATGATCTGCTTCAGTTATTTACAATGTCGAATCAAGCAAAGGAAAAGAATGTCAGTTACAAATTTGCCTTTCACATGGATTTGACAAGCGGTGTAATTTCTATGTTCATGTGTACAAAGAAAGGATATAACTCTAAACTCTCAACATTACCATAATTTACGGACTTATCGGGCAGTTACCAAATAGGATGAACTATGTCACAATGTTGTCTGAAGAAATCAACTTGCCCATAGTGTATGCAACCTGGTGCCGTGTTAGTATGGAAAGTCTGTTAAGCATGAAAGTTGTGGAGAATGCCAGTGTTAGGGCCACTCTAGTCACATTCAGGTTAGAAATTATAAATCATTGAATGAATTGACCAAGTTCTGTGCACTGGTTATCACATTAAAGATTTCTGTTATTGAAATTGGCACAGGGGTACAAGCAAATGGGGAGGTATAGTTAGACTTTAGACAAATGAATGTGGTAAATATACCTATATTTGTATGCATATATATCCTGATTACTGTATGTACTTGATTATAATTTGGGTCCAACTGCAAACAGAGATCTCGATCTGATGTCACATAATGCACTGGCAGATCAATATCTATGTTCTGTTGGTTACTTCTAACAAACTACACAGATCCAGATATGATGGTGCATTATGTGATATCAGATCAAGGTCTTTATCCATTTTGCAGTTAGATCTAACTTGTATACAAGTGAACACAGGATATTACAACAAATGTTAAACATTTTAAAAAATATTTGTAAGATTAGACACATTTTGAGAAATAATTGTTTTAGCATAATTTTGCAATAACTACTTGAGATAGATCATTTCACTTGGTATTCTTATTTGTTAGCATTTTGTAGATTGCCTAACTAGATTTTTCTGCCATTATTATAGCAATATTTTAATTTTGTTAAAAAGTTAATTTTTAGGGTCACAACTTGAGTGTTTTGATCTTATGAGATGAAGACTAAAATTAGAGACTTTCAGATTCGTGTCAAAAGTCCATTTTGCTCACTTGATTTTTTAAAAATTTCCTTTTGTCATGCACCAGTGTCACAGAATAACAACAATGGTCAGCGTGGGGTGGGGGGAAATGTGTTTGGTTTAAAAAAACAAATCCCTTATAGCAGTAAAATTGCACTTTTTAATAAAAAATGTATGTTGCCTCTAAGACTTACTGTAATTTTACATAATAAGACCATAATTGATAAGTACACATGCACTCAAATTAAGCCACAGTTTGTTTCTTTAAGGCAGCTTCATCAGATGATCCATTACATTGAAAACTCTGAAAATGTGGGTAATCTGAACAATGCATCTTATATCTACATGTTGATACATTCAGACTGTTTTTTTTTTGCCATTACAAGCCATGGTAATAAATTTGTAAAAATTACAGGGAAGGAGGTTGTGTAATGACATTGAAATTATTTCCAGGTTTTATGAGCATTTGTATGCAAAAAAGATAATTACTGGATGAAGTCTGTAAAATAATACTTGAGCATGAATGTTATACTGTATGATATATGCCATAAAGAGATTTACTTATAATATTCAATAAAGTGAATAGTTGACAGTGCTAATGTTATGTTGTTTTTTTGTTTGGTGGGAGGGGTTGGATTGCATGTATTAAACTCATGCCGGAGATTAGATCTGAGGTACAGTTTGAAAATCATACAAAATTGCATGACATTAGCTGGTATAGGGTTAGACCATTGAAAATTTCATACTTGTGACAGGAATAGAACATCCAACTAGTTACAAATTTTAGTCTGGGCCCAGAGTGGCTGAGTGGTCTAAAGCACTCACCATTACAGATCACTCCCATCTCACCTCTTTCTGCATGGGTTCAAGACTTGGATTTGGCCAGTGTGGGTATGTGAGAAAGCTTGCCAGAAGCTTCTGGTTTTTCCTCCACCATTTATAATCGCTGCTATATATAGCCTATCTTGTGCCGGCTGAAAAATGGCATTAAATCCTACAACAACAACAACAAATTTTAGTCAATAGTACATGTATTCTCTTCATTCTGTAATAAAACAGCAACTTTTGAATAGCAGTCACATTGTAATGGAAATTATTACATTTGAATGAATGCCAGTCAGTGTATTGTCAGTTAAATGAAAAAGAAATAGTTGCATATTGTTGTTCATTGCAAAGTTTTAAAAAATAAAATCGACAAGCATTAATAATTTCCATCACAAGATACTGACTGGTGATCTCGATGACACTTACTGTGATTATTAAGTTTAACAGACTCAGTAGTTTTCTGGTCCAGATTTCCCTCGAATCATTTTGTGTTTTTCCAAGAATGGAGAATGTACTCAAAGTGGCAATGATGAAACTGGCACTAAGCCTGCAAAGAAGTTTGTTTTCCTGTGGGTGGGTTATTACAGCTGCTAATTGCTTTCCTCTAACCTAACTTCATTCCAAGGAGGAAGTTCCTGAGTTTCACTTAAAAGTATTCCAGAATCTCATATTTCTTAATGGTTTCTTAGCATTGGGGAAAAAATGCATGTTACAGTATTTTACATGATTTGAACAAAACAGGTATTCCTGAGTCTCATATTTCAGAGCCAGCAAAAGATATATGAGCTTCCACTGAGAACATCTTGAACAATGCAATAATAATTAAAGAATACAAAAACAACAAATACTAACTCAAGTTCTCTGCCAAAGTCATATCTTGGTTGGTCTCTCCCTTTTATCTCACTTCCACCAATGGTTGGTCTTTTTTAACTGAAAGACTCAAAAACATCATGGACCAGCTTGGATTCCTTTATTACTTATAAACACCTCATAAAATACTCTGCATTTGGCCACATTTTTTCCAGATTACAACAGTAGGGTAATCAATTAACAGCTTGTTGTGTACACATGTTAGTCTTCTTAAGCTTAACTCAACCACATATCATTGCACTAGTATAACATTACCAGTCCCAAAGTGGACTGGTTCTCACTGGTTTCTGTAATATGTGGATATAAATCATAGATATTCTGTTTTCTAAATTTAATTTTGAAAAATCATTTATTCCTCAAAAGTGGTAGATGTTAGTTCTGAAATGCTATGCAGATGGCCTTTAAACCAGTATTTTTGTCCTTCCATTGGAAGAATCACATATATGAAACATTGTTGCCTTTAAAAATCCTAAACTCAAGAATCAGCACATTGTTGATATAAATCTCCCTGTGCATGGAATTACATGTAGTTAAGATTACCCATTGCTGGTACTCAGTGACTGCTGCAATTAGTTTTGGATAAAAGATAAATTTAGTCCTGATTCAAAAAATAATAGTCACCTGGTTATCAAGTGAAAACTAGCTTGTTCTAGGGTTTAACACCATTTTTTGTTGTTGTTGTTGTTGTAGGGTTTAACGCCATTTTTCAGCACACAATAGGCTATACATGGCGGCCAGTATAACTGGTGGAGGAAGAACCCTGGAAAATCCAGGGAAGAACCACCGACCCATGAGAAGCTACTGGCAGGCTTTCCCACGTACCCATGCTAGCTGAGCCTTGGACTCAAACCCACACAGACAGAGGTGAGATGGCAGTGATCCAGAACGGTGAGCACTTTAGACCACTCGGCCACTCAGGGCCCCGTGAAAACTAGTACAGTAATCCATATTCATCTGAAGTAGTCATTCAGATGAGCATAGAGAGATGTGACTGATGTCTTTCAAACTTACAGGTTCACCTTTTAAATTGGTTTTTGAGCAAACACCATTTGCTGAATATTATTATTATTATTATTATTATTACTGAGATTGTTTTATTTGAACTATTTCACAGCCATAACATATTTATGTATGCTGTAGATCTTCTGTTTTGCACCATGACAAAATAATAATTTCACTACTGATTGGCAGCTTACATGTGACTATAAAACAGAGGGCTGTCTCATTGGTTTGCCAGCTTGTATAAATTAAGCTCTGAAACAGCTGTTTGTACTTTAAAAACAATACCTGGATTAGCCACCTCTATGAGATTATTAGACTGTTCTGGTGGCCTAGTGGTTAGAGCATTTGCCTTGGATGTGGGAGGTCATGGGTTCAATCCCCAGCCAAGTCATACCAATGACTTACAAACAAATGGTACTAACAGCTGCCTTGCTTGGCGCTCAGCATTAAGAGGTTAGTGTTAGGACTGGTTGGCCTGGTGTCAGGATAATGTGACTGGGTGGGACATCATGCTGCATGATGCCCCAGTACTAGACATCACTAAAAACTGCCATACTGCATACATCATAGCAATATGACTGAAAAATTGTTAAAGCTGTATTAAAAATCCAAATCACACACACAAATCCATGAGATTAAAAGACAGCTTCTGTGAATGCCTGCAGTGAATAGGAAATTTAAAACATGCCATAAATAGCTATTCTTTGTGACCCATGAACCAAATATTCACCTGCCTTTACAGACAACTTTTAAATATTGAATGACACCTGATCTTCATGATAAGGAATGTAACTAATATCTCTTCTCAAAATCAAACTTTTTTCTTCAGAGGTAACTTTAATTCACTGTGAAATATAATAATATATTGAACTGTACCTCTCATGTCGGCAGAAAAAAAGGTGGTCCCATTTCTGCTGTGGTAGCATGATTATGGGTACTTTTCCTACCATCCAGCAAACAGATTGCATCAACTCTCTACCCTAATGACAAACATTGCCTCAATTTTGAATTTGACATCATAGATTCACATGATTTCTTTCTTCTAAACAATGCCTTCCACATGAAGCAAAATTTTTATTTGCATAGACTGAGCAGTCACTGTAGATATGTGCAGGACACTTGTATAAGAAATTTTTGTTGGGGGAATTAGAATGGCCTTGCGAAAAGTTCATCGCTGGTTAAACATAACTATTTTACAGGTTTGACTCAACCAGTATACCTTAACAACATATATATTATCACTTTGACATTTTTCGGTGAGAAAACCACCTTTATTATGGTATACTATGAAAATGTAAGGTCACATTTAAATGTATTTGTTTTGTTTCTTAAAACATGTAATTGTTTAAAAAATGTATGTATTTGGTAAATTTGCATATATATATATATATATATATATATATATATATATATATATATATATATATATATATCTGTATATCTGTTTGTATATATATAATTTATTATAAGTATGTATCTGTGTAGTTTTGTTAAAGTGAATTATTTTATTATTCCAATGAATTAATGTATTTTGTTATGTAAATGCAGACTGACTAGAAATAAAACTTGGTTTGTTGTTTATTCAGCTTGGTGCGGTCACTCCTCAGCAAAGATGGCAAGGCCCAGCTAACACTTGGAGAAGAGATCACAGATGGTAATTTATATTTATTACAGAATTCTTCCTAAAAGTACTATTTTTATCTACTTGGATTTAATCTTATCTTCAGTACATTTTACAAGTTACTCTTGCATAATCCAGCAACTCTTTCCCTGTCAGAAGTTGATGGTTTATCTTTATGTCCAGGTAGCTCTGATGATCATTTCTTTCCTTCACCTTTCAAGAAGTTTTCTTCTGAATAAATTTGCATCAAAGGCTAATCTATTTGTTTATCAAGAGTATCTTAATGTTTTTCAAAACCCACTCTTGTTGACCAAACACAGCATAAAGACTGACATTAGCAAGTCAGTACAGTAGTCCTTCACTTGACCACTACACCTCTTGTAACATAATTCAGGTAAGTATCCATTTAAATTGTTTGAATTTTTTTATGATAGTTTATTCAATTATTTCACTTAATTTTATTTCTTGGCTATATGTGTATCCGATATAAATATTCCACATCATTAAATAACCAGTTTTTTGTGTTTGTATGCTTTATTATGACACATTCTTCTTGTAACATCACTCAGTTTAATGTTCTCTCACTTACAGTGCAGGCCATTTTTCTGGTTTCCAATTAATGACATAAAGGGGTACAGTGTATTCATTATTTCTTGTTACATTAAAAGGCTAGAAGGGAAAATAGTTACTGATTTAGTTGAGTTACCCTCTTCAAATAACGAACGATGATATTAATGGTGATAATTTCCTTGCTAGCACTGTATTCATCATTTCTTGTTGTTAACAAGGGTTTCAGGCATGAATAGTTTTTTTTAATCTAATTTGCCCTTTGACATTTAGAATGATGATGTTGATGAATTCCTGTTCTGCTCTATATTCACTATTTCATGTTATAATAAAAGACTTCAAAGGAGAATAATTGTTGATCTAATTGATTTACCTTGATTCCTATCCTAGCATTGCACATTTTATAAAACATTACTATGATGACATCATTTGCATTATAATTTTATTAGTGTTGTATTAGGTAATTGTTCAGCACTGTTGCAAAAATATTTATAGAACTTTGAGGGCATTTGCATCACCTGTACATTTACATGTGTTAGTGTTTAAATATTTTGAACAAGTCATTCTTCTAAAATGAAGAAAATATTTTACTGTGCAGGTATTGATATCAGTACATGGACTGTGAACAAAGATGGTGACCAGCTCACTTTCAATGTGTGGGACTTTGCTGGACAGACAATATACTACAATACACATCAGGTACATACACTCTGACTCTGTTTTCAAAACTCTGTAATTACTGAGCTTCCAAAGTCTTTTGACTTTCTGAAAGAGTAGTTATCATGCAAAACAATTAAAACATGTGTTAGTTTGAATTTTTTTATAATGAAGCAAGATCAATGTTATCATCTTAGGATTAAACTTTATCATTTTGATGTATTTAAAAAAAAGGCACCATAATTGACCTATCAGTAATACTTTCCTGCAGATTGGTTTATCAATTACTCCTTATAATATGTGTCCTGATTAAAATGATAGAAATGTGTCTTTTCTGACAATTGCATATTATATACAAAGGAAAATAACTCTTGATTATAACTTAGCTATTAGTCAGTCAACACCACATGAAAAACATCCCATAAACCCATGCCAATATCAATATAAATTTTAGCCATCCATCCAGGAAATCTTGATTTATATTGTGTATTAATCACTACTCAACAGGTGGTATACATTATTTTTGAATCTTTTCCCCATTATTTTAATTTTGTAACTTTCTTGGACTTTGTCTCTTTAGATTGTTCGGTACAACATGCTATTGTTTATGTATAGTGTGATATATGTTTTGCATGCACTGCCTGTTGTTAGTGCAGTTAGTAATCATTGTTGTTTTAGTAACTTCTTAACACACTGTATTTCTAAGTTATGCACTTCTTGTACTATTGTGTAGTTTGAGAGAAACATATAAATGAAGCTGAATAAATTCATGAACTTCAAGGCCAGGAAAGACATGCATGAGTCATGTCTTGTGTGTACAAAATGTACTTTGTCTTTACCTTGAAATGTTTGTGCCATGTCAGAGGATGTATGGGCTGTTTTGTAGAAGTCAGCCAAAGGCAAAGGAAAGAGTGGAAAATCTGGCAAGATCAACATGGACATATTAAGTATTCATCTGAACACAGTATTCTTTTGTGAGCTTTGTAGGAGACAATTACAAAATTATAATTCTGTGCAGTTTTCGCTCTTGTATCCTACTCTTACTTTGACAGGTAATTCTGACACATTGGGTAAGTGTGATCACAAAATAATCATCCCAGTGGTCATATGTCCCACCCCCATGGACATGCATGGCCTTCAGGCATGTAATTCTGGGCATATGATGGTTTTGATGGTTCCATTGGATCCATCCAATTCTAGGGTATCACTGTTTGGAATCATCATGGCTGTCCAGCTAATCCTGACATCTCACTTGGAAATCTTACTAATAGATCCATCCATCCATCTAGACATGCCAAAGGCTTCATCTCTTTATAACTACAAGTATCTTAATGATAGATTTGTCAATCTTGCCATACCTACTGTGACGGATTTTAGTGACAGATCCATCTGTCCTGCCTTGTTGGCAGCTTCATCTCTCTACAACTGTGAGGATCTTAGTGTTAGATCTGCCCATCTCACCAGTCCTACAGCTATACCTACTTACTATGAAGGGCATTTTAGTGATAGATTTATACATCCAGCCATGCCTATGGCACAGCTGATACTAATCAGCCATCCATGCCATTATGACAAATTCATCTGGCAGAGCTGGCTTACCTTATATTCACATTTATCTGTGTGGAAATTAACATGACATATAGAGACAACAACATTCCATCCTCTAAGGCATACTGGTACAGTCAAATCTGGATGGTTTGTCTGAATATGGAGGCAGAACCTGAACAGAATACTACACGCAGTGAGTGTGACAATATGCCTGAACATCATTTTCATTCAGATCCAGCCATGGGGTTGACTGAGCTCAGTTTCAAGGCTGCTGTCAGAATGATATACCTACTGTTGTTGGTTTCAGAATGCCTTCCACCCTGTACCATATGCATGTTTTTAAGTTCAGGGCTTCAACAGATATTGATGAGGAGAAAACAAATTCCTCCCTTTGGCTAATTTCCCAGTCATTGAAGATCAGAGAAATTAATGATTGTCTGTCTTTATGAGTATGTGAAAATGGGAATGCCAAGGCTTTCTTTTCTGAAAGCCATGTACCAGCGACATTTTAATCATACCAGGTCAGTGTGGATTGAGTGATAAATTGTGGTGCCTTGAAGATGGAGTTTTGTTATCCTGATTGTATCTTTGCAGTCTTTGCTTGATTAATGTTAAAGCAGAAAGAAAGTGATGCATGTCTAGTTCTCATGAGATTGGAATAATAGGGATGCATGACTTGTTTTGATGATGGTGGAATAAAAGGGTTGCATGACATGTTTTGATGATGGTGGAATAAAAGGGCTGTATGACTTGTTTCCAAGATGGTGGAGTAAAAGGGATGCATGACTTGTTGTCATGATGGTAGATTCAAAAGGATCCATTGGCTAGTTTTCTTGACAGTGGAATAAAATGGATGAATGGCTAGTTTACAGGATGATAGAATGAAAAGGATGCAGGAAGGGATGAATGTTATCATACAGATTATTGCTGTTTCATTATTTTATTCATCATTTTATATGCAATTTCACTACTAAGAGCAGTAAAAAAAATTGGGTTCATAACTTTATAAATCAATAATTTCAAATGCTTTCTTTTCAGTTTTTTCTGTCCAATCGAGCTGTGTACCTTTTGCTGTGGAATGTACGACTTGGATATGAGCATGCAGGACTTGACTTTTGGCTGAACTCCATCTCTGTCCATGCACCACAAGCCCCAATATTTGTTGTGGGCTCACACTCTGATCAGGTTAGTATAAGTGTTTCTTCTTATGTATCTGGGACAAAACTGAATCGATATATTTTTTGGTGCCATTCATTCTGAAAGGATTAGAATTAGAATGAAACTCCAAGACCCATATTCTTGGAACATTTTCAGCAAGAAAATCTTAGTTAAGCTGAAAACCTTAAAATCAGATTTACATTTAGACTTTTCATAGGTTACATAAATTTAGCATGCTAGTAGAAGAGTCAATATAGCTTGCCAGTAGAAGAGTTATTTAGCATGCTAGTAAACTGGGTTAATTTTGCATACTAGTGGAAGAGTCAGTTTAGCATGCTTGTAGAGGGGTAAATTTAGCATCCTGATAGAGGGGTCAGTTTATCATACTATTAGAAGAGTCAATCTAGCATGCCAGTAGAAGAGTTATTTAGCATGCTTGTAGAAGAGTAAATTTAGCATATTGGTAGAAGAGTTAATTAGCATGCTTGTAGAAGAGTAAATTTAGCATGTTGGAAGAAGAGTTAATTAGCATGCTAGTAGAAGACTCAAACTTAAGAAGATCCCAGAAGTTTTGCTTCTAACTTTAATCTAATTTAAAGTAACTTAATGTTAGACTTATGACTTTGATCTCAAGCTGGTATTTCATGCTTAATCTTTTTGGGAGAATGTGGGGTCAACAATCCAGTCCAGCTCCTTCTAATGCAATTAGAAGCTACATTTAATCAAAGTTATGTCTGATTTTTGTTGAGCTAGCAATGATGGGGGCTCAGCATAGTAATTTTATGCATGTATGCATGCCCATCAGTCCATCCATATGTCTGTCCAAACCCAAAATTAACTTCAGTGTTTAGATTGTATTTGGTTAGTTTTTTAAGTATGGTGGGCTTCATAGTCATCTTACTTGCTGTCTGGATACATCATTGTGTGTATGATTTTAATTTTACCAACAGCTGAGGGGAAGGCTAGACATGCAGGCATAGACCAGCTTCTCATCATTACTGTAATGTGTAACTATTTTACCATCTTTTAAGAGCCCCTTAAGAACCACAGCAATAAATTCTTGGCAAAAATTGTTTGCTTCTTAATAATCTTACCAGTCAATTCATTGTTGCTGAATGGTAGGTGTATAATGTACTTTTTATTGTAGTAGTGCACAAGGTATTTACCGTATTTGCCAGCCTATAAGACGATACTTTTTGACCAGAAAATCTTAGCTTTGTCTTATACTTCAAATTGACTTATATATGGGTTTATACTCCAAATTGACTTATATATGGGTTAAGTCCTCCAAATTGCTTTATTATATTTTTCGTATGGAAAATAATTCTCCAAGAGTATGAAAAATAATGTGCAAAAAATATTTCATTTTGGGGAAGAGATCGTGTATGAACAAATATAGGATCCAGCAGTGAGTATTTTAAACAATTACATGATCATCAGTATTAAAAATTAACATAGATCAGATGTAATTGCGCTAAAGCAGCATGCAACAGTAATAATAATAATAATAATAATAATGCTTTATTTATAGAGGGTGACTCATTAGTCAAGGACTATTCTCCCTTGAGGCCCTCTTAAGGAGAGTATAACAATGCACATTATATGAAGATGGCAATAATTACTGTTTATTTTAACATGTTTAGTATTAAAATACTAAATTCCATTATCTGTTAGAAACACATACATGCTCATGATATCTTTTCTTAAATATTCTAATATTTTCAGCAGATTTTACATGTAGTGGAAGCTTATTCCACAGAACTGTACCAGAGTATTGAAAACTCTTTTTAAATTGCTCTGTTCTTGGTTTTGGTATTAGAATGTTTCCATGTGATATTTATCTCAACTGGTATTGTGCTGAAAAAGGCCTGAATAAGTCTTGAAGATACAGTGGAACCCCGCTATAACGCGCCCCGCCATAACGCGAATTCGGATATAACGCGGTCGTAGCATGGCTCCCGAAATTTCGTATATTCATTCACACATGAAAAAAAAAATTTGGAGAAAAGTAAAAAAAACAAAACAAGAAATTAACTTCATTTTGGGCATGAGATTAGTTGTGACTTTTAAAATAATATGATTGTGGCATGGTTCCTGAAATTTAAATTCATTTACGTGTATTTTTATCGGACTGTGAAAATATTTGTTTAACGTACGAGAAATAGTGTGTAAAACGTTTATTATAATTTGGTGGAAGAATTCGCGTATGACTTTTAATAATAAACGATCGGAACTTAACAATTTATCCAGGTTCTTTAAGTGATTTTGGAGAAGTGATCGTGTATGAATTCTAAAATAATACGATATATATAACGTACGAGAAATAGTGTGTACAACGCTTGGCTTCTGAAATTTATCAATTTGAACAGGTTGTGGTGAAGCTCCATATTCTACTCTAGAAGAGAAAACTGGTTTCATTAGGTTTTTGAATTGTTAAGCCGAAGTAAACATTATCGGAAGTGTTACTTATTACGGATCCATGAGTAAAGCCAGTAAATCGTCTTTGTGATTGTCTTCCATGAAATCTGTATACAGTCGTTGCTCAAACAATAGCCGACATGGGCTTCTTATTTAACTGCAATCACAGCCAAGCAGCAGACAAAGCTGTGGTTGATACAAGAGTCGCACAATTTAATAAACATCAAAGGACGAAAGCCGCCAACATGTGTGCTGTGCTTGGCGGTGTGATCAAACAACAAACAGTTGAAAGTAAATAATATCCAATACAGACACCGTATGTAGACCCGGGAATAGCTGCATGCAATGACCGTACGATATCAGACGGCAAGTAAATGGTTTCAATATTTTGTTCATCCTATATTTTACACGACGAATTCAGACTATTACAAAATTATTGAATATTTTAAATCTGTACGATTTTCAATGAAATTACATCCATTATGGATGAACTGCATGCCACGACGGCACGGTAGCATACGGTGTTGATACACTTTTCATGATATAGCGATAGTCTGGTATTATCGGTCAATCTGTATTATCGTTCAAACAAATAAAAATTAGTAAATGTTTTTAATGCACAGTAATAACCTATAAATATATTAGCCATCGATTATTTTGAATATATCTTAATTAATGCATTCCAGTTAATATTCATCTGATGATAAGCCGACTTTTGATCATTGCACATGTATACACGTATATGTTCTCGGAAAAAAAGTTAAATATTGTAAAACCCCGCATTAACGCGACCCCGCTTTTAACGCGATCCGATTTTATGGACCCCGATCATCGCGTTGTAGCGGGGTTCCACTGTACTCTGGTGCAGTTCCATGTAGACATTTATATAAAAGAACTGCCTTGTGAAAATCCATCCTGTCATATATTATGAACCATTTGAGTTCTGTAAATAATGCTTTTGAGGGATGATCAACAGATGCATCTAAAATTACACGTGCTGCTCGTTTCTGAAGTTTATAAATCCTGTCAAGCTCAGATTTGGCACAGTTTCCCCATACATTAGAACAATAATCCATTGTTGGAAGAACATATGACTTGTAGTATAGATTGTGAGTTTCCATAGGTAAATATTTCTTGATTCTGCTGAGAAGGGCATTTTTGGATGACAGTGTTTTACAAAGCTTATCAATATGGTCATTCCATAATAAATTACTATCTACAGACACACCTACAAGCCTTTCATGTTTGACATTTTCTAATGGATGATTATTTATTGCAAGAGACAGTTTTGGGTTCCCTGACTTGTGTAGCTTTTGTGATGTCCCCAAAATCATACATTTTGTTTTACCTTCATTAATTACCATCCTATTTTGTTGTGCCCAGTTTTGGACTCTGATAAGGTCTGAGTTTAATTTCATTTGGATAACTTCAGTATCAGAACTAGATGTATACAAAGTTGCATCATCTGCAAACAAATCTGTATTTGTGGATTCATTATTTAATGGTAGATCATTGATATAGATAAGTAAGAGAAGAGGGCCCAAAACTGAGCCTTGAGGGACTCCTGAATGAATAGTGCGAGTTTGAGAGCTAATATTGCCAATGCTTACTTGTTGAGACCTTTGGTTTAGGTATGATCTAAACCAGTTTAAAGAAGGATTGTCAAATCTGTAACAGTTCAACTTTTGCAGCAGAATTTCATGATCAACAAGATCAAAGGCTTTCTTGAAGTCAAGGAAAACAATCCCAGTCATATGTCCATTATCCATTTCCTTCAGCCAAAGATCAATTAATTTGGTAAGTTCTGTTTGGCACGAGTGGTACTTTCTAAATCCTGATTGAGCTTTATGAAATAGAGAGTATGTTTCGAAAAATTTATAGACCTGAATGGCTACATGCTTTTCAAATAGTTTTGACAATACAGGTAGAATTGATATTGGTCTGTAATTTCCTGGATCCTCCTTTTCTCCTTTCTTAAAGATAGGTGTAACCTTTGCACATTTCAATGTTTCTGGAAAATTACCACTCATTATTCTTAAATTTATGATATGCGTTAGTGACTTTGTTATTACTGGTGCAGCAATTTTAAGAATTCGTGGACCAATACCATCCAATCCAGAGGATTTATTAATATTAACCTTAATTAGCATATCAAAAACATCACTTTCACTAACATTAGCTATTGAAAAATAATTTTCATCAGGAATTTTAGCTTTTATAAATAATAGAAATGCATCAAGTTCAATTGGGATATTAGTCTGGTTCTGAATACTCTTACTGGAGATGCTTATGAAGAAATTGTTGAACATTTCCACAATGTCTTGTACAGATGTTGCTATATCATCATTTTGCTTAAGTCTAGGGGGAAGGCAACTGTTCTTGTGTGGGTTCAGCTCTTTTAGATGCTTCCACAATGTTTTGGTACTCTTACTTTCATTAATAGCCTGTTTATAGTAGTTCTCTTTTGCCTTATCTATCAGGTACTTAGTTTTATTTCTCCACTTTCTATAGCTTTTCATGTCTTTTTTCTTGTGGAAATTATCTCTTAGGTGCCTAGCCTCATTGATCTCAGGGGTAATCCACTTGGGTGTAATTTGGTGTTTAACCCTTTTTGTTTTAATTGGGGCATACTTGTCTAAGGCTGCATTGAACATCTGATACCATTTGTCCAAGGCAGTGTTGACATCAGCTATAGTGCAGACTGATTGGAAAGGTTTGCAAACTAAATCATTTAAGAACATTTCCTCATCAAACTGTTTGAAGTCCCTGTATTGAATTTCAATGTGTTGGCCATTTTTAGATGATTTCGGAACATGTCTAGTTATACAGACTGGGTAGTGGTCACTCAGTGCATACACTGGTACCTTAATTTCACTTACGTTTTCAGGTTTATTAGTATAGACATGATCAATGATAGTAGCACTTTTATCCGTTACTCTAGTTGGGGTGTTAATTAATTGAGTAAAGTTGTAAGTTTCAAAGCTATTTATCCATGTTAATGGTGGAGTTTTCATATAGTCAATGTTAAAATCACCTAATATGACAATTTCTAAATCTTCCTTAAGTAATGCTTTTTGAATTTGAACCTCAAATCTATCAATCCAATCAGCTGTGGAACTAGGTGGCCTGTAAACCGAACATAAGAGTATTGGCTTTGATTGGGCAAGGGTTACTTCGATCCAGATGCTCTCTACCCCAATAGTCTCTAGATCAACACGTCTGTTATAACTTTATGTATGTTGATTAAATTTAATTACATATATGTGTGTTAGAATTTTCAAGTTAGAAGATGAATAACCATGACAAAGAAATATGCCATCACAATTTTTTTCTTGCACCTAATAATCAAATAATCCATATGCCCCATTGAGAGACAGACAGATGTCTTCACAATTGTAAATCTGTATTGTTCACTTACCTGATGACTGATTTTACTTGTGTACAGGTACAGTACCATATTCCATTATCAATTAATACCACTAGATAAGCTATTCTTTCTATAACAAAAATCTGTTTCCATTGTTACAAGAATCACATGGCTTTGTAGTGGTATTTACATGCTAATTAAATATGCTATGGCTGTATTCAGTCATTCCAAGATAACACCTGTTTGAGGTCAAGATTGTGCAGACCAGATCAGATTAGCAAGGCTACTAATAGCGAAATGAGGCTACCCATGGGTATTATGAATACCGCTCCATATAGTTAAAGGAACTGCCAGGTGGTTACTACTGTAAATTTCTGAGCTAGTGACATTTTTGAACTTGCTCACAGAACTGACAGCAATTTAAAGTACGTCTAGCATAAGCAAAGCTCAAAAACAATTGCCACCTAAGTACAGGAAGAGTACATGCACTTTAACAAAATCTTAATTGTTGGGATTGGAGATGCCATTATACTTGCAAAGAACATTAGACAGCATGCAAAATGGTCATTCTTGGGATTTAACCTAATGGAGACTGTATGGATATAACTATTGTGATTATTTAAACCCTGAAAGAGTATGGTATGTATTTTCATTGTTTACATTTATGGTTTCATTTATTCATGTTTTCTCTCTTTGACAAAAGCTTCAGCAACACAAGGGCAACAAGTTAAAAAAAGAACCAGAAAATCCACAAAGAGCTGAACTCTCTCTCTCTGTCTCTCTCTGTCTCTGTCTCTCTCTCTCTCTCTCATATATTGGACCATATTTGATTTTCATCATGAGGTGCAAACAGAAAAATGCAATGGATAACATATGCATCCATCTCTCTGTATCTCTCTTCCCCTCCCCCAACCCCCCAAAAGCCCGAAAATGCATTTTAGTATAATGTTTCAATTTTCCTATTGCTGGTAATCTGAAATAGCATACAGTGACGCTTTTAATATTTATGAAACCAGAAGTTATTATAATTTAATTCCACACAGCATCACAAGTTTTATCATATCTGTAACTCAGTAAATTTCTGGGTCAGCGTCATTATATGTAGCTAAAAGTACATTATACGTTTAAAATACTTCTTGTGAAATAAATTAGGTACTTTTAGTGATCCTGACTGGAAAGTTTACTGACTTACAGGTAGGATAAAGCTCGCAATGCTGTGTTGAACGAAGTGAAAAACTGATTCGACTTTTGCTCTGCATTGACTTATAGGCCAACAAATATGGTATGGGTTAATAATGACCCCATCATCACAAGGGCCTGATGTCACCAACAGAACTTGAGTCTAGACTTGCATTTTTGTTTAGAAACCAGTCTGATTGGCTGAAATTCAAATGCCACTTAGAGCATTTATAGGTGTGCTATAATCAGTGATTTTACTGTTAAAAACTGTTAAAGGTGTCAAATGCACCAAGACTGTCTTTTTATGCTGGTATAAGTTGTAATGCACTTTATGGAAATAGTTACACTGGATTGAAATTACTGGAATTGTTTAGTACAAATGACCTTACTGATACAAACCAAATCACACCTGTTTGGTATGTTATAATAGACTGACACCAACAAGCTGACTCAATAAACATTTCATTTTCAGTTTAGGCTTTAATGCTACTTTCAGTTGAATACAAGTAACAACCTTCACTCCAGGAAATATTGCAGAAAAAATATTAAATATTTTCTTAGGAACTACAGTAGGATAGAATAACAGTTAATTGGTTCAATTAGTATTGTGGTACCTTTAAATGTAATGTTTTCAAGAGCAGAACCAGCAATAGCACTTTGAGATATTTAAATACAAGTCATTTATCTCATTCTATCATAGTTTGTTGCGAAAAAGTTGAAATATAATTCTCTCTGGTACTCTACAGCAGAGCGTTATGACATTACAATGTCATTTTCTTACAAATTATTGTAGATATTAAGGCAGCAAACTCAGATGTTCAGCCAGTCAGATTGCTTATTACAATGGCAGACCTAAGAGTTACAATTAATGTCTGAAGAACATGATTTAGATTATTATATTGCCTCGAATATACAGATGCCTTGCATTATTACTTCATTTCTTTTTGTAAATGCTTTTAGCAGGATCTGAGTTTTGTGCTGTTAGTGATGAGAATAAATAATTTTAGGGACCACTCCGATAGCGTAAGTGGTTAGAGCATCTGTCTCGGATGCGGGAGATTGCAAGTTCAAACAGTGGCCAAGTCATGCCAAAGACTTATATAAATGGTATTTGCAGCTGCCTCACTTGGCACTCAGCATTAACCAGTTAGTGTTAGGACTGGTCGGCCTGGTGTTGGGATAATGTGACTGGGTGGGACATCATGTTCCATGTCTTCAGCATTATGCCCCAGTGCTAGACACCTATATAAACTGTTATATTGCAGACATTGTGGCGATATGAATGAAAAATTGTTAAAGCTATATTAAAAATCCAAATGAGACACACACACGTCTAGATCCATTAGTTTTGCTACACAATGGAAACTGTTAAAACTTATTCTCAGATTGAAAACTTTTTCAAATGTTTAGATTTTAGTGATGAACATAAGCAGTATCCATGTAATTTTATAACCAGGTTTATGTTTACTTTTGTAATTTTATTAATAATTTTGAATGTACTTTTTATAAATAGGTTTGGTGTTGTTTTTATAATTAAGTTTGGGTGTTGTATTTATAAATAAGTTTGCTTGCACATTTTATAAATATGTTTGGGTGTACTTTTGTAATTTTGCAGGTGGCATCACTTGAATTGCCAGTTGAAGAATTGAAAGAGAGGTATCGTCAAATAGCTGGCTTCCATTTTATCAGCTCCTGGACAGGAATGGTAAATATTGTTTGTCCAAAAGAGAAAAGATATGTTGTAGTTCACATTTGCTGTCACAGTTAAAATCTACCAGATGTACAATGGCTTAGTTATATCAGATGTTAAAATCTACCAGATGTACAATTGCTTAGTTATATCAGATGTTAAAATCTACCAGATGTACAATTGCTTTGTTATATCAGATGTTAAAATCTACCAGATGTACAGATACTCACAGCTATATTAGATGTTAAAATCTACCATATTTATGATCTGATTTTGATTAAACTTGGCATATAAGTTTATATGATCAAGATCTCAGAAAAATTTGAAAATGAGTCTGATTCATTCATATTAATAAGTGATCTTATGTCTGATCGAGTGAACTTATTTCCACTCAGGAAGTCATCTGAGTTTGCCCAGATTTGAAATATAGGCACATATTGTCAGGATCTCATAGTTTTAATAACGAGCAAAATCCACATATAAGAATAGGGTGATCTTGTGCTGAGCTTGTTACGACTCTGGAGACATTGTTTTGTTTTCATCAAGCATGAAATATTTATTGGTTACTGCATTTGTATGGGAAAATATGAACAAGTTTTCGGAATGAATACTGCACGACAAAATGAGTTCATATTTTCCCATGCAAATGCAGTAACCTTTTTATTATATGCCCATTTTTTTTAATTCTACCTAAGGTTTAATTATATAAACAAAATACACTAAAAGAAACGACGTAAATGAATGAATGCCGTATTCCAAACTAAATACACAAGCGCAGATTTGACATTAAAAAATGACATCATTATTAATGCACACATAGCTCTGCCCAGATAAATTTGAACTTAGTCGCACGGTCAACATAACTTTCGAAAGAAAATGGCGTGTCTAGTTAAAATTGAAATTTGCAGTCATTGTGAATGAATGTGCATTGCAACAACTTTTCCATTTGATATGGAGTGAATATATTTTGGTATTTTGTTTCGATTCAACGAAAGTTTGTGATTTTGGACTGGATTCATCTGTGCAAATTACACATGAAATACATCGGATTAAAGTGGCGCGGGAGAAGCATATTTACGTCTGCAAATGTGTTTCTGTTTCTGTCACTGAATGTTTGAAATCATAATGTGGGAAAAATATGAAGTCTTTCAATTGCAATTTTCAAAAAGACGCTATGGAATTTAATGTGCATTTCATTTAGATTGCACTAAGGAGGATGCAATTGCACTTATCATCGAAATTACAGCACACTTTCGAAATATGTAATCCAGATTGAAAACCTATGGCTCATGTAATTCGGATTTGCAGAATTAAGAAAAAACATTTTGAGGAAATTCAGGATGTAAAACTAAGTATATTTTATTTTGCCATTCTTATCACCAGCTAAAGAAAACAGTTATATGCCTTGTTATTTGTAAGGACCTAATCCGTCATTTATATAAGGTAGCTAGCCTAAATCCGTAACATTGTATCAATGCAAAATGTCAAGACAGCTGGGGGTTTTTGCAGTCCATGAAACATGTTTTAGTTCATTCAGAAACAAATTTAAATTACCACAACGTAAAGAGCCTCTTACGCGAGTGTACATGATTTGTTTACAAATCAAAAGTACTGGCGTCTGAGTCCATTGTTATTTACAAAAGAAAGTAGTTCCTTTATTCACGTGAATGCTATATATGTATTGTTGCGCGCATTCAGTATCAGGGAATATTGAACGATTCTGTAAATGTAAAGTTAACAGTGAAAAAATGAGCATATAATAAAAGCTTTTATCAGATAAGATCTTGGACAAGTTTAAGAATGAACAAGATCCACATACATGTATATTAATGTGGTAATCTTGCATCTGATTGGATGAGCTTCTCACCGCTCTGGAGGCAATATTTCTGATTGTATTTTTATCAGGCTTGCAATATAAGGTAATATCCTCAAGATGTTAGCCAAGTTCCCTAATTAGGGAAATACATGAATAATAATGATTTGTAGAGAATGCATTTCTGCTCTGATTTTGATTAAACTTGGTAAGTAGACTTATATTATCAAAATGAGATTTGCACATCTTAATGAAGCAGTCTTGTATCAGATTGGTACATCCTGTTGCCACAATGAGGCCATTTACTTATCTGATTTTGATGAAACTTGAAAACTTGTTGTTGTTGTTGTTGTTTTGGGGCTTAACGCCATTTTTCAGCACACGATAGGCTATACATGGCGGCCAGTATTAATGGTGGAGGAAGAACCCGGGAAAACCCCGGAAAGAACCACCGACCCACGAGAAGCTACTGGCAAGCTTTCTCACATACCCACATTGGCTGAATCCTAGACTCGAACCGCCGCAGACAGAGGTGAGATGGCAGTGATCCATAACGGAGAGCGCTTTAGACCACTCGGCCACTCGGGGCCCCAACTTGAAAACTAAGCATTATTTTGATAGCTGAATTTTTCAAAGCAGGATTATATTTTATGTTTTATATATGTTTATATTTTCATTGATAGGTTCCATAATAAATGAGATCTGGGCATATTAATGAGGTGATCTTGCATCTGATTGTCTGAGCTTATTTAATTCTCTTTATTTTATTTTTCTCATCCAATTTTGATGAAACTTTGTAAATGTGTTTACATCTTCAAGACCTTTGATGAGTTGATTGTGAACAATATCTACAATGATTTTTTCTGCCTTTATCTTTGCAAGGCATGTCTATCAGACTTTATAAAAATAGGTAAAATCAACATGATATCAATTTACGGTTGAGTGGTAGTTTACACAGGGTTGTAATTTTACAATACTACAATGCTGCATAACACTGCCAAGTGAAGTGATCAGCTGTTTTGTAAACCAGATGAGCATTATCATACTCACTTGGGCCTCTTGTTAAATCATGCTCTTCATAGATGAGCAAATAAACATTACTTGCCTGTTGAAATGTGTATTTAGTCAATATTGTGTGTAAACAAATAGTCCTAACTTATCACGAGGCAAACATCAGTAAACTAACACATATATTGGTTCTCCTAGCATGTACCTAAAGGTTTTGGTCAATTGGCATCTTGCACTGCTAGTGATGTGATGTGATTGTGATGTGATTTTGATTTTTAACGTAGCTGTAACAATTTTTCAGTCATAACGCTACGATGTCCGCAGTGTGGCAGTTTATAGTGATGTCTAGCACTGGGGCATCATGCCGCAGACATGTAGCATGATGTCCCACCCAGTCACATTATCCTGACACCAGGCCGACCAGTCCTAACACTAACCTCTTAATGCTGAATGCCAAGCGAGGCAGCTGTTAGTACCATTTTTGTAAGTCTTTGGTATGACTCAGCCGGGGATCGAACCCACAACCTCCCGCATCTGAGGCAGACGCTCTAACCACTAGGCCACTGCTAGTGAAACAAAATTTTGCATACATTTTCTCTTGTGTGAACTCACTGTCTTGATTGTAAGATTTTGTGACTTTGTACCACCATCTAACAGATCTTTGTATAGTGCTATATTATGCCATCCATACTGAACACTCTCCATATAAACCCATCTTCACTAGCCAAGGCTCTGATATGTTAACCCTATCTACACTTTGGCAGATCAAGCAGATATTTTAGTGCTTTGTCCTAGTGCCATCTATTAGATTTCACGAGTTGCCTCCCTTAGTACTTAATGCCAACTAACCAATAGCATGTAACAGTGCTGCATTGTACATCAGTCTAAAATGGTGGAGGCAATTGACTTGAAAAGGATACTTTGTAAGTTTAACATCAAAAGTATGGGTATGTAACAGAGACAAGCCATTACAAGTACATGTATATTTGAGTGAAATGTATTTGTACAAACATGATCTGGCAGTGGAGAATTGCTTATTTATTAGTTCATTTTGGTTGTGTGCTTCCCTTGTCTGTATCATGTAGTAACATTGTTAAAATTTGAACAATGTAATTTTGATTGGATGCAGTGGCTTACCACAGCATCCAATGAAATTCACAACACGAAGCAAAGAAATATCTGCTTAGTCCACCAAGGTGTAGATAGGGTTAACATATCGGAACCTTGGCTAGCGAAGATGACATAAACCAGGTTTTGCAGTGACTATAATTAGCTTAATTGTTTCAGGGAATCAAAGAGTTACAGCAGCAACTGGTGGAAGTAGCCCTACTTCAGCAGTACATGGGAGAACAGATCCCTGAAGTTTGGCTCAAGTTTGAGAACTTCATCATCAGGTTTTAACTTTATACACACTGATACAAAATACATATAATTCTGTGGAACTTCAGAAAACCAATCAATATAATTATATTTATCGTAGACCAATATATTATATATAGTAAAAATGAGAATCAAGATTTTGGACCTGTCAAAACATTTTATAGATAGCTAAATGTGGTTTTCTTTGGGGTTGGGGGAAAGGTAGCAAAATCAGTTTTGTCAGGTCCATTCTTCTTTTACAGATCTTGCCATGTATAGAATCAGTCAGATTTGTAGAATATATTAAATGTAGCAAAATAGAGAATAAGGATTTTGACCTGAAAAACATTGTACTGGCAGCAAAACCAGTATTTTCAGGGGTAGTCAAATTTGTCAGTGGCAATCAGGCAATAAAATAGTTTTGTCAGAGGCAGTACTATTGATTGTCAGTACTAATTGACTATTGACTATTGATTGTCAGTACTAATAAGAATCATCCAATGTTTCTTGGGGTGGTAACATTTATAAAATATTCTTCACATATTACAGCAGAAATAAAAAAACCATTAAGATCAAGATAATTGAATTAAGTAATAACTGTCATGCTTGTATTTTATGATGTGGAATTTACCCTTGTAAAGTTACTTCAAATTTAATGTTAGGAAGTGTTGTGTTAATTTATTATTGAGGAGCTGAAACAAGTTTTCATATTATAATACAACTTATGAGTCTAAAAGTTTTTAACTTTGAACTTTCATATCAACTAAAATTGTAAAAATAGTTTCTAAACCTAATGTTTGCATCCACTGTGGGTTTCAATAATATATTTTGATAGATAGTGATGAAGGTGAAAGTAAAGTGAGTTCCATTAATCCAAGGTTGTTATAATTATATGTAGTGGGCAGAGTTAAAAGAATCTGGCATCTTATTGTATTCAGCTTCTAGAAACGTCAGGTTTTAGAATCTTATGAGAGATTTGTTTATATTTTAGTCGAAGAAGCACTGAGAACTTGATAGAATTCAAGGAGATAGAGAAGCTTGCAGGACTTTCTGGAATATTTGACAAGGGGGAGGTAATGAAAAAAGGAGAGAGAGAGAAACAGATAGAATAAAGGAGAGTGAATAAATACAGCAAAAGGAGAGAGACAATAAATACAACATTGACAAAATTTTATGGCCACTGGTGGAAAAAAATAATTATCAGGCGTTTTCTCAAGATTGAAAAAACATTCCTTAAATATGGAGATATTTTAATGAAAAGAGACTGTCATATATTATATCTTTCTCAATTACTAGAACTGTCAAAAGACACTTTTCTTTGTGATTCACAGCTTCCTAAAGCACATGGTACCATGCAACAGAGTCTTATTTTTAACTTGAAATTCTTTTCTGCTGCTAATTATTTACTAAATAACCACCCCTGTTCAAATAAGCACCCCACCCAATTTTTGACATTTGAAAGGGGCATTTAGCATAATGTTTTACTGAAAATTGTTTTTTATGATTCAAATATTCAAATATGCAAAATTGGTTTTATTCTTAGATTTCTTCAGGTTTTCCCCCTTTCAATTTGAGAAAGAAACCTTGGTCAATGATAGAAAGTGTCAATCCAGTGATTCAAAGACTTTTAACACCTTTGAAGTTGTGTGTACTGTTAACACTGTTCCAACCATGTAGATATCAGTGCATGAGTTTTCATCTTCATCTTCATGTTCTCTTTAAAAAAATAGCAATTATCATGTTGGTTCATTATCTCTCATCTTAAAAGAAATAGCAATTATCATGTTGGTTCATTATCTCTTATCTTAAAAGAAATAGCAATTATCATGTTGGTTCATTATCTCTTATCTTAAAAGAAATAGCAATTATCATGTTGGTTCATTATCTCTTATCTTAAAAGAAATAGCAATTATCATGTTGGTTCATTATCTCTTATCTTAAAAGAAATAGCAGTTATCATGTTGGTTCATTATCTCTCTTAAAAGAAATAGCAATTATCATGTTGGTTCATTATCTATCATCTTAAAAGAAATAGCAATTATTGTGTTGGTCCATTATCTCTCATCTGAAAAGAAATAGCAATTATCATGTTGGTTCATTATCTCTTATCTTAAAAGAAATAACAATTATCGTGTTGGTCCATTATCTCTTATCTTAAAAGAAATAGCAATTATCATGATGGTTCATTATCTCTCGTCTTAAAAGAAATAGCAATTATCATGTTGGTTCATTATCTCTCATCTTAAAAGATATAGCAATTATTGTGTTGGTCCATTATCTCTCATCTGAAAAGAAATAGCAATTATCGTGTTGGTTCATTATCTTTTATCTTAAAAGAAATAGCAATTATCATGTTGGTTCATTATCTTTTATCTTAAAAGAAATAGCAATTATCGTGTTGGTTCATTATCTCTTATCTTAAAAGAAATAGCAATTATCATGTTGGTTCATTATCTCTCATCTTAAAAGAAATAGCAATTATCATTTTGGTTCATTATCTCTCATCTTAAAAGATATAGCAATTATTGTGTTGGTCCATTATCTCTCATCTGAAAAGAAATAGCAATTATCATGTAGGTCCATTATATCTTCTTGGATTAAAATTACTAGTTTAAGCATTAAACATTGGTAGACATGTGAATACAGAAAATTGGATAATAATAAAAGTGTGGTCTGCCTCATTATGACTATCCCTTCATTATATGTGTGACTTAAGTTCCCAATCCATATGTGCCTGTAGATTTTTGCAGACCTTTCAAGTTCCCAATCCATATGTGCCTGTAAACTTTTGCAGACCTTTCAATTCTACTAGAGATTTTTTTCTTGCATGTTTTTTTATGTACACTAACTGTCGAACAAAAAAAATAAGCAGTGTTTGAAACCTAATTTTCATTTTTTCATTAGCAACATTATAAAGAAATGGCTTTCCATGATCTTTGATTCTGAAACTAATATCAAACATTGCTTGTTCATAAACATCATTAAATTTAGGACAAAGTTGATGACTTAAATAAATTCAAGGTGGAAGCTTTTCTGATTTTTGTTATCTTTATAATTACTTCTAGTTTATTGTTAAAGTGGAGGGGGTGCATAACATTTTTAAAAAGAACAATTTACCTCAATTATTTGCCCACAAAATGAATGTTCTAAGCACCCAGGGTGCATTTTAGATAAAAATACAGTAAATTTGTCATTGAAGCACCATTTCTTGCTTTCCAGATTTTTCGTGCCGTTCAGTTTCTCCATGACCTTGGAACCATCCAGTACTTCACAAATGAATATCTCAAGTCCAGAGTGGTGATCAACCCACAGTGGATTGTAGACATCATGGCATGTGTTGTATCTGTCAAGGACTCTCCTATCAAGGTATAATTTACATATTGCTAGACATCTGAACTCTGTCCAGATACATTTAAAACCCTTTTTTATTTTGAAATTTCTGTATTTGTGCTTGAATGATTATCATTTATGGCAAAACTAGTTTAAGAATGTATTTTACATAGAATTAAAAAATGTCCCAAGTTATTCAATGTAATTCCTCCACTTAATAATTATTAATTGGATAAATTTCCCAAGGTTGCACTTCATCAAAACGAGTGCACATAGTTGAGATCATAATATTCCGAACACATGTATGTATGAGAGAGTTAGCTCCCTTTGTGTTTGGTACTCTCCAAAGAGTATTTTTCCAGATATAATCATGCTGAATAAATCAAATTTTAAATTTTTAGACTAATTTATTCCATGAAGTTAAATAGTACTGAGACTCTGACATGCATAGTGATGAGTTCCAAGATGTTCTAGGCAGGTGTTAGCGGCTTCTTCTTTCTCATGTAGGATGCCCAGATCAACTCATAGTTACTTAGTAAAGAATGTTTTTCTGAACTTTTATCAAGAAAAAGGGCTCTGTTCTTGTTAAGGCACATGAAGATAGTAACACTGAATAAAGCAATTTAAATAATAACAAAACCAAAGGTATTTTGAAAAAGTTGAATTAGCGTATAGAATTTTGGAAGTTTCAGTTTTTCTAGTTGAGTTTGAACTGGATAATTTATGATCATTTTTGATGAAAATCAGAAAATGGATGATGAAGTTAGTTTTGTGAAATATATAGTTATCAGTATTATATGGCCAAAACAATCTATGGTATTTATTGGAGCAACTACTAGAAGGTTAGAATACTTTCAGCATAGTTGCAGTAATACAATAAATCACCCATACCCTCTCATAGGATAGGAAATTGGCATTTTGAAAATGGAACAGTTAACATACAGACTGATGAGTCATGAAGTTTTTTTGTTGTCAAGATGATTTATGGGAAGAGATGGAAATCTTTCCAGTATTTGTCTGATTTGAATATTGTTGCTCATTTCTTTAACTAACATTACAAAAGTACATAACTAGCTTCAAACTGTGATAAAGTATATATATATGCTGTAATGGCTGCCCATCCAAGGTTCATGGTTTCTGTATTCAAGTTTACTCCTCCTTGAGGTCACCTGGTGCCAACATCCATGTTTTTGAGAGTATGTGATGTTATTCACTGCTTGAAATTATTGAACAGTTGCCAGCAACTTTAAGGAAGTTCATTAGTAACAGATGAACACTTACTGTATAACTCCAGAAGATGTGATCAAGTCATCATTATGTCATGGTTGAATCATATCACTCCTTATATCTCGGCAACACAGAAGAAAAGATTTGTTTTCACAATAAACAGTATATACTCACTTATGAATTGAGTCCAACTTCAAACTGCACAGATCCAGATATTCTGTCACATCATGTGCTATCAGATCCAGATATGCTGTCACATCATGTGCTATCAGATCCAGATATGCTGTCACATCATGTGCTATCAGATCCAGATATGCTGTCACATTGTGTGCTATCAGATCCAGATATGCTGTCACATAATGTGCTATCAGATCTGGGTATATGCAGTTTGTAGGAGTAATCAGTAGAATAAACAAAATAGACCACGAACTGCTAGCACATTATGCAATGGCTGTTCAGAGTCTAGCTTGTTTGCAGTTTGTCTTGACTTATAAGCAGATATGTAGGGTACAGTATAGTTATCTTATGGTAGAAAGGATATTAGGAATAGCATAATTATACAGATAAGATTATTACAAGTACATAAAACATGCCGAAATTATGACCTGCTGTAAATCAGCTCCACCATCTTTCTGTTTTGGATTCAGCTTACAGCCTCTGAAAACATCACTAGCAACTTAGCTACTCTCATCTTAGTGTATTTAAAAGTGAGGAGAATGTATGGTCTTCAACTGGCAGATCTTTTGTACATATGTTGATACTTTTTGTGAGGATATTAGCCAACAGGCACATCTTAAATGTCATCATCGTTGACTTATGGCACACCTTTGGCAAAACCTTGTGAAATAAAACACACAGCAATCTATGAATTTCTTGGCAATTTTATAAAGTTTTGGCTCCAAGTAATGCAAAACTGCAGAATGTGATAAAAGTTAAATACTCTGAAGCGTCACAAGTGGTCATCCATACATTATGTTTTGGTAGGAGGGTCGCTTGAAGCATGAGGACATTAGCAAGATCTGGAAGGATTACCCCAAAGAACTTAATAGCTGGCTTCTCAGGATGACAGAAGAGTATGATCTCACCTTTCCACTGGAGAGTGAAAAGGTCAACCTTGTTCCATGCCTGCTTCCTGAGAAACAGCCAAAGGTACTTTACGTTTATATTCCTTTTGATATGTCTCTCTGTCTCATATCTTTGTCTTTATGTTACTTTGATGCCTGCCCATCTGTTTGCTTCTCTGCACAATGATAGGGGTCAATGTTATCATGTATATCCTGGAAGATGAGAATGTCATCCTAGTTTCCTGCATGCTCCAGAGAATACACAGCGGTACTTGGCATATGTCTGTCAGTATTTATGTATGTATTTCTGAGTCTTTCTTTTGAGAATGACAAGTTTAATCTTACTCCATACATACATGTACAATCAACTAAGATAACACTTGTGGTATTGTGATATTGTGCACTTAGTCAGAAGGCAGTCTCCACATATTATGCTTGGAATCTTAAGTTCTGTAGAAGATATGCATCAGTTTCCTAGATACTCTGCTTGATACTTCTTCTGAGACATACCTGAGATGGAGAATATTGTAAAGTTATGTACACACTTTAATTAATTATTTATTATCCGAAAGGAATAATATGGTTGATTATTACTAGGTAGACTTTCATTCTTTTTCATGATGTTGTAGATTGACTGGCCTGAGCTGGATAAGAACAGTGAGGAGAAAGAGAACAAGATGATCTACAAATTTGACTACCTTCCAGCTGGGCTGTTCAATCGTGGACAGGTAACTTGAAATAGGACTTGGGGTGGTCTCATGAAATGGTCTTGAGATAAAGAGAATGGAAAACTCAGTGGAAACTGGAGGCCTTGGATAGGGGAGTGCTTTCCCCTGCACATAATGACAGATATGCTCAGGAAGTGTATTACCATGTTATCAGGCTCTTATGGTTACTTTGTTTCAGACGAGTAACATTTTTGTGATTTTGGATTTGCTTTTATTTAGGTCAAGTTTTAAGAATTAAAACTATCTTTTATTTATAAATCTTTCAGAAATAATCTTTTAAATGAAAAGCCACAGTAATATAAATAAATGTCAAACTAACCTTTTTGAAAATATGAAGGAAATAATTTTATCATAAAATTTTAAACAATATATTCAGAATTTATCTTGGCCTTCATTATAAGGACAACAGTAAGTTTTCCTTGACATAATAAGTTGACTGAAGCAATGGTAAAGGGAAGTAACTCAGCAGTGGGTACTAATTGGGAGCTTTCTATTGCAGTTCCAAATATGGATTGGAATTAGTCATTTTAAGAACTGTTTGGGGCTAATTTGTATAAAATATAATTTGTTCTAAAATAATGCTTGATATGTTTTGTTAAATTCAAATTCAAACATTAGCCAGAACACTGTGGACTGTCAACTGAGGTTCAGAATCTGATTCATTTTCGGCAAATATAATTATTCAGCAAACCATACAATCTTGAAATCAATAACCATCAGTTGTACTTGTCTTGTCATGGCTTTTGGGATTGAACCTGAAAGTCCAGAAGTACAAAAACAGAGCTTTACAACAAAATTTCAGGCTATTAACTTTCATGTTTTGAATTTTTTAATTATATTCCTGCTTTGATTTCTGTACTTCTATTTATCACATTACCCAGCTGATGGGCCTTCAGTTAGAACCTCAGATCCATTGTATCAAATACCCTTGAGAAATGTACCTTGACTTGGCTGAGCTCCTCAGGTTAATTGTTCTTTCACAGTTATTATTCTTTTATAAAATAAAACATTAGAGCATCAAATTTATTTTTTGCAAAGGTAGAATCAAATACACCTTTCAAATATTAATACAGATCTGTATTGTTGCAGGTTAGACTTCATCAGTTTTCAGACAGTGTCCTGATTTGGAAGAGAGGTTCTTATTTGAAGAAGAATGGTCACATTGCTCTGATTCAGCAGTTCAGGTATGACAGACTATTCAGCAATTTTTTAATTTTGTTGTTGTTGGCAGTTTGGAAAGTTTTGGAGTTAGGCATTGGAGACAAACCATTTATTAGCGTGATTAAGGATGTAGTATCAGTATGGAGCCATTTGGATTTAACTTACTGATAAAAAGTCTTCTACACCCCATGGCATTGCTCTAAATCACATGAGTGCAAATTACACTCATGAATACATGGTGAGCCTGTTGCAGTTTTAACTCATGGTAAACCTCAAGTGAGGTTACTAAAGAGGTTACTAAAGAGATGATACAGTAAGGCCAGTACTGCACTGGCAAACTGATTAATTAATGTACACTGGAAAACATGTAAATAGTTACTTGATTTTCACTGCCTGTAGGTCATGTACCTGTTTATGGTCACTGGTTTCTTGGTTCATTATCTGTGCAAGAAGTTGTTGGTGGTTTTCCATTTCCACTAGCACCATTTTGAACTCACCCATGCTAATTGTTTCATCCTTGCTAGCCATTGAGTAGAATTTAAATGGCTCCAACAATTCCGATTGGTGTGCCTATAATAGTTGCCATGGTTGTGATTCCTACCACATGAAGGCCAGTGGTGATTGCCATGGCCATTCTGCAAATAGCATCTCTAACCATATATGTGTGCTAGTATTGCATAAGTAGCGCATTTCTCTTGGTGATATAATCTCAGCTGTTCTGCTGCATTTATTTTTCTACATTGGCAACATTGCAGATCCATCATAGCTCTTCTATTAATGATATGATCGTGTAGTATAATTGCTCAACAGGCAGACCCTATCTAGAATGAGTATGTCGAGGTGCAACACACACACACACACACACACACACACACACATGCAATTCTAACCAGTTATTCTTTTTTACTGGTACAAATATTGTACTGGTACAAATGTTGTACAATTATAACAAATCTCAGCCTGAGGAATATATAAATCTCCATCAATTGCTTGTTCTGGGGTCATAACATTATATTCATACAGAAACAAACTAATTACATGGTGCCTGAAATAATTGTTCTCATCTTTGTCCACATGCTGTTATCTGAACAACTTGTTCTTTTTTTGGTTGAGTTAATGTTGATGCAACATAATCAATGTGGAATGCAACCAGAATGGATTTGTTGCTTAACTCCACTTTGTGGCTGATTGTTTTCATGCCTGACTTTCCATTCCATGACTGAGCATTATCTCATGCTAATGCAATGATTCCATGCTGGCTTTGAGTTGGTAATGGAGCATTAGATTCGTCCCAACTGCTGGTTTCTATTTATCCCCCAGCAAGATTATATATGTGTACATGAGGGATGGTTAACATTGTTATCTTGCAGATATGCATCAACAAGTGGAACAAAATCACTATGAATGTTTGTATCACTGGTCAGACAATCCAACACTCCATTGCCAAATTCCACAACCACATTACCAAAGTCAGAATATGTCACTTATATGTGATAGTAAATCTAATCTTAAACACTAAAGACAGTTAATAACACTACAGTCACATTTATCCCATTGCCCATATTAATCTTACACATTTATCCCATTGCCCATATTAATCTTACACATTTATCCCATTGCCCATATTATCTTACATATTATCCCATTGCCCATATTAATCTTATGCATTTATCCCATTGCCCATATTAATCTTACACATTTATCCCATTGCCCATATTATCTTACATACTATCCAATTGCCCATATTAATCTTACATGGGCCTGAAACTGGATACATTTTAAATGAGCTGTAATCGGAACATGACTTAAATGTAGAATTTCTTCAGTCTTATATTTTAGATTCAAGAGTATCTCTGTCCAATTCTTGTTCTAATAAATTAACAGTAATAGACCTGCATATGGTAGTCGATGCATACACAATAAAGAAATAATATCTGGATCTGTCAACATCCTTAAAGTCTTAAAGTCTAAAATCACCACTGGAATGAAACAATTCAATATTTACATCTGTTACAGTAAAACCTGTCTTGAAAGATCACTGCTATGTGAGACCACCTGTCTTAAGCGACCACATTCTCAATGCACAAATTTATTGATTGTTTAGCATTGTGACCTGTTATGAGAGACCACCTGTCTTGAGAGACCATAACATTTTGGCAGATGAAGTGGTCTTTCAAGACAGGTTCTACTGTATAATAAATATTTCAGACTGCACATCATCAATAATCCTTATGTGTTCAATTTAGCTTTGTTAGCCACGACCTTGATATCACCGAGTTTGATATTGCTGTATTGTTTTGTTGCAACATCATCGATGGGTTCTTGTGTTTGCTGAATTTGGTTTCTATTCATGATAAAGTCTTCACTTATTACATGGCCATACTTTTTACTTTTGGATTTCATTTTTGTGTTGACATAACCTTTTTGATAAATTCCACCTACACAACTGTCTCCTTTTCCCCTGATTTCATTGTTTTCAGCCAGGTTTTTTGCATCAACAACTTGCAGCTTCACAACAACATCTTGAATGTCCACATTAGATGTTTTAAGTTTTCCAGTTTGATCTTGGAAAATCACAAGCTTGCCTGGGTTGATGTCAACAAGAACCCACTTGCATGCTCAGTCAGATCTGCTTTGGTGGCAAACTTGCTCAGATCCGCATAAGCACTGTGTCTGGATGAGTAGCGTCCATAAATATTAATAGGCACTTTATATGCTATCAAGGGCACTTTCTACTTGAGAAAGTAAAATCAGCACACTCTTGCGGTTACTTGGTGAACCCTCAAGTGCACACAATGCTTCAGTAACAAGACGTCCAACTGAGTTTGTAATGGTAGAGTGAGTCAAATACTATTGCGGTAGATGACTTTGTGTACATCTGTTTAAATAATCAATGACTTCAGATGGTGGTGCAAGCCCATATGAGTCAAAATACAAAAGCTAACTGAGTGTTATCGCAAAATCAACCCAGTGAGTCTCAGGTACTGTTGTCTAATCCAGGTAAACAATGCCAGTTTCCCTTGTGCCTTGGATCATTAATGCAAGTTCATTCCACATAAAGACACCATAGAAATGCTTGACTGACTTTGCGATAGGAAGTAAATCAAGACTCCTTAATGGACACATGACTTTTTGTGAGTTGTACCAGGTATTTGAAGACCTTGGCCTGCAAGAATTCTGTGAGTTGTCCCAGGCAGTTGAAGGCCTTTTCTTCTTTTTATTCATCTAAGAAATGTTATGTGGCCTCCAATTGCCTTTTTCAGAGCCATCCCATATTCTATTCTGACTGACACTAACTTAGCTGGTTTTGCAACTGGAGGAGCCTTAGCCACCAGCAATGCTGTAATGGCTGTTAGGGATGGAAATATTTCACCATTTTTTTTTTACATTTTTTGTCACCTTTGATTTGGATATCTTTAATGTCAACTAGGTGTTCTTTTGTTTTGCCATCTGAACATGGTTAAGTTGTGCTTGGGTCAACCATAAGGAGTCATTGGCAAATAATTATGTTGGAGAAAGCCTAATTGTGACATCACAGGTTCAATTACTGGTTTGAGAAAATGTTATTAGTTTTTATCTGGTGTTGCTAAAATTGCTAAAACCTGCTTTCTTTTAAATATGTAATGAGTGTGTGACAACGGTGATATACCATTAGAACTCGTAAACAAAAACAAACTTTATCTGCAGTTATTGACGGGATTATCATGGCATCCATAATATTAATTTTGACCATAAAAAACTTTGCCATCAGTGAAACAAGCAGACTGTTAAATTGCAACATTGTCTTTAGGTAAAAATGTGTTTGTATGTTTGGCAAATATCTCTACATACCCTGAATATCTGACTGAAAGGAATCACACAGGAAAATGATAATGAGTGTCCTTGAAGTTATCTTTGATACATTATGAATGCAGTGTTGTGATTTAATTTTTTACTGACACAAATGTGCCATTGCCACCAGATCTGTCAACAAAACAAGTGGGCTGTGGGTCCATAAAAGAAGCAGTCTTTTTATTGGGGTATTTGCACTTGTAATTCTATACAGTATTTTTGATTGGGGTATTTGCACTTGTAATTCTATACAGTCATTTTGATTGGGGTATTTAGTCACATACAAATATACTGAAAATCTTTTTGATTTTACCTATTATCCAAGGTGCTTCAATGTCAAATGTGGGATTACATAAAATTTTGTCCATTGTTGATACATTATTGGTTTTGGTTAATAAGCCTTTTGATGGCTTTGTCACTATTGTTCACATCCATAATCCACTTCTCATTTAATGCATCTACAAGCATCAAGCATTGAATCATCTAGACATTGTTGGGTAACTTCATTGATAAATTTACTGACTTGCTCAGGCATTGCTTCTGTTGATGGAAGTCTAATCACCTTTTGTTTGTTGAGTCAATAATCATCATAGTTGATTGTGAATCTATTGAACTGCTTGCAGTTGCAGATTTTTCAACCAGTCTACAGCAATGTTTTTGATGCTATCACTGACTCACATTGCAACTTCTTTAGCAGTTTTATCCAGTGTACAAAGAAAAGGTGGTGTGCATGTGAACAATTCCTGACAATGTCTGGTGCAATATGGTATCTGGACCCTTTTGTTCTTGCATGTAAGATTTGTTTGCCCTCAGGAATTTCATTGATGTTTTCAGGCCAACTGAGAATTGTTCTTATTGAACACTGTTCAGTTTCAACCTCATATGATGTAGATTTAATCAAGATCGCACATCTAATAGTAGGTTCATGTATGTAAAGGAAAATTGACCAGTCTTTGCCAGTCTGTAACAATATTCTTCACTAAATCTGCTCATTGATTGATCAATTCCATGTTGTACATGCCAGCAAGAAGTCAACTTTTTGCCAGGTTATGCCATCATCCATCAAAAATTAAAGTTATTCATGGGAGGACAGCTGAATGGTCATGACTGGATATTAGGCAAACTGTAATACACATGCAGTGATGCTAGTGCCATCTCAAGTGTGCATAATTCCCCAGCAGTTATTTGTGTAGAGAAAGTCACATAGAATTATGTTGCTGTTGATGAGATTGTAATCATCAAGATGAGATGCTTGGGTTGTATTTACAATAACTTGCTGCAATGCAGCATTGATTTCATGGAGAATTGCCTCAGAAATCATCCTTGGTGTACAACATTTGTTTTGTTATATGCATCAAGCAATGTCTTAAGCAAGTTCATGCATCAAAAAAAGAAATGTTCCTGGATCCATGATGTTGTTGGTGAGCAATCACTGACAAATCAATGCGGCCTTGATGACTTCTAGTGCCTTGTTGCCCACATGAACATGCCATGAGTGTTTCCAGCTGATCCATGAGTTCATTTACCTGTTTATCGGTCCACATGTATTCATTCAGACCCAGATGCAGTTGGTGAAGTAACCAAAATCATGGAACCATTGTATGCCCCTTGTTTATGTTGATGTTTTTGTGCATGACCGCTGAGACCTTTTCCATGTTTGGTTGGTTCCTCCCCTGGTTATGAATAATATTCTTGTTGAGGTTGCCCTGTAAAACCAGTCGCATAGATTTTTTGCAAGACCTCTTTGTATGCATGCATAAAATTATTCTAGTTTGGTTTGATCTTTTCCTGGTAAATTCAGTTGGTAAATATCCATTGCTTCATGTCAAGCAGTGACAAACTCAGCATGGTGCAATGATACACATCGATATAATGTTCCTTTGACCGGATCTGATTTACTGTATGTGTGAATATTGTGTCACTCATGCAAGCATTCCACATACATGTTGAGTTCTTTGGCCTTTTTGGTGTTTTCATCACTTTGTGTTCCAACCACAACCAAATACATGTTAGGACACATTCCCATAGATTTTTTGATTGTCTTTCCTGAGCACTCATCCTATAATTTACCAACTATTTTGTTGGTGTTACTAAACAGTGAATGATCTTTTGGATACTTGCTTTTGTCAGACTTGTATACTAACTTAGTTCAGCGATGTCCTTGTATACATTATCATTTGTGATATGCATCTTTATCCATGCACACATGCAGGATCTTGATGCTTTCACCATATTATGGTTTGATCTTGTCATAGGAAATTTCATACCTGATAAATTTAGAGAAGTCCAACTTTTCACTTATTTTCCTCATAAGAGTGGCCTTGTATAAGTTGTTGCACTTCCAAGATATTTCCTAAGTCATTTAATTTATCAAGATGCTTGAGATATATATTTGAAAAATCATTTATTTTTTGGGCCTCTCTGACAAACCTGTATGATGCATTTAAATGAAACAGTGGATTAATCTCTTCTGTAGCATTATTAATGCTCCATTGCACTGGTATTATAATCACGGAATTGGATATACTCATAATTCTTTCAAACTACTATATGAATCAATTTGTTAATTGTTTGCTGTTTATATAATATACTGCACTGATTGTTTAATGAAATATTCTCACACTATGTGTGACACAGTCGCTATAGTTACACAGAGAAAACACAGATACACAAATATTATCAGAGTAATATTTTATACATAATATAGTGGTGATCAGTAATCATATTTCTGCAGTAATATTTTTGCCATGTAGTGTAGTATAATTATAATAAATAAAACAGGCCTGACAGTGGCGTCACGGTATTAACTTTGTTTGTGGCCTACTGCAGGTTTCAATTGCAATAGGCCCCCTGCATTTTCATGATTGTAATTTGCACTTGTGTGATTCAGGGTAATGGGTATAGAAGGCTTTGACAAATATTAATAACTGAAATCCAAAAGCCCCATAATGATACCAAGGACAGAACACATAAGAGAGACAAAAATAATATAATAGGATATTTTTGGATTTATATGTAGGTAATCTGATTGGAATTTTGGTCCATTAGATAAACTTTTCAATCTTTTTAACCATTTCAACAATTTATTTTTGGCTGGATGAGGAAAGTAAAACTTGCTAAACAAATGAAATTTGGTAGGAATGTTTATTTTCAAATGGAGACAAGCTGATCAGATTTTTAAGTCGTTAATTGCAAAGTTTTTGAACTTGTTGGACCTGTTAAACAAATACTTCATTAGGTCAGCAAATGAAGTTTGATATACATTTTTTTAAAGAGTAATTGTTAATGCAGTTGGGGCATATGTGTTTATAAACACAAAACTAATTTTCAAACAAGATTGTGAATAAATTATGAATCCTAGTAAGTTACTGAGTTCTTAACAAAAATGCAAAACTATTAAAAAATCATTTTACCATCAAAATTCAGCAGAAGCAACACAATATGTTATTCTTGCCTTAATTTATAACATAATTCTGTCTAACCATTCACCCTCTGTACTCCCATCTATCTGCTGTATAGTGATATAGGGTTAGACAGGCAGATAAATATTTTTATTCCTACATATTTATTTCAGGGACTCTGAGCTGATCGTTACTGTCAGAGGACCACGGCCGGAGAACATCCTTTTCATGGTTCATGAAGTTTTTGATGGCCTTATTTCTGAATCATTCAGAGGTGTGACCTATGACTTCATGATGCCTTGTTTGGACTGTGCCAAACATGTAAGAATAGCTTGTTAATAAATGATAAGCCCATATTTGTCTGTTTACAGCCTAAAAGGTTTTAATGCAGGATATGAATACAATTAAGTGATAAATACAAATATGTATTAAGCAATGCTTCATTGCCTTACTGTAAAAGATGTTGTAAAGGGCAAGATGTAACTTGTGATTTTATACATGCATGTTTCTCAGATTATAGTTGTTACTACACATCTGGCAAACCTATTTTGAGAAAGTATTTTGTGAACATTTGCTGATGATTGAATAAACATGTTTAATTTTGCTACAGTAGAATATCAGAACATTTTGTTAATAGTCAATTGGATGAAGTGCTTGTAAAATGCATATGAAGCATTCACAATTTTAACAAAGGCCTTTTAAATGCTTAAAGGGGAAATCCATGAAATTTGCACTCATTATTATTTAATAGCTATATTCTTAATAAATACAGAAAATACAAATGAAGTTCAAAGAAAGTTGTGGTTATGGAAATAATTAAGTTCAAATTTTTGATAATCCAGTTCTACTGTGTGTTTGGTGCCATGCAGTTTTAAAATGTATGAATAATGTGAAAGCATCAGGATGGTTTATTATTACATAAATGCTTAATTTTACGTGCTTGATCTGGCATTCAATACATCTGTTTGATACATATTTCCATATCACACACCCATATTCGTACTACTTAGGTGCCTTCATTGATGTCCACCCATAGATATTTTTTGATGCAGTTGATAGAACTTTTGTAAATCCCATTTTGTTTTGAATTTATTCATACAGTAAAGCTTCAAATATTTTAAAGTGTAAAAAAGGGGGTATGTAATAAACACAAAACCACATTCCTCTTTTTTACTGACTCAGGGGCAATAAATTGTTTGGCATCACTTTTGAAAATGTCTCAGTCTGACAGCCTTGAAATATCCCTATTACATATCAAGCTTGTTCTTTGCACTGACTCAGAATGAAACATGTATGCAGTTTTTTTGTTGTTTTATGTCAGGAGTTTAGTTTATATTCACACAGTGTTAAAAATGCCAGTAATGTTATTCAAGAGAAATATCTTCATAAAATCAAAGAAGTACACTAAGCCGCAAGATATGGTTACTTTTAATTCAGGTGGGTTTTTCCCATTGAGGATTTTGAAAGTTTGTGACAATTTACAACCTGAGTGAAAGTTAAAAGACACTGTTTTGATTGCTGAACTATCATATGACAACAGAAAATCATCTGGACCTACAATTTCATAAATGACTGAGTAGTAGTAAATAAATATTTTGTGATGTTCAGCATGGAAGGACTGTAATCATGAGTTTCAACTATGTAGTACATGTAGTTATTGTAAGCAAACAAACCTTGTGACATATCAAACAATCTCCAACAGCTGTCAACACTAACAGCGCTATTATGTGACTTTAAATTATTTATTTCATTTCATAGAAATACCCCAAATTTACATATTGCTTTGGGGGCCCCAGGTGGCAGAGTGGTCCAAGGCACTTGCCTTTACAAATTACTGACAAATGACCTCTGTCCATGTGGGTTGACTCTTAGGCTCATCCAGTGTGGGTAAGTGAGAAAGCTTGCCAGTAGGGTTGGTGTTTTACCTAGGGTTTTCCTGTATTCTTCCATCACCAATTACATACTGACTGCAATGTATAGCCAATCATTATGTTGAAAAATTTCATTAAAGCCATAAAATATTAAAATAATAAAATAAACTAGAGACAAACAGTCATACATATAATTATATTGTTATAAAGGATATACAATATATCAATGTAAATTATACAATTTTATATAGTGCATTAGCATTAAGTCCATTAGGATACAGAGTATCTAACTTATGAATCCAATAAGTTTCTTTTATGAGTCTATTCATGTCACCATGCACAATATCTATTGGCATGAAAGAAAAATCAAGTAGAGAGTGATTAAAAAAGACGTCATCCGTTACTTTCAAAACATTTTGTGCCTGAAGAAGCATACATTAAATGCGAAACTAGTTGCACAGAATTTTTGGCGTTTGTGTTGTTTTTTTATCACAATTATTAAAGCCATAAAAGAATTCTGGGATGGAGGTTATATAAAATATGTCTCATGTTTGTCATATTTAGTAAGTAAAATGCAACTTGTGCACTCAAAAATTTGAGAACAAAAATTCTCTAGCTTTATGTTTGTATTTTCCCTCAAATTAAGGCTTGTGTTAATGTAAAATCATAAATGTGTCATTGTAGATTCAGTTGTAAAAACTGATTTGTCCACTGATTTGCATTTGAACTTAAGTAGTGTCAAGATCGTGATCACGGTATCAATTACATGCAAGATGTTGCATTCATGCATTGTTTGCCTCAGATTTAACAATGTTTATCAGCTATGCTTTTGTCAATGTACAGAGTAAAGAAAGCAGGACAATATGAAATATTAATATTATTTAAATATTATATAAATTTATGTATTTGATAGTATTGCTGCACAACAAATATTCTCCATATGATAGTCAATCATATGTGATGGTACAGTTATGTAACAGTTTCATGTCATAATTTGGATTATATTTGCATTATTATATTTTTCTTTTTCCGAATATTAGTATCATTTTTACACAAATTTAATTCATTCACTAAATTAGCTAAAATTGTATCCTCACTTTATGATTTACTGTATATAAATGTCACATTTGATTCCATACTTATTTTTTCAGAATGTCAAGGAACCACACATGTTTGCTGCATCAACAATCAGGAGGGCTCTGGAGCTGAAGGCCCCGTTCCTTCAGTGTACCAAGTACTTCCACAATGTCTCTTGTGTGGATCTACTCAGTAAGTCACATTGTGTCTGTAATAAAAAAACTCATGCCACATGCATGCACACGCACATATACATGTGTATATATCTTTAATATCTAGCAAGATGCTGGCAGGAGTCATCTGATGGTCAAAATACCAACTGACTCTTTAATTTTATAGACAGTATCAAAATCGTCATCTCTCAAATGGTCACTAACCCGTACAAAATTTCCCAGGCAGACTTAAATCAGATTTCAAACGGGTTTTTGAAGCGCTTTCTGCTTAAACCATAATTGCTCATATTAAGGGAACTTAAGGAATTTCAAGCGGAATTCAGGTGGATGCAGGGTGGAATTTTAGGCAAAATTTGCAAATTATTTGTTCTAATATTCTGCTTAAAGAACAAGAATCTGTTTAGGATTTCCACCTGAAATAAAAATCTGCCTGAAATCCTGTACAAAATTTCCAGGCAGACTTTAGGCAGATTTCAGACGGGTTTCTTAAGCATTTTCTGCCTAACGATAAACTTAAAGACGCATAGAAGAATTTCAAGCAGACTTTAGGTGGATTTCTGGTAGAATTTTAGGTGAAATATGCAGATTAGTTGTCCTAAGATTATGCTTAAACAAAAAAAAGATCCATCTAGGATTTGCGCCTAAAATAAAATTCTACCTGAAAAAGCACTCGCCTGAAATTTCCACCTGAAATGAAAATCTGCCCAAGATTTCTGTCTAAAAAAAAGTCTGCCTAAAATGTCTAAATAAATATCCAATAAAATATCTGCTTCAGATTTCAATTAAACTGCCTAGTGATTCTTAGACATTATTGGGAATCAATGATAAATATTCACAATAATTTTTAAAATGAATAATAAATTTTATTTTGACAGACTTAAAATATGATTTAGGTTTTCCTTGTCCTCATTTTCTTTCTTGCATACAAAACCTAATCCGTGATGGCATCATTTAAGTCTTTTTCATTTCACTGAAAATTTGGTTAGATTTCACAAATATTTTGACCAAAACTTTCACCAAAATTCTGGTGAGGTTTGACAAATATTTTTGCCAAAACATTCCCTTAAGTTTTGGCGAGATCTCTAACATTTCATTGAAAGTTTTGTGAGAGTTTACTAAAACTTTGCTGAGATTTCACTAAAATTTTGATTATTAAATTTTAGTCAGTTAATTTCATTTAGCTTAATGCAGAATTATTATGCTCTCATTTTTTCTTTTCCAGCATGCATGCCCCCTGATTCACACAGTGACTTTGACCTCCACATTGCCCATGCAGTCCGAGGCTTGAAGGCCTTGAGAAAGGACCTGACAGCTGGTAAGAAATCTGGCTTAGTATTCTGGCCCAGTATTCTGTCCTGGTATTTTATGTGATTCAGGCATAACTTTATGGTTTTGAATTTGAGACATTTTGTCATTTTACTTTCAGAGTAAGAATCTAATCTTGAAATTTGTTGTCTAGGTTTGGAGTTTTGAGGTGGGTTTCGATTTTATGTGTCATTTGTTTTGAGAAACCTTTTGCTTTCTGGTTAATGTTTATTTTTAATTATGTTGATATTCCCATGCCCCTTATCTACCATTATCCCTTAGTCAAGGATTGGTAAGGTCAGGTCAGACCCAATTTATTGTTTGTGTGTTCATCTGCCTTATGTTTGCCATCTTTTAAGTGTAGAAACTTAAAACCAGAGATTGAAATCAAAATTAGATAATGACTGATATCACCTGTGTACTGATTTAATGTTCCTATTGATGTGTGGGTAAGTTGTGACCAGTTTGAATATAACCTTAATATTAAGAAATGTTCCTATTCGTAGACCACAGCAAAATGAGGTCTTCATTCACATTTACTTACTTGTAGATTCTCAACTTCTGTAATTAATGATTTTTAGATTGATAATTGCTGTCTAAGACTTGTATATAATGATTTTTTATGAGTAGTTAAAATTGTACATGATGATTTTATCATGAGTACTTGGACTTGTACATAATGAGTCATGAGTACTTTGTCAGACTTGTACATAATGAGTCATGAGTACTTTGTCAGACTTGTACATAATGATTTTGTCATGAGTATTTAGATTTTGTCCATACTGATTTCGTCATCTGGCCATGAGTACTTTACACATGGAAAATAAATCTATTAAAAAATTTGGCTTTTTTTTAGTACACTTCAGAATCTTTAGAAAGGAGATTTATCCATTATATTTGCTACTCTCATTATCATTTAAAATAATTACTGGTTTTAAAATGTTAAATTTTGAATCATGATACAAGCATTCTATACTTTTATACAGATATGCATGATTCTTTTTCATATTTCATCTAACTCCTCACTTCTGTGTGCTCTTTAGCTGCACATTTTCATCAAGCTATTCCAGTAAAATATACTTGGGATGCAGGGAAGGCACATTTTTGTGTCATAATTACCCACAGATTCAGTTTTAGCATTTTCATGTATAAATGTTTTGAATAATCAGAGTAGCCTGGCAAATTTAAAAAAAATGCCTTCCCTGGATAATGTGTGTTTAAATGGAACAGTGCTCAGGGAAAATTGTTGAAAATCTGCTAACTATTTTTGTTTTGTGCAAATACGACCATGCCTGTATCAGCTGTAGCAATGGTATGTGTCACTAAAAACTTTATGATGGCAGTTAATTTTCATTTTTAAATAAGACTTTTTGGCAATCAAACATTCAGGGTTGGTAGTACTTTGCCCAATTGCAGTGCAAATTCACTTTTGGCCATGAATGTAATGTATTTACCAGGTTGAATTAATGCCAAAGGGGACTAAATTTCTAGGATGAAAACCATGGGGAAATAAACAGTTGGGCACTTGTTCACTGAATTATTAGTTTGAAAGAAACATAATTCAGAAAACATAGGAATTATTATAATAATTGCTGGTGGATAAGGAGTGTACTAAAGTTAATTTAAAAGAGGATCCAGAACAGAAAACTCTTTAGTGCAAATTCTTTTCAAGTGATCCAGATGCTGTAGAAACAGATAAGATGTCTCTTTTATTTTATCACTGTTTGTGTATTAAGAACTATCTAGTATTTTCTTTTGTCTCCTTGAAATTTTGTGTGTTTCCCAGATTGGAAAGACAAGCGGACACTATGTCCTTTCATTTGCATTTCAGTTTTCATTTCATTTGCAAACAGTTTTCTTTTCATTTGCATTCCATTTCTATTTAACTGTCAATTTGACCTACCAATGTGCCATTGTGAAATCTTACTTTGGCTAACCCTGCTGAATAGATGGTTGTATTGACATGGGGTTTTCATGTCTCGTTTCATATTGTTTATCTTCGTCATTCTGTCTTTTGCATTTGTTCCATCTGTTGGCACTCATCATTTCATTTACATTTCATTTGCATTTCATTTGCATTTCATTTACATTTCATTTGCATTTCATTTACATTTCATTTGCATTTCATTTACATTTCATTTGCATTTCATTTACATTTTTTTGCATTTATTCATAATTCAGTCTTCATTCCACTTTGATTTCAAAGGTAGAATGACCTTGTTTAGGGTTTGTAAACATGGAGGTGCTGGGAGTTGGAAAACCCTGAGAAAATCTTTGATCTTGGAAGGGTGACCATATACCCTAGCACACGTAACCCATGACAGTAGAAGTGGAAAGATAGCATGTTGCCATTATACTGTGCAGATGTTTCTAGAAGAAGCAAGTCTGACAGCTTAAAAACCTTCAACATTTTAAATTTATGCAGTTGAAAAGCTATTTTTTTTACACATTGACATAAATGTTATTGTTTAAAGAACTGAATTAATTCATGAATTTAAAGTCACAATGAAATACAAACAAAACTTATATTTAAAGCAACCCCTTCCCCATACAGTAGTAAAGTATCGCTTAACACCAGTGGTGTTTATGGGACTGAGAAGCATATATCATAATAAATTTATGAAAGATGAGGATCAGTCTAAATTGAATTGATTACAAATTAGTTTGCATGCATGATTTAAAGAACTTGTATGCACAGTATGAATATAATGACTTTGGTGCTGTAGTAATAGATGCAAAATACAGTTATTTCACTTAGCATATATTTTAAATACTTATAATCCTCAATAAAACTTTATGATGTCCAATGAAATTTGGAAACGTGCAAGAAATGTAATGGCAATAAAGTTCCCGCAAATGAACTATCAATCACATTTTGAGCCTTAATTAATCACTCATGACCTTGAATAATAATTGTTACCTTTCATTCCATGAAATCATCCAACATTATGTATGGGCCATGAAAGCATTATATTATCTACTGTTAGACACTGTCCTATCCTGAATTGTTATATTAATGTGGAAGCAATTACTGTATTTGACTTCAGCATTAGACATTTCATGATATTCACTATTCCGTTAAGCAAATGGAACATGGGCAGTATTTTACTACAAAATATGTCTTGTGCATATGACTTAAATTGCTGAAAAAAACCTCATCAGCAGATGAATCATTTTTTCTCAAAGAAAATATTGATTACATCCATCTGGAGGGACAGTCATATGTGGAGATATTCTACCTTATTTGAATTGGGTTATGGATAGATGTTTTTTATGTTTAGTGACACCTTACCTGTAAGTAGATCTCAACTGTCCTTCCTTTCATTTAATTGTGCACTGACTTGAATCATGACAACTGAATCCAGGGGTTTCAACTTGTCCATACCTTGGATCATGACAACTAAATCCAGGGGTTTCAACTTGTCCATACCTTGGATCATGACAACTAAATCCAGGGGTTTCAACTTGTCCATACCTTGGATCATGACAACTGAATCCAGGGGTTTCAACTTGTCCATACCTTGGATCATGACAACTGAATCCAGGGGTTTCACCTTGTCCATACCTTGGATCATGACAACTAAATCCAGGGGTTTCAACTTGTCCATACCTTGAATCATGACAACTGAATCCAGGGGTTTCAACTTGTCCATACCTTTGATCATGACAACTGAATCCAGGGGTTTCAACTTGTCCATACCTTGGATCATGACAACTAAATCCAGGGGTTTCAACTTGTCCATACCTTTGATTGAGACCACGGCCTCTGGCTGCTGTGCTGTTTGAAAACAAAAAGTACTTCTGCCTTTAGATCATGCTTAAAGAGCAGCAAGTCCTTTGCCGAGATCTGATCAACAAAATAGACGATTCCTAAGGATCAGGCAGGCATACGATGCTTGGATGCTTTACTTCAAGTTTCCTGGTCTCTGTCTACTGTGTTTTCAAAATGGTGATTGTTGAGAATTAAAACTCAGTTTTGACATAATTATTTATATATGAACAAGATGTAAATTTTGTTTTGAAAAAGCTTCATTTGCTGTCATTGGCTTTGTTTTTGTGCCTAATATATCATTGTCAAGAGATTCATTTTTTAATGTGCTCTTTAAGAACACTGGAAAGCATAATTACAGTCCTAATTTAAGCTGTGTAATTAAGCCTGTTTGCATATATATATGTGTGTGTGTGTGTGTGTGTGTGTGTGTGTGTGTATGTATGTGTGTGTGTGTGTGTGTGTGTATATATATATATATATATATATATATATATATATATATATATATATATATATATATATATATATATATATATATATATATATACAAACTTGCCAGAGGATGTCTGTATCTTTGATTCAGTCCTCCATATTTATGTTAAGATTGAGCAGTGATTAACATATTAATTAACTGAATTACTGCTTTAGCAATTAAGCCTGTTTACTTAAAAATGCATGGAAGTGAATGTTGGTATAATCTTTTAAGAGAAATATACATTATTGCTGAATACAGCATGACCCCTCTACAACATGGTGGTTGGGGTCAATAGAACCCAACCAAATTATGGACCGAACTGTGTTATAACCAACCAAGTCAATTAGCTGAAGAAAATGATGTCATGTATCAAAACAATTGCCAAGGCGAAGGTAATAAAAGTAGGCTGAAAGATACGTGCTTTTGATTAAATCAGACTAGTCTGAAATACATCTGTATATTGTACAACTTACATTTGTGTAGTACAATCCATAATCCATTTAGTACTGTACTTGTACACGAAAAATCTATGAATTCAAGTGTAGATCACGCTATAAAATTAATGTATCAATTCGCATTAGGAAACACAAATAATATGAAGTATGGTAGTCCTCATTTGATCTTTATCTGATTGACACTAAACAATTCACAGCAATATTTTTATCGACCGCTCCGGTGACCTAGTGGTTAGAGCATCTGCCTCGAATGCAGGAGGTCATGGGTTTGATCCCCAGCCAAGTCATACCAAAGACTTACAAAAATGGTACTAACAGCTGCCTCACTTGGCGCTCAGCATTAAGAGGTTAGTGTTAGGACTGGTCGGCCTGGTGTCAGGATAATATGTCTGGGTGGGACATCATGCTACATGTCTGTGGCATGATACCCCAGTGCTAGACATCACTATAAACTGTCACACTGCAGACATCGTAGCAATATGACTGAAAAATTGTTAAAGCTATGTTAAAATTCCAAATAACACACACACACAATAATGTTACCATTATCATATGGCTATAGTTGTTTACATGCTAAAAGTACATGTACTTAAATTGGCCTAGAGTTTTGTCAGCTAGAGACAGCTATCATCTTGCCAAGGCTATCCAGTGAATGAGGCTATTCATAGGAAAATGAAAACACGAACAAATTAAAAAGTTTAACAAATATCTTGGTGAGATACCCTTCTTCAATTAACTTGACAGCCAGATATCAGGTTTCAAAAGATTGGAAATTTAATTTGCATTTATGCTGGCATTGTGAGTGATCATAAGCATGAACTGTTTTTCTGTGAAAAGGAAACTTCTGAAAATGCAACAATCCATCAGATTCAATTGCTTTTATTTATGTTTGGTGCTGACCTCCTTTGATGAAAGGTTCTTTGTTTTTGTTGATGATTGTAGTCTGCTTTCTTTGATGAAGGGTTGGGGCATATTGTGTTATTGAAATTACGATTAAAGGACAGCTTCAGAAGACCAAATAGATGCGTTTCTTATTGTGGTTGCAATATCAAAAAATTGTAGAACATTGGTTGAGACTGATTTTTTTTCTTCATTAGCGTAGTATTTATACAGAAAGATTGGTGTTTCAAATGTAATCACCTTTCTTTTAAGTTTCAGCAAAACTATTTTTTCTGGCTACATTTAAACCAAAAGGAATTAGCCACCATTTGGTCGGTTGTAGCAGTTGTTGTTCCTGCATCCAAGGTTGGTTGATTGTAGCTAGTCTCAGTGGGATGACTTCTGGAGTGTATCATGGCATATAGTACTCAGGCCAGATGTTAGAAGAAGCAGATTATGATATAACAATGCACTGTTAACTTAAGATGGTTTGTAAGTATGAACAAAGAATTTGTTCATATAACAATAGATACATTCCAGGCATGTTATATCAAGTTTGCAGCTTCCTTTCATGGTGCCTCTGAATTTCTCCACTCCAAACCCAACATACAAGTTTAAACAAGCAGCAGTGTTGCAAAAAAATTGCTGGATGGTTATTTTGTTGCCAATAAGGGAAAAAAAAGATCACAATTTCTTACATTGGTGAAACCTAGCACAATCTCAGACTAAACGTTTTCCACGTTATTTTTCGTACTATTAAGAATAATTTTTTTTTTCATGTATGAGAACAATACACGTATATGAAATTTCAGGAGCCATGCCATGATCATCTTACATTAGAATTCATATGCAGTCTCTTCCCCAAAATCATAATAAACCTTTTACATGTTATTTTTCATAAGTTTAAGAAAGAATTTCTTTTTCCTTGTACAAGAAAAATACATGTATATAACATTTTTGGGAGCCATGCAATGATCATGTTTTATCAGGATTAATACTTTAACAAAGCCTGCTATAGCGGTAGCAGGTTCACACTGTATTTTATAATGTTTGTTTTGTGTGGTTTTTTTCAAATGACGAATCCATAAAATTAAATATCAACAAATGTTTATTTTTTTAAAACCAAATCATATAATTTGATACCCTCAAATTGAAGTGAGTCACAGTAACTATAAAGATACTTATGCCTTTGTGCGTCTATCTTTCATAGATATATTCCTGTCTTACTGTGACAAGGATGTTGGGAAGGACAGAAGCTCCATGATTCATCCAGTCATGCTGTACGATGATCTGAAAGCTCGTGGATATAAATGGTATTTACTTGTCTTTTTTATCACTCCAACATATTCTATATATATATATATATATATATATATATATATATATATATATATATATATATATATATATATATATATATATATATATATATATTATCACAGTAATTAGATCTTGATCGCTAGATCATGTCGACTTGTCAGCATAAGAAAATTCAGTCATGACAAGTCATGAAGCATCAAGTCATGATCCTGATTTTCTGATGCTGTGAGACATGATCTAGCAATCAAAATTGAATTTGTCTGATAATGATGTTTTTGTTAAAATCGGTTTTTAGATAATTTCATAAAAATTCATATACTTAACTGAAAAATAAAAGAATTTGTTTAACATTTCAACCCTTTTGATACAAACTTTGTCCTAAAACATAAACTGAATTACTTTTTGATCAGTTAACATGCACATAAATGTTTTATGAATGAAGAGCATGAAACAACAGTAACTCATTTTCACTGCTATCACTGTCAGGACAGTGCACTACTTCAAATGATGTATGTTATTCAAGTGATCAGTATTTGAAATTTAAGGGTGGTGCATAAGACAATATAGAAGACTTGAAGACAGTAACACAATGTATTTTGATTGATGCCAGGTAGTTTTGTGCCCAGTGTTTGAATTTTTAAGAGTGCTACAAAAGACAATATTGAAGACTTGAAGACAGTAACACACAATGTATTTTGATTGATGCCAGGTAGTTTAAATAATGTGCCCAGAGTTTGAATTTTTAAGAGTGCTACAAAAGACAATATTGAAGACTTGAAGACAGTAACACAATGTATTTTGATTGATGCCAGGTAGTTTTGTGCCCAGTGTTTGAATTTTTAAGAGTGCTACAAAAGACAATATTGAAGACTTGAAGACAGTAACACACAATGTATTTTGATTGATGCCAGGTAGTTTAAATAATGTGCCCAGAGTTTGAATTTTTAAGAGTGCTACAAAAGACAATATTGAAGACTTGAAGACAGTAACACACAATGTATTTTGTTTGATGCCAGGTAGTTTTGTGCCCAGTGTTTGAATTTTTAAGAGTGCTACAAAAGACAATATTGAAGACTTGAAGACAGTAACACAATGTATTTTGATTGATGCCAGGTAGTTTTGTGCCCAGTGTTTGAATTTTTAAGGTTGGTACAAAAGACAATATAAAAGACTTGAAGATGGTAACACATAATGTATTTTGATGGATGCCAGGTAGTTTAGTGCCCAGTGTTTGAATTTTGGAGGTTGGTGCATAAGATAATATTGAAGACTTTAAGATGGGACTAAGCAGTGTATTTTGTCTGATGCCAGGTATTTGAGTTATGGCAGTTTTACTGTAACTCCCTAATTTTCCACTGAATACATTTAATTATGTTTTTCTTTTCAGCTACTTTCCCCCATCTGGTCTGAGCAAGTCCATGGATGACATGGCTCGTGCATTGTTTGATGCCTCAGTCTTTGTGGCATTCATGTCAGCCAACTACAGCAATGATGAGGCTTGTTGCAGCATCTTCAAATATGCCAGGCTTGTCTTGAAAAAGCCCATGGTTGTTGTTGCAATCGGTGATGGATATGATTGGAAGCAGAGTCAGCTTGGAATACTCCTGACAGATGAGGTCCTCCCCAGTTTGTTCTTTAGATTTTATTTCATAACATTACTTTAATCAGTATTGTTCATCTGTCTGTCTGCCTGAGTGAATAGTTCCTACTTTCCGAGCCATGGTTGCTTAGAGGTTAGCAAGCCAGATCTATGACTGATAGAGTACGGGTTACTTAGAGGTTAGCAAGCCAGACCTATGACTGATAGAGTATGGGTTACTTAGAGGTTAGCAAGCCAGACCTATGACTGATAGAGTATGGATTGCTTAGTGGTTAGCAAGCCAGACCTATGATTGATAGAGTACGGGTTGCTTAGAGGTTAGCAAGCCAGACCTATGACTGAGAGAGTATGGGTTGGAATCCTATCATCAGATCAGTCTAGGCTGTTAATTTTGGTGTGTCCTAACTCCAATTGTCACAGCATTAAATAAACTAGTTGTGTATCTGTACTGTAAAACACCCAAACAAATCAATCTATTAAATAAAACATGATTTTTTGTTTAATGCTATGTCTCACCAGCTATTCTCATGCATAATAAAAGATTTTAAAAATCTAGCATACTCACTAGATCATGAAAAGTGCGTCACTTTGACCAGATAGTGTTGATTAGTACTCATCAAGTTGGATTTACCTGTCCAGCTTCATAATGGTCACCATACTTGTAACAGTGACAGACAAATGTTGCAACATACTTCTCAGGATAACAGTATACAGTTTCTTAATGTTAGATAGGAGAGTGTCAGAGAAATGAAGTTAAATGCAAAATCATGTTGACAATGTCTCTGTTCACACAAAAACCAGAAAAGTATCATCTGAAGATTGATGGCATTATTTTGCCTGTATTTCACAGACAAGACAAAACAAAATTTGTACAAAAATGATACCACATTCAATTTCCATGACAGGTTCCCAAAGTATTTTGTGATTTAGACAAGAAGGGTATTAGGTTTTATTACAGTGATCTGATATGCTTTATGAAGAACCTCCTCATATCTGGATATTAAACAGTTTTCAAATATTTTTCATTCACACTTATTGATTCAGTGGTGTTATGTTTTAAATTTCTTTTTCAGGTATATATCAACATGACAAATGACAAACTGCCCCATTACCAAAGCAAGTTTGATGAACTTCTGGCTGCCATACATGAAAAGACAAACCAGAAGAAGGACCTCACCCAGACAGCACCCTGTTTCTTCAGCTACACCTGGGTCAACTCAAAGACAGCAGTTGATCTTGGAACAAGGTCACAATCAATGCCTGTTTTTGAAACTATTGAATAAAACAGTTTTATTGAATTATAAAAACAATGAAAGCCTATAACTCAGCTCAGTTAGGCTAGTAAGGCTTGTCTTACCATATTATTGTAGGGAATAAAAATAGATGTATTCTTTATCCCCTGAGAGACATGGTGCTAAGCATGCTGGACACCCATTTAGTGGGTTGTGTATTTGAATCCTTTACATAGCTGCTCAGGCTAGCTGCTGTAATCTGTCTCTGGGCACATCACTTTATTTTAATTGTCTCAGCACCTAATATTTTTTCATATCCTGATGTGTCATTAAGCTCATGTTAATCAGTCAGTCGTTACTCAATGTTATTTGCTGACTTCATTCACTAGCAATGTGTAATTTTTTTTTTAAACATGTTTATATACCTATTGAGAATTTGTAAATATTTACCTTTATCTTTTATCTTTAGTACAAAATATAAGTTTATTTAAAATGTTTTACCTTCCTAAATTTTGTTTTGCAATTCTTTATCTTTACATTTTTAGAGCTTAACTGCACATAGATACAGTTCCTGTGCTGATATCCCATTAAATGCTATACATATCTTATTTTCATCGTATTATTCAACTTGTCATAGTTGTAAAAATAAACTTATTCTGTAATATGCCACTCCCTCAATAACTCAAGCCTGGATGACAAGCAAAGCTGCTTATAACTCATGGTCAGGCATGGCTCCATTCAGTCATTTTTGCTTTACAATACTTCCAGATTGGCACTTTTTTGTTAAATATGATGAAATTTGCGATCAAAATTGGTAAAAAAAATCCCCTTGATATATAACTCATTTTATCATTAAACATGGTGATTAGGACTCAGAAATTTCAGTCATCCTGTCTGCGTTTCTTCATGGCATAGGTGTACAAGGCAAATAATTTTGACATTTGGGATTTTAAAAAAAATATATATTTTTCTCATTTGTTGAAAATATTTGTTGATATAATTTGGATAAAAACACAATAATATAAATATTTAAAAAAAATGAAATTGTGAATAACAAATTAATTAAAGTGATTGAGATAGATCATTTTCAAATAAGATTTATATTTTTATATTTAATCAAATTTTTGTTATTATTTATAATGTGACTAAAATAACAAGACTTATTTTCAGTCAAAAACTATTTTTTCTTATAGATACATACCTAGTGCAATAGGATGGGGCGATCCTCGAGAACTGAAGATGTACCTGGAAACAAATGGAATCAGGTGTTGGATTGATGTGGAGAGAGTTGGACAGGTAAGATCGTCCAGACAATGGAAATGACAAACATATATACTCACTTATAGAGTCCAAATGTAAACTACACAGACCCAGATCTCTCATTGCTTATTGCACCAGCAGATATGGGTCTGTTTGCCATATACATTAGTCTCTCATTATAATACATTTTATAGGAGTCATAAAAGTGGACTGTTGTATAGGTGAGGTTACCTCATATTGAGGTATTTTATACATAATATTACTAATAGGATCTATGACCATAATTGCCTTACAAAAGGGACTTCCTTATGGTGAGTACTGTGCAAACATTTACTGGAGTACAATGAGGAAGAGTCTGAGGATTAAAAGCCTTTTGAGTACTACTCCATGGAATGGATATTATTATATTTTGAGTACTACTGCATGAAATGGAAAACATTTTATTTTGAGTACTACTCCATGCAATGGATAACATTATATTTTGAGTACTACTCCATGAAATGGTTAACATTATGATTGAGTGCTGTTATCAGTTACTAAGTAAATAACTACACAATGACTACAAAAGGGTATTTTGTTAACACTTAAACGCTTGTATTTGTACGGATACAGGGTACATAAAAATAAATTGCATATGACAAGAAAGGTTAAGCTAGCTTGATTATATAAGAATGGGATTCAAGTTGTCATTTTTGTCATACACTGAATGTTGGACTTAGGGGTATTGATTTTTTTCCTCCTGAAAATGGACATCATGTAAAGTCTATATGTTATAATTTATGTACATTTCATTCAGTGCAAAATTTTATTAACATATTTGATTATGTATATTATATACACCTAAACAAAGCATGGAACCAGATCTGTTGTCACATAATGTACTGGTAGATAGGCCCAAATCTGTTGTCACTTAATGTACTGGCAGATAGACCCAAATCTGTTGTCACATAATGTACGGGCAGATAGACCCAAATCTGTTGTCACTTAATGTACTGGTAGATAGGCCCAAATCTGTTGTCACTTAATGTACTGGCAGATAGACCCAAATCTGTTGTCACATAATGTACGGGCAGATAGACCCAAATCTGTTGTCACTTAATGTACTGGTAGATAGGCCCAAATCTGTTGTCACTTAATGTACTGGCAGATAGACCCAAATCTGTTGTCACATAATGTACGGGCAGATAGACCCAAATCTGTTGTCACTTAATGTACTGGTAGATAGACCCAAATCTGTTGTCACATAATGTACGGGCAGATAGACCCAAATCTGTTGTCACTTAATGTACTGGCAGATAGACCCAAATCTGTTGTCACATAATGTACGGGCAGATAGACCCAAATCTGTTGTCACTTAATGTACTGGTAGATAGGCCCAAATCTGTTGTCACTTAATGTACTGGCAGATAGACCCAAATCTGTTGTCACATAATGTACGGGCAGATAGACCCAAATCTGTTGTCACTTAATGTACTGGTAGATAGGCCCAAATCTGTTGTCACTTAATGTACTGGCAGATAGACCCAAATCTGTTGTCACATAATGTACGGGCAGATAGACCCAAATCTGTTGTCACTTAATGTACTGGTAGATAGGCCCAAATCTGTTGTCACTTAATGTACTGGCAGATAGACCCAAATCTGTTGTCACATAATGTACGGGCAGATAGACCCAAATCTGTTGTCACTTAATGTACTGGTAGATAGACCCAAATCTGTTGTCACATAATGTACGGGCAGATAGACCCAAATCTGTTGTCACTTAATGTACTGGCAGATAGACCCAAATCTGTGGTCACATAATGTACTGGCAGATAGACCCAAATCTTTTATCACGTAATATACTGGTAGATAGACCCAAATCTGTTGTCACTTAATGTAATGGCAGATAGACCCAAATCTCTTGTCACATAATGTACTGGCAGATAGACCCAAATCTGTTGTCACATAATGTACGGGCAGATAGACCCAAATCTGTTGTCACTTAATGTACTGGCAGATAGACCCAAATCTGTGGTCACATAATGTACTGGCAGATAGACCCAAATCTGTTGTCACATAATGTACGGGCAGATAGACCCAAATCTGTTGTCACTTAATGTACTGGCAGATAGACCCAAATCTGTGGTCACATAATGTACTGGCAGATAGACCCAAATCTTTTATCACGTAATATACTGGTAGATAGACCCAAATCTGTTGTCACTTAATGTAATGGCAGATAGACCCAAATCTCTTGTCACATAATGTACTGGCAGATAGACCCAAATCTGTTGTCACATAATGTACGGGCAGATAGACCCAAATCTGTTGTCACTTAATGTACTGGCAGATAGACCCAAATCTGTGGTCACATAATGTACTGGCAGATAGACCCAAATCTGTTGTCACATAATGTACGGGCAGATAGACCCAAATCTGTTGTCACTTAATGTACTGGCAGATAGACCCAAATCTGTGGTCACATAATGTACTGGCAGATAGACCCAAATCTGTTGTCACATAATGTACGGGCAGATAGACCCAAATCTGTTGTCACATAATGTACGGGCAGATAGACCCAAATCTGTTGTCACTTAATGTACTGGCAGATAGACCCAAATCTGTTGTCACATAATGTACTGGCAGATAGACCCAAATCTTTTATCACGTAATATACTGGCAGATAGACTGAGATCTGTTGTCACATAATGTGCTAGCAGATAAGGATGTACACTAATTTTTCTGCATACATTTTCAGTAAAATAGTGAAAAGTTTGTGGTTGAATGCCTGTATATAACAATATTTAAGCATCCATTTAATTAATCTTTAATTTCCACATTATACAAACTTATAATTGAACAAATTACCAATGTGTAAATATGTACATTTTTTTTAGTAATTGTTGTGAGCTTTTTTAAAAAAATATATGTGCTGGCATCCAGGTGCAGTATTTATTAAAGAAAACTTCAACTGGTTCATTTACCACATATGTTTGGTTAGAAGTCAGGTCAAACTGCAAACAAAATAGACCATGATCTGCCATAGCATCATGCATAAGCAGATCAGGGTCTTTATTGTTTGTTCTACTTGTTGTTTCTAACATGCTGTTTAAACCCTTACCTGCCAGTGCATTATGTGGTGACAGATCTGGGTCTGTGCATTTTGAAGTTGGACTCCACTTCTAAGAGAGGATATACAGTATCTATTTGTAAGTGCAATGTCATCAATTAATATCAAACCCTCATTCAAAATTGTCTATCTTGGTATGCATTTAGAGCATAAATATAATTGTCATTTAAGTTATAGTTTTGAACAAAAAATAACTTTTTCAAGTTAGTTAACATAATTTTCTAAATTTGTATGTTCACTAACATTTTCTGAGTTACAGAATATAAAGGGGTAATTGTATGGTATTGTATAAATGGGTAATTGTATGGTATTCTATAAATGGGTAATTGTATTGTATTACCTTAAATGTGCAATGGGTGAGTGTATGATATTATCTTAAATGTGCAAAGTGGTAATTGTAACGGTATTACATTAAATGTGTAAAGGGGTAATTTTATGGTATTATTTTGTGTACTGATGGAGATGTTTCCTTAAACAGAAAGGATTATTTGAAGATATAGCTGGTGGCTTGCTGAATGCCAGGGTTGCTGTGGTGTGTATTTCGGATGAATATGCAGACTCCAGCACTTGTTGCAATGAATTCCGCTATGCATCCAAAGTACTTGATCTTCCCATAATCCTGGCTGTGACAGGTTCAGGTTCAAAATGGAGAGCGTCTGAGGTACTGTAATAGTTATGTCTGTATTTACTAGGCATTTAATTACACATTTAACATCTTTAGATGCTAAATAATGATGTTTGTTTCATTTTAGGATTACGTGTACAAAAATAAAAATGATATTCTATATTAATGAAAAAGGTATACTCGTACACATACATTATATTTACAGATTCTTTTGAGATTATTTCGTAAATCACAATTCCATTTATCATTGAGTTCAAGTTGTTTTACTTATGCATTGATTCATGACTGTCATGTGCAGTTCTTTGTATTTGCATTTTTGGAGATTTGCTTTTAAACAGTATCATGTATCCTATATTGTACTGATGTGGCATTACCCCTACAGCTACTACTGTCCCCAATTAATATAGTCTTTCTCATCATTTTCATCTTGATTGATAATTGTTTAATGATATTAATTGTATATTGTGTAATGATTGCCCAGATTAATAAAATACCTGCTTAAATTATGTCATGTTCATTTTAATTCTGTATATACTTTTTCACTATAGAACACATGCTTGAAAGTGAGTTTTCTCAATTGAATCTGAAAGTAATGTTTTTCATTGTCAATGTTATCATATATCTGAAATTACAAGCATAGACTGAAATAAATATATTTATGTCATCATCTAATGCAAGTCCTTTCATTTTTTGAAAACTGATGTTTTTTTTGTGTGTGTGTGTCTGTGTGTGGAGTTTCTTCAAATTTTAAGTTTTTGAGTAAATTCTCCAACACATTCCTTTTTAAATTATGTCCTATGCATTAAACTACTTAAATGCATTTCCAAAATATTCTTTTAAAGTTTTATGTAAAATTTAAAAAAAAATTTTAAAGCTTATTTTTTACATGACTTGCATCTTATCAATTTACGCACATATATGTTCCAGTAATTACTAGTATTGATGATTACATTGTAAAACATATGTTGTTGGATTGCTTTCTAAATGCATTTGCATGGTTCATTCATAACATCATTGGTTACAAGAGAATGACCGTGTCAAAACTGCAATGAGAAAGATATGATAGAATGGCACACTTAAAATGTGTATATTTTGGTAGCCATAGTTTGTTCTGGAAGATTTAATGGCTTGAGGGAAATCATGTAATGATGTTGTTTAAAGAATGAACAAATTCTTTTACTGACTTATGGATAAACTCTCAGTCATGGTGCAAATTAGGCAGGCCAGCCTCCAAATAGGTGTGTAGTAAAGTGTTAAGATCACTTTTGGCTGACAACAATATAAAATGTAACATGAAATAAGTCGGTATTATCCAAATTCATCAATGCTGATTTAAAATATCATGTTTGTACGCAGAACTCTCTTGAAGTGATCTCCTCATATTGACAGAGAATTGAGGAGTTTATTTGAATGGTTCCTGATGATAATATTCCATGATAGAACCCTTTTCATGTTAATCATGAAGTCATTCCAATACTCTTTGCAGTTTGTAAATTTAAACACGTTACCTTTGTTTAATTCATTATTATTCAGGTGATTAGGCTTACATTGGTGTCCTTGTTACCCTTGATTAAAATGTTTGGATTTGTGTGGTTATTTACTTTATCATGTACTGTAAGTAAAGCATTCCAATGTGGACAGGTTTTTTTTAAGTGTAATTTATGTAAGCTTTAAAGGTACCTTTTCTTTCCCAGATTGGAGTGTTATCACTCAACTACCCAATAGTGAATTTCCAGGAGAAAAGTGATACAGCCCATGACCGGCTGCTACAGCTGGTGAAAGAACAACTCTCATCTCACATGGAACAGGAAGCCAGCCTCAAGGAAAAGAAAAACAAGATCAATGAAGAACAGAAAAATCTTTCTTTCCAGGTATGTTATCAGTATTGCATAATCTGTCAGTATTGCATAATCTATCAGTATTGCATAATCTGTCAGTATTGCATAATATATGAGTATTGCACAATCTGTCAGTATTGCATAATCTGTCAGTATTGCATAATATATCAGTATTGCATAATCGGTCAGTATTGCATAATCTGTCAGTATTGCATAATATATCAGTATTTCATAATCTGTCAGTATTGCATAATATCATATAACACCCAGCAATATGAACTTGTATTTTTATTAAAAAGTAGAACTTATCTGCAGTTGTGCTAATTGGAGTATCTGAAATGAGAGACAATTTTATGAGAATTTTTAACATGTTTTTCACATAATATCTATCTTTTGTGAGATTTTTGGAGCAAAGATAAAAATTATTAAACAGGTTTAATAGATGTTATATAACAATGGGTACAGATTTAAGCTGGTATTGAAAACAAGTTAGACAAAAACCATTTAATTAATGTATTCATATGGATCAGGCAGGATTTCTTTGATTTGTTTGATACTGTGACATTTTGTATTCTTATGACTGAGACAAGATGCTTTTAACTTGTATGATTATGTTGTCTAACATGATGGCTTTGTATTGCACATGACTAATATATATACATTGGAACCTCCCATAATGGTAAGCCGTCTTGAGCAAACACATTTCATATTTAGCCTTCATGCCATCTTTATTGTCAAGCCATATTAGTGAGAAGCAAGCCTTAGCATTTACTCTTTCACCAGAGTAATCAGCATAATTGTCAACAGCAAAAGTTTTCTTCAAAGGTTTCAACAGTGCTTATATTTGTGTTTTTAACATGCAGGCCCTGGTTATCTTGCATTTATCTCTCCTTTACAGCCATCTCTCTTACTCTGCCAAAATCATATTTTTTTCTTCATGTCCATAGATAACTGATGAGAGATTGCAATGTAATAAGAAATTAGTAATTGATGTCTCAGGTTATGGAGCCTCAAACGTTGGTGGCAAGACATAATAATTTTGAAAGTTTTTTATTTAATGTTCTAATTTTAATTGCTGTTACATAGGAATATGTTTTATCCTTATGAGTAAGACTGCATTTCCTTTATGACCAATCGAAGCAAAACATACTGGTAACTTAGGATAGTTTTCAGGTTTCATACCAGCTGTTTTAAAGTGAAAGTTACCAGACCCTACAACACAAGAAAAAAGGTACTTAGGGAATCAGTACTTCTAGTACTTTGATTCATCTATAATGCATGTCCAAGTGTTAACAGTCCAGGCCAGTGCCAACATAACCAGGATCTTCACTGTTTATTCTAGTTGCTAAAGATTTCAAGCAAACAATGTAGGCCTAGGCCCTGGACCTGTATTTACAGATTTCTTGAACTTTAGTGAACATTTAGGCTCTGTTGTTTATGAGGGAATGAAATTACATGGTAATATTTCATTGCTACATTATATTGTCAGATATATGCACTCTGCTTCATTAATGTTTCACAAATTTTATGCTAGCTAGAAAACAAATATTTGAGTTCAAGTAGGTGCTCAAACTAACAAGTTTTATGCGTATGGAGTCTGGCCTGGAGATCTTAGAACTCAGAGCCTCACTTTGAGCTTGAGTTTCCACTATCAGCCAATCACAAATGAGCTTTCAAAAATAATGTAAAATTGGTCATAACACATCTCAGACTCAATACTTCAGCTCAGAAAAAATACTGTAAAGCTTCAGACAATATCATTCTCATCATACTGTGCCAAATAAAATAAACTTACCTGTTGGCTTAAAGAGATAGATGAAGGCTCTTAAACAGCTGGGAATTATATTTCTCAATTTTAAGGCAACATTGTCCTTGATAGACCATACAATCTTTCTGCAAAGACTGCAGTGTTACATGTTTGATCACACATTAATAAAATAGTTCTGTTGATACCCATGGATCAAAGTGGGTCTTTATTGGCAGTATGCAGCTTGTTGTTCAGTCAGGAGTCTCAGCAGGTCTTTATGTGTAATATTCCAAGTAATTCACTGTCAAGTCAGAAGTCTCAGCAGGTCTTGATGTGTTAAATGCATTCCAAGTAATTCACTGTTAAGTCAGAAGTCTCAGCAGGTCTTGATGTGTAATATGCATTCCAAGTGATTCACTGTTAAGTCAGAAGTCTCAGCAGGTCTTTATGTGTAATATTCCAAGTGATTCACTGTCAAGTCAGAAGTCTCAGCAGGTCTTTATGTGTAATATGCATTCAAGTAATTCACTGTTAAGTCAGAAGTCTCAGCAGGTCTTTATGTGTAATATGCATTCCAAGTGATTCACTGTTAAGTCAGAAGTCTCAGCAGGTCTTTATGTGTAATATGCATTCCAAGTAATTCACTGTCAAGCCAGAAGTCTCAGCAGGTCTTTATGTGTAATATGCATTCCAAGTAATTCACTGTCAAGTCAGAAGTCTCAGCAGGTCTTTATGTGTAATATGCATTCCAAGTAATTCACTGCTAAGTCAGAAGTCTCAGCAGGTCTTTATGTGTAATATGCATTCCAAGTAATTCACTGCTAAGTCAGAAGTCTCAGCAGGTCTTTATGTGTAATATGCATTCCAAGTAATTCACTGTTAAGTCAGAAGTCTCAGCAGGTCTTTATGTGTAATATGCATTCCAAGTAATTCACTGTCAAGTCAGAAGTCTCAGCAGGTCTTTACGTGTAAAATGCATTCAAAGTAATTCACTGTTAAGTCAGAAGTCTCAGCAGGTCTTTATGTGTAATATGCATTCCAAGTAATTCACTGCTAAGTCAGAAGTCTCAGCAGGTCTTTATGTGTAGTATGCATTCAAAGTAATTCACTGTTAAGTCAGAAGTCTCAGTAGGTATTTATGTGTGATATGCATTCAAAGTAATTCACTGTTAAGAAAGAAGTCTCAGAAAGTCTTTATGTGTAATATGCAACCGGCTGTTCTTTCTGAAGTCTCAGCAGGTCTTGATGTTCAATATGCATTCCAAGTAACTCACTGTTCAATCAGGAGTATTACAAGGAACCATGATTTCATAAATACTGATTTGTTTGCAGATAATGTAATTCTTTACTTATCTTGATATTAAAGTTTTACTGGAGAAAGTTTATACTGAACTTGGTAATCCCACACTTTCTCTTACAGTTAATGGGCGATGCACTCAGTATGTTGAATGTGAGAAGCTTTGAGGTCTATATATGACAGTAACTTACATTGGAATCATCAGGTGTACTACTCATTTAAAGGACTGTTCTCTAAATTTGCATTACGAAATACAATTTAAAAATATGTCCCAAAAGAAACCCATTTATATTACAGTTTTTCCTTCTAATCATGGATTCATCATTATTGGATGAATGTACAGCATCTCAGTTAGAGAATTTATAGACTTCAAATTGGCAACCCATGTCATTTTTTATACATCTGACGAGTCTTTTGATATCGTATTTACTGAACTTTAATGGCACATATATTAACCAAGGATTGATCTTCATAAAGCAGTCCTTGTACATAAGTACATGAATTAAATGGTGCCACAATATCTACAAGATAATGTTAAGTTTATGTCATCACAGAATCAGTTGAGATCTGTTGAAAGTAGCAAACTTTATCAGTGTCAACCCAAAATTGAAATATTCAACATCTTTTTATAAATAGATTATTATCATTATTATTATTATGATTATTATTATTATTATTATTATTATTTCCAGGCCCAGATCTGTCAGTGCATTTTATAAATACAGATTTGGGCCTGTGCTGGTTGCAGTTTGTTGTGCATTATATATAGGAAGAAACATTATTGTTGTTGTTGTTCAAGGGTTTGATGCCATTTTTCAAGACAGGATAGGCTATACATGGCGGCCAGTATAACTGGTGGAGGAAAAACCCTGGAAAACCCAGGGAACCACCGACCCATGAGAAGCTAAAGAAACATTATTATTATTATTATTATTATTATTATTATTATTATAAAATTAAGAACAAAATGCATTTCTGTTCACAGGAATTGTATGAGCTGGCCCAAAGGAAGTTACTGAGGCAGATTTCCCTGTATGCAGAAAGTCAGGATATTGCACCATATCCACAACTTTTTGTTATCGATTTCCTAGAAGAAAATGAAAGTACTTAAATTACTCTTTGACTATATAAATATTCTACAGTATTTAAGAAATTACGATTAGAATATATAAATATTACATATGTACTTGAGAAATTACTCTTATAGTCTATAAATTACTTGTGGACTGTTACCACTCTATGGTCTTGAACTAAATAACAGAATAGAGTGAAAACAATCAAGTTTTGTAAAATTCAACAAATAATTTATTTCCCAAGAAAACAAAGTAAACATTTAAAAAGAACTTACAGCATCATGAATTAAATCCCAAATAGTCCAAAAATATCTAGCCTGGAATAGTGCTGATGTGCTAACAGTCTTGATTTATCGCAATGATATCGTCCAAAATATCCTTGAATAAATGTACAGTAATACCAAAATAGTGATTTAATTATAAAGTGATGAGCTCTTTATAATTCCAATGAATATTTAAAATAAATGAATTAAATCCTCTGAATTAACTGAAATCCACTAAGACTGATGTTAAGATATGGAACGAGTAAATTCTAATGTAAATAACTTGTTATACCTCTCCATCTCTCCTATGTTGCAATAATCATTTTCTGAAAATACTCTGTCATCTTAATAGAATTTTCCATCATATTGGGAAAGGGCAGGTAGACTATGTTTTTTCTGATGGGAATATACCAGTGTCCTGAATTTGAACTCAAGTAAACATGTTTACCTATGTGTAGTAATAATTTTAATGTATACTCTACAGTCATAGAGAAAAATATGCTATTTACAAAATAACAAGCCATTAGTAAGGTAGGCCCAACTCCTACCCTCAGTTATGGACAAAGGTTGGTTACACAATACTAATTAAATATGCATAGACTATCATTATAGACAAAAACCAACACACAATACAAATTAAATATACATAGACTATAATAATGCACAAAATCCAATACACAGGACAAATTAAATATACATAGACTATATTAATGCACAAAATCTAATACACAATACAAATTAAATATACATAGACTATAATAATAGACAAAAACCAACACAATAAAAACTAGATATACACAGACTATAATAATGCACAAAATTCAATACACAATACAAATTAAATACACATAGAAGATAATAATAGACAAAAACCAACACACAATACAAATTAAATATACATAGACTATAATAATACATAAAATCCAATACACAATACAAATTAAATATACATAGACTATAATGATGGACAAAAACCAAACATACAATACAAATTAAATATACATAGACTATAATAATAGACAAAAACCAACACGCAATACCAATTAAATATATATAGAATATAATAATGGACAAAAACCAACATACAATACAAATTAAATATACATAGACTATAATAATGGACAAAAACCAACACACAATACAAATTAAATATACATAGATTATAATAATGGACAAAAACCAACACACAATACAAATTAAATATACATAGACTATAATAATAGACAAAAACCAACACACAATACAAATTAAATATACATAGACTATAATAATGGACAAAAACCAACACACAATACAAATTAAATATACATAGATTATAATAATGGACAAGAACCAACACACAATACAAATTAAATATGCATAGACTATAATAATGGACAAAAACCAAACATACAATACAAATTAAATATAGATAGACAATAATAATAGACAAAAATATATACAATACAAATTAATTATACATAGAATATATTAATGGACTAAAACCAAACATACAATACAAATTAAATATACATAACAAGACTATGTAAACAATATTACTCTTTGACTATATGGTTAACCCTTAATGTGGTCGACTCCATAAGCATAAACAAACCAAACTCATTCTTGGTACATGGAATGTACACACACTCGTGGACAAAGAAGATACACACAGGTCTCAGAGAAGAACAGCTCTCATAGCCAGGGACCTGTGCCGATACAGGATTGACATTGCCGCTCTTAGCGAGATGTCTTTAGCTGATGTTGGATCTGTCTGCGAACCCGAGGGTGGCTACACCTTATTCTGGAAGGGGAAAACAGAAGATGAACAAAGAATCCATGGAGTCAGTTTTGCGATTTGTCCTGCACTTTTGTGTCAATTCTCAGTGGTTCCTACGCATGTGAACAATAATAATAATAATAATAATAATGACCTTATTTAAAGAGGGTAACACTATTAGCTAAGAATTAATCTACCTTGAGGCCCTCAAACGAACGCTTGATGCAACTTTGCATCCTCTTCTCTAAGTCGCGGTCTATCACCATCATCATTTTTTATGCCCCTACGTTGACCAGCAGCAAAGAAGACATTTGGTCTTCTACAAATGTCTTGATGCCCTCGTAAAAGCTACCCCAGCTTGTGACAAACTTGTCATACTTGGTGATTTTAATGCCTGAGTGGGCTACGACTATAAAAGCTGGAATGGAGTATTGGGACAGCATGGAACTGAAAAAATGAACATGAATGGACTGATTCTACTGTTGATGTGTGCAGAGAATAATCTGACTATCTCAAACACACTCTTCCATCAGAAAAACAAGTATAAAGTGACTTGGATGCATCCTAGATCCAAACAATGGAATCTGATCGACTATATCATCATCCGTAACAGAGATGTCTGCGATGTTCGGATCACAACAGCCTTGAGGGGAGCCAAGTGCTGGATTGACTACCAATTAGTCAGGGCTATCCTTGATCTCAACATTGTCCTGCCACAGCGCAAAAAGACGAAAACTTAACCTAATCAAGTTTAACACTACAAGGCTGAACCATCCACAGGTGAGAGAGCACTATCAAGCACACTGACCCCTGACTGGTGACCCAACCTCAAAGTGGAACCAGCTCAAGGACATGTTAAGTGAGTCTGTGAAGGTCATCATAAGACCCAAAAGAAAAGTACACCAAGACTGGCTTGACAAAGATAATGAAGTGATAAGCATCCTCCTTCAACAAAAGCGAGAATGGCAGAACGATGTTGACTCAGTCTGAAAACATGATTGCTTCAAACACCTGCAGATCAAAGCCCAGACAGAACTCCACATTATGCAAAATAGCTGGTGGGACTGCAAAGCAGATGAAGTCCAGCATTACACAGACACTAACAACTCAAAAGAGTTTTACAGGTTCCTGAAAGATGTCTATGGACCATGAAGAGCCTGCAGCACCCTGCTAATCTCTTCTGAATGGACCACTGCTCAAGGACAAAGGGAGTATCACTGAAAGGTGGAAGGAACACTTCTCCAACCTACTGATCATGCCCTCCAGTGTAGACTCTGCAGCGTTAGACGCAATTGTCCTGAAGCCAACTGTCTTGGACCTGGGCTTGCCCCTGTCATGGAAGAAGTCGAGCAAGCCATCAAAATGATCAGCTCTGGCAAGGCACCAGGCATGCATGGAATTCCTTTTGAACACTTCAGAGCAGCTGGCCCTAACGTACTTGAGGCACTGCATATCATCCTGATCAGCATTTGGGAGAAGAAATCCATGCCACAGGAGTTCAAAGACACAATGATTGTCACCTTATATAAAAACAAAGGGAACAAAGCTGACTGTGGCAACTGCACAACTCCCTCAATAACTCATGCCCTGATAACCTGCTTATAATGTGGGATCAGGTGTGAATCCCATATTTTAAACCAGAAGATACCCCAAAAATTGATCCCTATTTGTTGAACTTGAAGAAAATCGCGATCAAAATTAGTAATGGAAACTTTGATATATTGCTTGTTTTATTGTCAAAAACGGTAGATAGGACCTGGAAATTTTAAACAACATTATGAAATATCAAATTGAAAAATAGGTCATAAAATCATTTACATTGTCTTTCCAAATGACTTTCCAGGTACCCTGCAGTTAACAATATGTAAGAAAATTTTGATCAATGAAAATGTCACTTACGCTGAATGGAGGCAGTACTTTAATAAATAAATACAAATTACATAATTTTTTTATCAATTGAAATTTGTGTTCTAGTTCTGCCTTTTAGTTCCTTTTAAGTGTAATCGTCATAAATGCAATGTGTCCTCTTGTAATTAAGCATAAAATGCGTCAATCTACCATAACAGCTATATCCGCGAGCATTTCTCTGCGAACCTAATTAAATGCCGACTGTGTTTTGATAACTGACTTGCAGAAATATTTGTTGTATTGTTGCACTGAATTAAAAGCTGGCTTCCTTTGTATTATCATGTTAATTATGTCTTTTGAATCAAATAAAGGAGGTGGAATAAAAGAAAAAGACAGGGTGTGTAAATATAAGGACAGGGTATGTGTACACAGTATGGACTAATGTATACCATTTCATGATGAAGAGAACAGGGTATGTGCATATGATATTGACTAATATAATTACCATTTCATGACTTTGATGACAGGGCATGTGCCTATGATATTGACTAATATATACCATTTCATGACTTTGATGACAGGGTATGTACCTATGATATTGACTAATATAATTACCATTTCACGACTTTGATGACAGGGCATGTGCCTATGATATTGACTTAAATATATACCATTTCATGACTTTGATGACAGGGCATGTACCTATGATACTGACTAATATAATTACCATTTCATGACTTTCATGACAGGGCATGTGCCTATGATATTGACTAATATAATTTCCATTTCATGACTTTGATGACAGGGCATGTGCCTATGATATTGACTAATATATACCATTTCATGATTTTGATGACAGGGCATGTGCCTATGATATTGACTAATATAATTACCATTTCATGACTTTGATGACAGGGCATGTGCCTATGATATTGACTAATATATACCATTTCATGACTTTGATGACAGGGTATGTGCCTATGATATTGACTTAAATGTATACCATTTCATGACTTTGATGACAGAGTATGTGCCTATGATATTGACTAATATATACCATTTCATGACTTTGATGACAGGGCATGTACCTATGAAATTGACTATACTGAGCAATCTTGGGATCCTGGATGATTTTGTAATGTGATGGACCTTAACACTACTGTCAAAATTAGAGATCAGCATTTGGTGCTAATGCATTCTCAGTTAGTCTGGGTCTCTGCCTTTCAGCGTTGTATGGATTTTATACAAGATCAATTGTGGTATAACCTTGCATCATAGGCTTTCCTTTGGAAAATACTTTACATCCCTAAATTGCTTGCTTCAGAATTTTATTTATTAACACCACTCAGAAATATTTCCTTCAATTCATTTTTCCAGAGTTGGATGAAACTGAAGAAAATGAAGAGTCTGGTAAAAAATCTGACACTCCTAAACTTCATAGAATGTCATCTCAAGTTCTTATCTCTAGAAAGTCCTCACAGTCCAGGGCTTGGGTCAGAGTCAAGAAATTCTGCGTTCATATCCTTTGTGAAGATGAAGAGGTAAGTCATTTTTTCATTTATTGCTTAAATTTGTCTTGTGTAAGTGCTGTGTAAATTGCCTTTCTTTGTTGTCAGTTTTGTTGTTATGACTATGTATTTAGTATATTTTAAAACTAAATTGTTCTATCCCATTGTATGCTGGTTAGAGAAGTTGCACAGTATTTACAAAAGTAAATGGAGCTTATGTCCATGACTTAGTCACAGAATAAATTGCTGAATTATTAGTGATTTAAAATACAGATACCATATATACTCACTTATAAGTTGATTCAAACTCAGCCAGGAAAGGGTGCCCCGAGTGGCCGAGTGGTCTAAAGTGCTCTTCGTTACGGATCACTGCCATCTCACCTCTGTCTGCATGGGTTCGAGTCTCAGGTTCGGTCAATGTGGGTATGTGAGAAAGCTTGCCAGTAGCTTCTCGCAGGTCAGTGGTTCTTTCCAGGGTTTTCCCGGATTCTTCCTCCACCATTAATACTGGCTGCCTTGTATAGCCTATCATGTGCTGAAAAATGGCATTAAACCCCACAACAACAACAACAGACAGCAGAGATCCAGATCTTCCATAGCATAATATGTCTGCAGATCAGGGTCTTTCTTGTTTGTTCTACAGATTACTCACAACAAACTGCACAGATTCAGATCTGCAGGTGTATTATGCAATGGAACATCTGGGTTTGTGCAGTTTACAGTGGGACTCGTATAAGCAAGTATATATGGTGATTACTTGAGAATCCTGATTACAGTGACAAATATAGCACTGACCATTAGGTCGTTATTTGTTCCACCAGGTCGAATCTTTCAAAATAAGTAAAAATGAACAAAACATTATTCTTTATTTAGTATATTGCCAGCACTATTATTTTTTAATTTTTTTTTCTTCAAATGTATTCCCAATGACAGGGCTGGCACAGCTGTTCAGAACCTGTCCTATTGCCAGATAACTTTGGCACAAACTATTTGGAGAAGTTTTCACCGTATTTGTCCCGCATGTCAACAGTTGTCATGTACAACAAACAGCTGGTACTGAACTGCATGAAGCAGGAGCAAGGGGAGGAGTTCTTCAAATGGTTGGAAGAGGTAGAAAACTATTGCTTCAAAACTGAATTTTCTTGTTGGAAAATGTGCAAACATATAAATTCAAAAGTTTGAATCTCCATTGAGCTGTATCTAAATAGATTAGATTTTTCTTTGGTTTATTGATATTGGTTTCTGCAGATTTGAGCAACAAATAAGGATTCTATAGTTGAAAACGTATAAAAAGAAATGTACAGAAAAAAAAACCTTAGTTTCTTGGATAATGAGAGGATTTTAAAGTTGGGATTTATCAGAGTCAAAACTGAATAATTAATGTAGGATTTCTGCAATAGGTACAACTTGGGTATGTTTTAGGATTATTTGTTAGTATTACTTTTGTTTTTAATATGACAAAAATGTCTTTGACAAAAATTGCTTTTGGTGGCTTCTGCCAACTTCTGAGAGAGTATCCATTCATATTAGAGCATAAAATGACATCCAGACAAATAAAACATTGAACATTGTGACAAATTGTGCATAAAAAATGAGTCCTTCACTACTAATATGTATCTAATACTGATATAATGAAAGTACATTCATGAAATGGGATTTAGTGCAATTGATGTTTGTTTTCTATTTCTGCATTTTGATCCAAACAAAAGATTCTTAATGTAAACATCCTTTGAGGTTAATGTGCTTGTGGGTAAACTCTATAGACAATTGACATTATGTAATAGTTCATATTTCATTATAGTCAGGGCATGTTCACATATTATTTACAATGGAGTGGCATCTTTAGAAACAAGACTATTTTTATAAAGTAGTTTCAGCAGCCATCACTCTGTCTATCCTTAATTTGCAAGAAACAAAAATGAAATGTGTTTACCTTTGCCCCAGTGACTGTGTTTTGCCATTGCGGTTAATGAGTTGTTACTTTGATGTTTTACTTCATTGTAAATTAAAGTCCGTAATTTCATACTGTCTTTTCCAGACTCCTCAAGCTGCCAATTCCAACTACCAGGAAATCTACTGTGAGTTCAGACAGATGGTAATTAATGCTGACACTGATAAAAAAATGGGAGGACTTGCAAGGTATTACATTATATGATTTAGTATACAGCATTTCTCATGTAATATCATCAGCTAAGGGGACTCCCCCAGTAAATATTGAGAACAGTGATGCTGACCTTATCACTCTATTAAACTGCCTGAATTTAATATTTGCTAAGGTGGGGAGGGACCTCTTATTGAACATTGCCATATGACACTAAGGATTAAGAAAGGTGACTGAAGAAATCCATTCAACTGCTGTTCCATTTAACTGAGGGAGATTCCATTAAAATATACATGGGACCCAGGGAAGGCACTTTTAAAGTGGGGTACTCACCCATAGATGCAATTTGGAAATTTCCTATAATTTTAATAGGAACTCTGTGAAATCAAAGTACCCTGGCATATACTTTTTTAAAAACTGCCTTCCCTGGTACCATGTATGTTTAAATGGAACAGTCCTGACTTGTTGTTATGAAACATATAATTCACAACTCCATTATCACAGATCCTGAAAACAAAACATCTCATCTGATCATTAACTTCTGTTAACGGTAATCAACAGAAAGTTAGTTCATCCTGTTTATTCAAGACCGAGCCAGAGGATTAAATTCTTTGAGCATTTTAGTACAATTCATTTAGATTTTGTCAAGGCGTTTGACAAGGTCTCACACCAACAGCTTCTACAGCTTCTACCAAAACTTCATTATAGGGAATAACATCCTATCCTGGATTGGGGACATTCTGTCATGCCAAACAAAAGAAATCATGCTTGATAGCAATACATACAGATTCTGTACATCAGTGAAATTGTGTCCAGTTTTAGGTGCCTCTTTGCTGCCAACTGTGTCTTGTAATAGAAAATTAATTCAAACAAGGATTTATGTCTATCCAGAAAAATCTTATCAGCCTCCAGCTTTGGGGAAAGCACATGGCAGATGACATTTAATTTCATTTATGTGCAAGGTACTTGCCATCATTAGCCACAGGTTTTAGTAAGAAAGTACAACCAACTGATCCATCACTAACTACTAATTCCTCAAATATTTTCATTACAGTCTTATTATAGACAGACTAGATAATGCAAAGAATCTTGGAGTCTCCCTCCATTAAAACTTGCCAGGGAATTTACATGTAGGGACTGTAACCTGTTATGAGTCTATGCTCTTAAAATAAGTAACAGAAAAGAATGAAGACAATAAACTTTGTAAAAATTTAACAAATAATTTGTTTTCCTAGGATACAAAGTGAAAAATGAGAACAAAGAGCTTATGGTATTGTGAATTAAATCCAAAAATAATCTAAGAATTAAAGAGACAAGTCCTAGTAATGAAAAGTCCAGAATAAAACTCAGTTCAAGTCCTGGTGAGATCCAGAATTGAAGGCGATGACGTGTCTCTTACAGCATACAGAGTACTGATGTGCCAACAGTCTCTTGTTGAATCACAGAATAATTATTCTAGGTTAAGTTAATTCAGTATAAACTCCAATGAATTTCTTTATCCAAGAATTTTGTCAGAGTACTTTTGTATTTTCAGAGAAAATAATGACTTGAATTCAATAATGTGCTGAAAATAAAATTCAGCCCAAACTGGTCACAACATAATACAACTTAAAGTACTAGATTTTAAAGCATAACTAGTAAAATCCTCACAGTCACAAGATAATGTAGTTCTCTGCTTGACCTCAGGTCAAATTAGTATGTTCTAAAAACAACCATTGCCTAATGGAAAATAATCTTCTAGAATGATATAATGAGCCTTGTTTACTTACAGCACAATAGCCTATAAAATTCACATGGGAATCTCCAAAAAGCCTAACCCTGATCAGCCTATTTACTACTTCTTGTTTACCTGAATAATACTTTGGTTTATAAGCTCATACAAATAGAGAATAATGAAGCTATTATTAGTTGTTTACATAAATGAAATAAATTTTAAAAAATCAATCAGGTCAAGCAGAAGCGAACTCAATTTTGGACAAGGTCAAGTCCAGTAAACACTGTTACATTACAATAGCATATAATGAAATAAAATAATTTAAAAATAACAGATAAACAATTAAATCAAATATGCATCACAAACGAAAAAGGCAAGCCATAAAAACATATCTTGGAATTTATGTCTAGGTACTGTAACCAAAAATGCCATCTAAAAAATGTGTATTGGGTAGGTACTGTAACCAAAAAGGCCAATTTCACCCTTGCTTTCTTAAATCAAAACATCCATGTGTATTCACTAGAGTCCCATATTCACAGTTTACAAGACCCATATCTGTCTAATCTTAGAATATGCCTCTGAAATGTAGGACCCTTACACACAGTGCAGTATTAAGGCTATAGAGAGAAAAAAGAGAAGGGCAGCCGTGTTCATTGCCAAACACTTCCACTTATGCAGAGATTGACATGGAAAGAGCTGCACACCTGTCAGACCAGACGTAATGAAGTAATACACCTCTGCACTACCCCAGTCCCTTGTACAAATCAGTCCCCAAGTAGTGTTTGGCAAAGACCTTTGTCAACACTTTTATATAGATTCTTTGCCAGTTGTTAAATCCACTTTTATGTTTACTGAATCAGCCTTTTATTTTTATAAAATGAGCAGCCCATGCATCTTACATGTTGTAACATTTTTCTCAGTGATTATACTCATTTACAAGGGAGGCACTCAGTGTGATTCTACTCATTTACAAGGGAGGCACTCAGTGTGATTATTTTCACTTATAAAGAGACAATCAGTGTGATTATACTCATTTATAAGGAGGCATCCAGTGTGATTCTACTCATTTACAAGGGAGGCACTCAGTGTGATTATACTAATTTACTAAGAGGCACTCATGTGATTATACTAATTTATTAAGAGGCACTCAGTGTGATTATACTCATGTACAAAGGAGGCACTCAGTATGATTATGTTCATTTACAATAAAGACACTCAGTGTGAATATACTCATTTATAAGGATGCACTAATTGTGATTATACTCATTTACAAGGATGCACTCATTGTGATTATACTCATTTATAAGGATGCACTCATTGTGATTATACTCATTTACAAGGATGCACTCATTGTGAATATACTCATTTATAAGGATGCATTCATTGTGAATATACTCATTTATAAGGATGCACTCATTGTGCTTATACTCATTTACAAGAGAGGCACTCATTGTGATTATACTCATTTACAAGGATGCACTCATTGTGAATATGCTCATTTATAAGGATGCATTCATTGTGAATATACTCATTTATAAGGATGCATTCATTGTGAATATACTCATTTATAAGGATGCACTCATTGTGATTATACTCATTTATAAGGATGCACTCATTGTGATTATACTCATTTACAAGGATGCACTCATTGTGAATATACTCATTTATAAGGATGCATTCATTGTGAATATACTCATCTATAAGGATGCACTCATTGTGCTTATACTCATTTACAAGAGAGGCACTCATTGTGATTATACTCATTTACAAGGATGCACTCATTGTGAATATGCTCATTTATAAGGATGCATTCATTGTGAATATACTCATTTATAAGGATGCATTCATTGTGAATATACTCATTTATAAGGATGCATTCATTGTGCTTATACTCATTTATAAGGATGCACTCATTGTGAATATACTCATTTATAAGGATGCATTCATTGTGCTTATACTCATTTACAAGAGAGGCACTCATTGTGAATATACTCATTTATAAGGATGCACTCATTGTGAATATACTCATTTATAAGGATGCATTCATTGTGAATATACTCATTTATAAGGATGCACTCATTGTGATTATACTCATTTACAAGAGAGGCACTCAGTGTGATTATACTCATTTACAAGGATGCACTCATTGTGAATATACTCATTTATAAGGATGCATTCATTGTGAATATACTCATATATAAGGATGCACTCATTGTGAATATACTCATTTATAAGGATGCACTCATTGTGAATATACTCATTTATAAGGATGCACACATTGTGAATATATTTGTTTATAATGGACTCGATCAGTGTGTTATACTCATTCAGAAGGGAGGCACTCAGTAAAATAAGTCAGTTTGCCAACCTGAATAAACATTCATGCTTGAAATTTTTATTGGAGTGTACACAGCAGATTTAAAAGATGGTGAGAATCTGCTTGATGTAAATGAACTTTTTCTGCATTGTGCATAATTTAGCTTCAGTGTAATATCCATCATGAGTTTGTCATGGATACTGAGTATTTCAATTCAGTGCTAAGTCTTCAGCATTTTCGTTTTTGGTTTTTAGTTGCTAGAGCTGGAAGTCATACAAAATTTAGATTAAATTTCTGCTATTTATAAAATAGACTTGTCATTTTTTTTAAAGTTATGCCTTTTTGATTGTTTGAATCAAAATCTCAAGTTTCAGTACAAGCTCAGCAGTTGCATCATAAACTGGACACAATATTTAAATAACCACTTACACTAATATGATATATGTGGACTTTTCAACAAAAATTGTAATTTGATGATTGTCACATATTGGTTTCATTGCTTAAACTTGCTCTAGTCCAGTTATTTAATATTGTCATGAAGTAAAGCAATAATACACCTGCAAGATCCCAACGTTTCATGTGAAAAGCAAAATTTTATTTTACTCCCAAATACCACAACATGTTAATATTTCTAAAAACATGATTTTCTGTAAATTTTATTTTTGTAGAAATGGAGAAAAAGACCTTACTCCAAAACCCTCTAAGACTTTGCAAACAGGAAACACATAGCTTCATATTTAATGCTGTCGCCCCTGAGTAGTTTATACAGTTGATTGTCATAGAGGCAATTATTAGGTAAAGTAACAGATAAACAGCCACTTTCCATAGATTACGTCATTGACCCACAATTGCTAAGATGATTGTGTGTTTTGTATTCATTCGCACTCCACTGTCGGAGAGACCACTGGGATAATTTGGTAAGGTTTATTAGTTAAACAACCCAATATGTTTGGACTTTGGTGAGTCTGGACTATTTGCTGTTACTGATGAATTTTGGTTCATTCTGTCAGTGGATTCAGTGGTAACTAAATTGGCAGAATAAGGTTGTACACAGGTCACAGCTAGGCTTTGAAACTCCTGACAGAATGTTATGAATCAGACTTGAGTACAATTTCTTTAGCAGAAACTGAAGATTCTGAGCAAAGACAGGGCTGTCACACATAAGTTGGCATGCTGGGAAAACTGTGTGGACTTCACTCAATCATTTCAGTTTGAAGATCTTTCACACATGGCAAACATCACATTGAGGTTTATCATTCAGGACTAATGTATATCAAAATCATTAACTTAGCAATACTGCAGATATATCAGGACATGTGCGTTAAGAGCATTTTTCAATGCTGAGAAAAATTTGACATGATCTTTGGGGGAGTTTGAACAACAGTACATTCCAGTCTCTAATTAGAGCAGAGGTAAACAGATGAGAACAGTAATGACACCTGCAACACTTTTAAACCTCCATTGAACTACTGAAAGAGCAGTGGAGTCAGGAAGTACATGTTAATACTTTATTCCAGTCTGATTAAAAACAGAAACTGAATATATTGTTTTATTTAATGTCTCACTGTGTATGTGTGTATCTGTGTCTGTGTGTGTGTGTAAATGTTAAGTCTACCAGCTGTTTGTTTGGAAGTGCATTAAATTCTTTTAAAAAAATATGTTTTTTCTCTTTTATTAAGATTTTGTTTTTCAATCATTTTCACTAGACCTGTATAAGTAGGGAACATATTCTCTGTTGCATAACATTGCTTATTTGAGTTATTCACACTGATCCCTCAATCAACTTGGTACACCGAAACACATTTTTTGATTACAAAATCCCCCTCATGATTGTCTGGCAGGTTGGTAGGTATGCAGTTGCCTTTTTGGATGATAACAGATTTTATTATATAGTCAGTACACTTCACAAGGGTCCCCGAGTGGCTGAGTGGACTAAAGCGCTCTCCATTACGGATCACTGCCATCTCACCTCTGTCTGTGTGGATTTAAGGCTTAGACTAAGGATTCAGCCAATGTGGGTATGTGAGAAAGTTTGCCAGTAGCTTCTCGTGGGTCGGTGGTTCTTCCCGGGGTTTTCCCAGGTTCTTCGTCCACCATTAATACTGGCTGCCATGCATAGCCTATCATGTGCTGAACAATGGCATTAAACCCCACAACAACAACAACAACAACACATTACATGCAACATGTGCAGTTTAATAGATTTTACATATGTCAGCATGTTAACATATTACTTTATTTGGTTCAGAGTATTCACATTACTGATTGGCTGATATTAAATCATTACCCATTTGAGATCTATATAGAACCTAATTTAAGTAATATTCATCACAGCATCTGTCCTCATTGAAATACAATATATCTCCCACATAGGATACTCTGTGTATTTGAAAAAGTGTTTGTTCTGTGTAGAGTTTAACTTAACATTATCTGGCTGTCAAATTAATTTTGTAATATCTACCTTTAACAGGTGTCATTTGCCCAATGGAAAGACGATTTGGTTGTGTGACAAGCATCGTAACAGGGGCAGAATCACAGTTTTGAGCAGTGAGGTTGTGACAGCCCATCATAAGTCAGATGATGGAGGTACTACAAACCATATGATAGTGGGATTGAAGGCTGTAGACTCTCAGAAGTTTGTCCAGAAATTTCAGTCCTCAGAGAAGGCCCTTAAAAAAGTTCCAGGTAAAATGGGTGAAACATTTTAATTTCATCTTTAAATTCGTTTTGAAATAGTATGAAATGCACTGTAAAACTTCATGTTTGAGGGTACTGGTATACTGCAGATTTTGATGCCAGGAGTCCTAAACAATAAAGCTTTATGTGTGTGTCATCTACATCTAGGTGTTTCCTCACATCAGAGTGTCTCTCAGGTGATGTTTTAGTTCTCGTTGCTATTAGGCTTTTACTGCATGATACGATTTCCTTTATTTAAAGCTTATGCCTGGCAGCTTTCTTTTCTCCATGAATATAAATGTCTCACATTGTTCCAGACAAACAAAAAGGTAAGGATGACTTTCATTGTACAACTACAGCAGTATTGTAAATTATTTTATTACATACCCATCATTATACAGCTCATGATGAAGGCTGTTTTTTCTGAGGCTGACTTGAAAGCTATATGCTCCTGATACAGATTTTTGATTCCTTGCTGTCAAGGATGACATTACCTAATAATGCCTGTCTAACACTCCATGCTATATTTAGACACAATGTACAATGTATGTAGATGGATGGAATCAAAATGGAACAACAACAACATAAAAATGTGTGTTTTAGCTCAACTCGTAAAAGGCCAAAAGATTTGTATGGGATGGACTGTTGTCTGTCTTTTGTCAGTTAGGACAAGTTTGTTATCACTACTTCTAAACTATTTGGAGGATTGCCATGATACATAGCACACTCATTCACCCCGTGGTCTAACTGGTCCTAAATGTTGTTGTTGTTGTTGTTTTGGGGTTTGACACCATTTCTCATAGGCTATACATGGTGACCAGTGTAATTGCTGGAGGAAAACCCCAAGAAAACCCTAGGAAGAACCATTGACCCATGGGAAGCTACTGGCAAGCCTTCTCAAATACCCACATTGGCCAAGCCAGAGACCTGAAACCATGCAGACAGAGGTGAGATGGCAATGATCAATAAATGTGAGTGGTTTAGACTATTCTGCTAGCCAGGGCCATGGTCCTAAATAAAAATGATCCTGCTCCAATATAACTGCCACAGTGGCTGTCATTAAAATCTTATCCACTACTCCTCCTGAATGGATGGACATATCCAATTGGGGTTTTCACTAAAGATCTCTCATAATGTCAAGTTTATCTTAAATGAAACTGGAGCCAGTCTGATGCCTATTATGGTCACAACAGTGGCCATCTTGAAAACCTTGTAATCTCTACTTCTCCTGAAAAGAAAGACATTGACATGTGATTTTTTTACCAGAACACTTCTAATAATGCAGGATTGGTTCCGTATGAAAATGGTTCTGATCTGATGGTCAGTATGATTGCCATTTGGAGAATCAGTTATTGCTACTACTCCTGATTGAAAAGTAATAAATGCCATGGAGTTTTCACCAATAGACATCCTGTGATACCTTGTTGATCTTAAATGAAAATGGTGCTGATCTGGTACCCACCACCATGGCCAGCTTGAAAAAAGATTACTACTCCACCCAAATGGATGGTTGTATCAACATGGGGGTTTTAATAAAAGAAACTTATGATTTATTGTTGGTCCTAAATGAAAATGGTGACATTCAGATATTCATCATGCATAGCACAGTTGCCATTTTGAAAATCTTGTTTTCACTATTTTACCTGAATGGATGACCATATCAGCATTGGGTTTGCACTATAAGACTTCTTTTGAAGCATAGTTGGTAGTAAATAGACATCTCGAAAATCCTGTTATCAGAACTTCACCTAGATGGCTGGTCATATTGACAAAATGCTTTCATCAAATGACTTTTTGTAATATTTAGTTGATATTAAATAGAAATGGTGCCAGTTGGATATAAAATGTGGCTACCATGGTTATCAGTACTCCCCCAAAAACAGAAAACCATACCAACATTGGGTTTCCACCAGAAGAATTTTTATGACAACTTGTGGTTTCTAAATGAAAATAGTGCCAGACTGACATCCAATATCTTGTTATCACTGAAGAATATCAGAAATGGTTTTAACACGCAACAGTTAAAAGGAAGAAATTGTCCTATCTTGAGTTCCTAGAATTCTTTTCAGCCAATAGAGCATCAATCCCCTTAAGGGACTCTTGATTTTTATATTATATAATAAACATATCATGGGAACAGTATTGTGATCTGAGCGTTTGTATCATCTCTTGTTTGATGGCAAAAGGATATCAGATCATGGTCTACCCTTCGGGTTCTGCAATATCAAACTCAACAAAATGTACCTAGCTCAAGTTACTGTACTGGTAATCTGTATTTATTTTCAGGTAGGTTCTTACAGCTCTGCCAAGTTCTATTTCCATTAACAACATTGTAAAAGGTGTTTTAGGATGTACAATGAATTTTATTGGACATTGAACGATTCAATTCAACCTGATTTTTAAAAAATAAAGTCAGGTTGTTTGCTTCAGTATGTTTAAAATTCAATTTGGGGATGAGTGTCAAAATTATTTTTGAAAACCCCATTAAAAAAGAACCATTGGGATAAAAAAAATACAGATTGAATGTTAGGTATGCTAGTAACTTTCATGGCAATGAATTCCAAGTATTAGTAAAATCCAATCAGCCTGAGATTTTCGTTCGCCTCCTAGCACAGTGAAGATATCACACTGTAGTGATATTAACAGTTCCTTAAAGTTTTGTGTGTATGACACATCAACACAGGCAACTTTGTAACTTCATAACCTAATAAATGTAAAAGACAGAAAAATAATGGCATGATTATCAATAATCTACATATTGGGTAAAATGCTTGACAAGTTTTCAAAAAACATTTTTTGATGTAAATTTGATACAGTGTCAGTTGATGAAGTGTCATGCACCACTTTTTTAAAGAGCTTTGTGCATTTCCATTTTGGAAAAAGACAAATATATTAAAGAAAGACTATTTATCATTGTCTCTTCTGTTTGAACTCTACAATTTTTAAATGTTTTTTTTCAATGACTAAGTTAGTTTGCTTCCATAAATGTGTTCTATATATGATCATCTGTCATAATCATTTTGTTGAGGAAAGAGAATAATATTTGCATGTACTGACCCCCTCCTGATAATGGGGTTGGCAATGGGTAACCTAAGAACACAATTCTAATATTCACCTGTTTGTTATCTTAATGATTACTTTATATTTCTTAAATCTTTAACCACTTGATGCTAACAATCCACACCCAGAAGAAATCTGATGCAGACTTTTGGATTTTATGCTAATAGTCAAGGTGCAGATCTAAAGTTTGAAAATCTTTAATGCAGCTGTTTGAGAAATAAGAAAAATTAGCCAACCTTATGGTTGCATCCTCTCTACAGGTTTTGTTATTGCCCACGAGATGGTGCACTGCATAATGTTCTTGTGTAAAAATTTACACTTGGCATGCAGGAATTTAGACATGGTACTGATGGCAAGAATAAAGGTTCCTAAGAGTAAAATCTGACATGTTTTTATGATTACAGAAATTGTGGAAAATGTCAAGTCACCTCCTGAGAAGAAAGAAAGCAAGTCACGCAAGATGAACAAGAATGACAGCCAAAAGAAGGTGATACAAATTCCATCCTTAAAGATGTCCTCTAGTGGCCTTCATAAGATGGTCATCCAGGAGGGATCAGAAGGAAATGAAGTACCAGATGAATCCTACATGGATAAGCCAAGCCTTGTTAACAAGGAGAAAGTCAGCAGGAAAACACTTGTTGAGGTAATCCTATTTTCTGTCCGTGTCCGTGTATGTGAATTGATCAGTGTTAGGCATATAGATATACTACAAAATTTGGAGGAGTGTGCACTTAGGATTAGAACCTGTGTTCTGATATATAAAATTGCCAGTGTTTGTGAGACTGTTGGATGGAATTCTCATCAAGCATGGGATTATTATGGGAGAATTATTGGTATTCTTATAAATCTGATGCACTTTTGCCAGTTTTCAGCTACAGTTATCTGCATGTTCAGCCATTGTAGCTATTTGTGTAAACTGGTTTTATGCACTGCTTTAGTCACTTTTTTTTTAACAGTTGGCAATACCACTATTTTTTTTACCTGTTATGACTAAAACAGCCATGTTTCTTTAGTTTTTACCCACCATGTCAGTGTTGGGGCTTATATAATAACGTTATCCTTTTTCATCATTCCATTTGTCTATTAATCAATCAATCTGACTGTTAATCCATTAATCCATTCATCTGTCCATAACATCCTTGGTTCAGTTGTGTGTTTAGGTCAGATTTCTGTTCTTTATCTGGTCCGTGTTTACATTTATTGTCTTTTGTGCACTCTATTCTTTGTGTACATATTGTGTACTTTTATGCCTTTACACTGATGCTGCTGTCCTTTTATTATGCTGGTTTGTAAACCTCCCCGAAATGGTGGAAGGACATTTTTTGTGGCCCTGTCTGTCTATTCATCTATTCTGACAAGGTTTCTGTTTAGGTAGGTTATGAAGCACTATCATATCTATATAACATGAGCACATTTCAAGTTTACAATCTATTTGTACAAGTTTAATTGTCAGAAATTTGACTCCAGTGGAATGTTTCTAATATATAAATTTATTTTAAATGAAATTTCTATATGTGTCTAGGCAAAAAATCCAGCTTTGACAAAATCAAAGGCAAGGGATGATGAGATTGTCCAGAAAGAGAATTCTGAAGAAACAAAGAAGGAGACAGTAAGAACTGGTACATCCTCAGAATCAGCGTCAAAACCATCAGCAACAGGAACTACGACAGAGGATGGGATGAAAGAGGAGATATTACTCTCATCAAAGTCAAGTACTCCAACAGATACAACAAAGATATCAGGGACAGGAATAAGTGAGAAAATCACTCCACCGAGCAGCAGGACGCCAGTAAATCAGCAATTTAGTTCCACAACTGTTGGACAAATTACACGACAGCAACTTCAGCTGAGAAAGTCTGAAAGGCAGAAAAGTAAGGCATGTGTTTTATCGTGAGTTATCAATATACAGTGTAATACTTTTAATTCGACTGCTGATTATCCATTAATGCTTTAATCCATTTCCATAATTGGGCAAAATTTATTGTTAAAAAAGAATTTACAATTAAATTCATTGCCAGACAATCATATTTATCCAACATTTTCAATGGTAACGGTATGCATGGTAGCTGCAGTGGATTAACTAGGCTAGACTGTACTGTATAGTGGATTAACTAGGTTAGACTGTACTGTATAGTGGATTAACTAGGCTACACTGTACTGTATAGTGGATTAACTAGACTAGACTGTACTGTATAGTGGATTAACTAGGCTAGACTATACTGTATAGTGGATTAACTAGGCTAGACTGTACTGTATAGTGGATTAACTAGGCTAGAATGTACTGTATAGTGGATTAACTAGGCTAGACTGTACTGTATAGTTGATTAACTAAGCTAGACTGTACTGTAGTGGATTAACTAGGCTAGACTGTACTGTATAGTGGATTAACTAGGCTAGACTGTACTGTATAGTTGATTAACTAGGCTAGACTGTACTGTATAGTGGATTAACTAGGCTAGACTGTACTGGATATATTGGGTTCATCAGCACATTTGTTGGGAGTTTGTTGCTTAAAGGTAATGGAAAACACTTTTTGATCACACAAATGATATTTACTTCATATGGATGCATCTATCTTTTGTTTGTATTTTTTTAGGTATAAAAATGGATTAGATACAACACAATAAATATATTTTTAACTGCATTATTGCAATATTCTGAAACAGTCTATTTTCTCTAATATCTCTTGATGATTTCTTCCTTATAAATAAGTAAGTATGTATTGTAGAATAGCTTGTAGAGCTAGTTTTCTTAGAATTACAGAATAAGACTCATGTGATGCATATGTCCACTAAACCTATCAGTTGAAGATATTCAAAGGACATGACAAATTTGTTCTTTATATACAGGTGTCTTGTATATGAAGGAAACTTTCCTATATAGTTAATTTTCTCCATATGAATTTCTTTTTATTTTTGAAGATACCATTCTTATTGGTCTAAGAGACATCTTTAAAAAACTAAATCTAGTCCTTAGTGGCTAATTTACACTTTCATTTTGTGATAATTTCCTTTACATTCAGTGTCCAAAACAAAATGTCTCTGTCCACATTATACAAGAGACAGCTTTAATAAACAAAATCTGGTCCCTAGTGGCTAATTTACACTTGTCCAAAACAAAATGTCTCTGTCCATATTATACAAGAGACATCTTTAATAAACTAAATCTAGTCCTTAGTGGCTAATTTACACTTTCATTTTGTGATAATTTCCTTTACATTCAGTGTCCAAAACAAAATGTCTCTGTCCATATTATACAAGAGACATCTTTAATAAACTAAATCTGGTCCCTAGTTGCTAATTTGCACTTGTCCAAAACAAAATGTCTCTGTCCATATTATACAAGAGACATCTTTAATAAACTAAATCTGGTCCCTAGTGGCTAATTTACACTTTCATTTTGTGATAATTTCCTTTGCATTCAGTGTCCAAAACAAAATGTCTCTGTCCACATTATACAAGAGACATCTTTAATAAACTAAATCTGGTCCCTAGTCGCTAATTTACACTTTCATTTTGTGATAATTTCCTTTACATTCAGTGTCCAAAACAAAATGTCTCCGTCCACATTATGTAAGTTTCCTTCATATGCAGAACAAATATATTCTGGATTTTTATTGGGAATTCCTGAAAGTGTTCTCTATGGAGAGGTATTTTGTAACCAAGTGATATGTACTGCATATAAGGGTTTAAACAAGATGAAGTTTGTTAAACAAGTGGAATAATAGTATTTTGACATGAGCCGCTTGAAGTGAGTTAATAAATTTCACGTTTGAAAATCATCACAAATCTGATTCCATTTTTAAACTGTTAAAAGTTTTGTAATGCACCATAACATTGTTATATGGAATTGCTAAATGTTTAGATACATTATATCAAAACAACTTATTACATGATTTGGTGATGCTAATACAGTAATAACTTTTCTTGAAAGACCACCCCTTCTGGCAACAAAAAGTGGTATTTCTCTTGAAATTCTTAACACTATACATGTATAATAAATTCATCCATGCATTCAGAATCTGATCTCTCAAGATAGTTTGATTCCCAGGAGAGTTGTAACACTATACATATATAATAAATGCACCCATGTATTCAGAATCCAGTCTCTCAGGACAGTTGGTCTCTTAGAAGAGGCCATACAACTATACATATACAGTAATTTCATCCATGCATTCAAAATCTAGTATTAGGACAGTTTGTTTCACAGGAGACTCAAGACAAGTCAAATTCTTAATTACACCCAGGTTACAACATCATATGAGTTAAAACACTATACATGTTTAATATTGCTTTTACCAAAATGTGATAATTGAATGAGTTTACAGATCTTTTAATATGGTTATTTTCCTTGCATTTAAATTTTTGCTGCATGCATAATAGATTGTCATGTTTTAGATTTTTTTAAAAGATGTAGTTTTCTTTATAAGACTCATTTTGTAATGCACATAGACATTGTAAATGCACAAATCTTTGGTACACTGATGCATAAAACACTCTTGTAAACTTTTTCATGACAAATAAGTAAGATTTTGTTAAGCATCTAGATTGTCAAAATGCTTGAAGATTCAGGGTATTTGTCTTGTCAACCATTTGCTGCAAGACTACTTGATATGTGAGAGGAGATTAAATAAAAAAAGAAATTAAACAAAAATGTAGCTATGTATCTATTGAAATAGATATTTCTTTTGAATCATTATTTTATTCCATTTTGATAAATATATAAAAAATTAATTTTGTTTACACTTTCTTACCTTCTGTGTACCCTGTCATCTGGCTCTGAATGTTATTCCCAGCTAAGTGTTACTGTTGATGACTCATATCTATTTTTTCTAAAGATACATGGGTCTGTTCTTTAGGGAGAAAAGGGATTCCTGTTAAAATCTTTATTCCATTAAATATTCAAGCATGGAAATCACCCAACTTTGACAAGTACCAATGTAATTGAAACTTGTCAGATTTAAACAAGTCTCTTTCTTGTATGATAAGCTGGTTTAGCATAGCATAATTAAATAAACCAAGGTAAGATGTCATTTCCTGATACTCAGTTTACATTTTTTGTGTTACATTTTTTAATCCAGGTTAATATTTGCATATTAATCAGGTTCTTCTACTTTTCTATATTTTAATATTGCACTTGTTTTGTCAATCTTTTATTTATTTATTTGACAGTTTATTTTTATATTCAAATAACTTTGTATCATATAAATAATTTGTCCTTTAAAAGTTATATGTAATTTAATTTACTCATAGTGGAACCCATAGGCTAAAAACTGCTTACATTGTTAGCACATACAAAATTTCTGTGGAAGAAATGGAAGAAAACTTCCAGGTCCACATTCTGTCATATTTTACCTTAATATTTATTTTTTAAAACAGATAACTTTATTTTTGGAATTACTTGTTTTGGAGGGTTTGTGGTTATCAATCAGAATTCATGTGACAGTCTGAATCTTAATTTAAATCAAAATATATTTTTTCAAGCGTCATCTAGTTATAAAAGGCTCTTTACCCAAAACTTTTTTAGTGTGGTTGCCTCCCTCATCAGTATTTTATTTCCCTCTTCACTCTTTATACAGTGGTTTTGTTTTGTTGTTTAAGTATTTATGATATTAGTTTAATACATGTATGTAAAGTCATCTCTATGTATCGAATGGCATAAATTTCATTAATGAAAGTGATACCATACAATTTATTTGCATCCTGTAACTTCAGTTACCAGTTTTTCATGTATGCTTGTAAAATGTGTTAATTTAATAATTTGGTAGTTGATGCTTGCAGTAGAGGGTTTTTCTTATGATATTATCTTAACCCTTTACCTCATAGAGCATAGTGACAAAGTGCAGCTCGCTATACATAGAAAACAGGTTACCTAGTCGACCGCATACGCATAGCTTGCCTGTGAACTATTAAGCAATGTAGTGTATGTTACGTTTAATAGCAATTTTAACCATTTTAAATTTTTGGTACACATCTATTACATGTGGAACAATTTAAGAGTAAAGTCCGATTGTTATAGCTGTGTAATTATTTATCACGGAAGAATTTGTTATGTGCTTTAAAATCTGGAGAGAATTCGTTCACCATCATGTCAGTGAGGCCGTGTGACCAACCGTAGAGCTGCCATTTCTCATACTCGAAATTTACAAGTTTTTCATCTGTGTCTACATCACTAAGTCACCTAAATTTGATAATTTATAAAAACTAATTGCAGCCTATATCAATATCAGAGCCTATACCTAGGTTATTGAATCTTTCATAGTTGTGATTCTAATCATGAAAACTTCGTAAGTACTGAATGAAATCCGCGACCGCCATTTTGGAGAGTGGAGATTACGACCCAGTTACTTTAAATAGCAGATATCGACCAGTACATAAACAGTGACCACGTGATCTGACGTAATTGTCATTCACAGAAATGAATGTAGTATCTAATAAGGGGTTTTCCCCGAAGGTGGCGCTACGAAAACTGGCTTAAAATGGCCGTTGTTTACAGCAGACGTAAAAAGGCGCTTCTATGGGACTTTTGTAGAAGCGTCAAAAGTCGCTTCGATGCGACTTTTGTAGAGGCGTCCAAAGACGGTTGTATGAGGTAAAGGGTTAATTCAATAAAATATGTGTGCTGTCTGTGATAATGGAATCAGCTTCTAATTTAGAACAATTTTTACAATAACATTCTTTTAGTGCCACAACATTTATTATGATATATGGTAACCAGTATCTTGTATTCATTCAGTTTTATGCAAGCAGTTTTTCTCTTTTATACAATTTTTATCCGGTATATCCATATTGTGTAAAAACTATTTTTACATTAGATATTTCATATTTTTAATGACATTTTCAACATTTTATACTTTTAAAAAATTCCTTTTCTATTGTTATAGAATTGTTTTTAGTATTTAAATGAGTTTGACATAATTTTTCTGATATTTCTTGTTTTTTTAACACATACTTAACTGCTGTTCCAATATGTTAAAACTTGGTTAAGTGATTATGGGTAAGATGTACACCACAAAATAAAATATGATTGGTCTGAAAGACAGAGAGACATTGTGGGGTAAAAATTATTTAAAATATGATTGGTCTGAAAGACAGAGAGACATTGTGGGGTAAAAATTATTTATAAGGTAGCAGTGTTTTTAGATTTCTTGGCTGCCACAGTTGAAGTATAATTTTGTATCAAATTCATCCATTTTTAAAGAACATAGGATCTGTAAAGGTTACGATATACCCTTATATTAAAATACCAATGGAACTGTTCTTGATACCCAATATGGTTTGATTTTGTACTATTTTGCCATTAGCATGAAATGAACCAAGCAAAATTAGTCCTCTCATTTTTTTTTAGGAACTTATGAATTTACATTTAAAATTGCTACCTGAAGGAGTGAAAGCATGTCAATAGAGTTTGGCTTCTGCAGTTTATGACACTTATTCTGTTTGCTGTCAATCACATACCTTCAATAAAGGTTGTGGATGGTGCAATATTTTGGATAAGGGTGAGGCAGAAAGATGTTTAAGTCAAAAGTCATATGTCAAGGACATCATGGCTAGAAGAATAAAATGAACTTTGTGTAATAACTTTATTCAAGACTACATACCTATACCAAAATTTGCAGAGGACTTGCATGTAAAGTAAGGAAAAGTTCTATTAGCTGGAGTCAAAACGTCAAAGGTCAAGGTTACTGTGCCTTAAAGAAAAATGGGTTTGCAGATAAACTTTAAGTTAAGTATGATTCTTATCAAACAGTGGTTGTACAAAGTAACTAAGAAGGTATTCGTTTGTCTAATTCATTATAATGGGAGATGCAAGTGTTATGTCATTATAGTAAGAAAATTTGTCCTGATTTACTATGAATTTTGTTTTCATATTGATTTAATCCAGATTTACTCATCATAAATAGCAGCCTCAGAAAATGTGCACCTTGCAAGTTGACAATACTGAACAATCACGCCACAACAGACAACAATCCTGCCCAAGCTTTGCAGGTTTTAATTGTGTACTAAAAATGATATTTTCTAAAAGGCAACATAAAGGCCCAGTGGAAAATCATTATTTTGTATGGACCATCATAATGAGGTTGATGGCAATAATTGAAAGGAGATATTGATAATATTGGCTTCTTTTGACTTTATACAGTAAATATTAACCTTCTTGCATTATAACATTTGTACACTATTTTTAGAAATTGTGTATGTGTAAATGAATATACTCAGGCTGAAAAGTGCACAACATGAGATACAATAAAGAAAATGAAGAAAATTCAATGTGGCAAATACCATTGTTTGTTGAATGTATGAATATATGACACAGATATGTTTTGTTTAAAAGAAAGTTTCATCAGATTTACCGTTATGGGATGAAGAATTTGTATTAAAAATGCATGAGGGAATAAAGCAAACATTTAATAAACAGGTAGAGCTGCATTTTATCTCCATATATATTAAATGTTTAATGTAATATTAAAAAAAGAATTTAAAATATTGTAATGCTAATCAGATAGCAAAATTGATCACAATTTATATTTTGTTTGATCCAGCTTTCGCTCTGACTCACATTTTTCTGACTTTCTTTTTTCGACTGATTGAGTTCTTGTCTGTGCAACAAGGTTAATATTTCTCTCTTATGTAGATATTATTCGTAAATTCAAATCATGTGCAAGCAAAACTGTGAATTAACACAAATAACTCTCAGCTGTAAGGTCTTGCACATTAGGGGTGAAATAGTAAATAACTAAAAATTGATACAAAGTCTCCCCCCCCCCCCAAACAAAATATAACTGGCAAAATATCCCAATCTAAATGAGAAAATAATGTTATTTATTCCTGGTAATATACATGAAAAAAATAAGAGATAATCTAACAGAAAAACTAGAAGTGACTCAGTAGGAATGTATGTCCCTACCACAGCCCTTGCTTGAATGGTGCAAATAGGGAATGAGAAAATAATGGGCAGAGTATAGGTATATATGAATTTACATGTAAAATTATATCTAAAATGGATAAAAATTAAAGAATTTAAAACTTAAAAAAGATTATTAAAGCATGGTCAAATGTCAGGGCAGTTTGAAAAAAGCTCACATAATGGCTGTAAATACGTGAAATATCAAATATAATATATACATTTAACACCAATCAAGGCATAATGTAGGATAAATAAATCAGACCCTGGTGACAGAATGATGTACACATGATAATCTCATGTGCTTAAAATCTGCCTTGTTTCAACATAATCCATGACAAGATGTGTGAGTAGTTACACAAAAGAATTTTCAGACATGTACAGGCTGGATAGGCATTGCCAATGATATATACCACAGCCGATTTCATGATTGAAGCATACAAGTTGATCAATAAAATTGCGGAATATTCAGAACATAAACTAGCTATAAATAAATAGCTGAATCTACCGTCACATTGCTCTGGATCAAAAGTATTCATTTGTAAAATACAGTATAACATACAAAATATCAGTACACTTAAGTAAATATGCTTGTGTGATTATAAACTAAATGTGAGAAGCTGAAAAAAGAAAAATCAAATTTGTATTTTTGTTTGCAAATAGAAATGCATAAAAAGTCCAAATCTCTTGAACATGAAATTAAATTCTGCACTTGAAATAAAATTTATTAATTCAAAATTGTATTGAGCTGCATTTTCAAGACAAGATCAGAAAGTAAAATTGTTATAGATTAATATTTGTGAAATTAATATCACAGCAACCTACTTTAAAAACGATAAGTATTATAAGAGAGGAAAATATATATGTCCAGGTTATTTAATGAGTAAATTAGATGAAACTTTGTCTAATAAAAATGTCATTCTGATTCAGTCATTTGAAGCATGGAATACATGAAGGAAAATTTTAGCAGTTATGAAATGCTGTTTATTTTTACAGTAAATTTGTTTTGTCATCTTGTTGTGAAAATTATTTGCTGACCAGATTATTTGTCTGCTATTTCTAAATCTCTTTGGATCATTGTATTGCAAACTAATAAACAGATGTTGTTGCTACTGTACTTGCAACTAGGCAAAGATTTTTGTCCATCTTTTTAAACTGGTCTGTCTTTAATGAGGGTAAAGGTTGTAGGTTTGCCTTGATACTGGAAAAGTCACAATTATATACACACTTTCAATTATTGCTTTTCTTTGGTAAGTTTTTCCATTTTATTAATGTTACTATAGAGACATATACGATTTACTATCAAATTAAAATTGACTGACAACTTTGTTGCTGCTTAAAATGTACTTGAGCTACATAGTCTAAAATATTTCCCAATAATGGTTCACCATTTAGGCTTCTCATTTTGAGTTTTAAATGTTTTACTTTCGACTGTTATATTTTTCATATGACATGGCAAATTAAAGTTGAAGCAAATGATGTGCTCTAATTATTTATACAAAAAGTTTAGTTTCTGCTAAAGTAAATGAAAGAAGAAAAATAGCATATGTAAATTGTGAGATTACATGGATAATTTTTACTTATATAAACTGTTATGTCTGTTCAGGTTCATTGATCAGAGATAACTATTTGGTCACCTATGCCTTTCACTGGAGACTAAAAGGAAATGTGTTTGTCAATGAACAAAAAGAATATTGAACATTTATGTATCTCACACAGTGTTCTTGATATTCTTACCTTCCTAAATCATGATCTGCATATATATTTTTCCAGTTTTTTCACTTACTGTCTTCATACTGCTGTTGGTATATGTTTGCTGCGATTTTGCCTGAAAAGAAAAACATTTTCATATAATATACAGAAAAAGTCACCAGAAGAGATTATCACAATCTTCAACATAACAAGTTTGGACAGGAAATAAGCAATCTTCTGTATGATTATTTCACAGAATAGAACATTTATTTTTACACGTGGGTAAATACTAAGCACAGAGAGATTGATCAAATATAGAGATACCAGAATGAGTTCAGTACAAAAAATTTTGTCATATAAAAAAATCTTGTGTCCTTTTTGAAATACTGGAAAAGATGATTAACAGGGACAATTTTCATATGAAACAAGGATATACTTAAAAGTGTATAAATCATGCAACAAAGATACAGAATTCAGTAACACTCAAATTAAACAACACACACACACACACACTTCAGTCAGATAGAAATTTTGAGGTGGCAGATACTGGGAAATGTGAATGACATTATTCCTTGTATAAAAATGTGTATCATTAATTTATTACTTGCTGGAGAACAAAAGACAAATTGCAAGAAATTAATAGTAGAGAAAATGTCAGTTTTTGGTAATTTCAGCTTGTTTGGTTAAGTGAGACTCTACCATAGTCATCAGTCACAATCTATTAGTAATATTTAAATATGTTGTGGTAAGGTCAGTCATTTACAAAAAAGGTTGAAGAGGATTTGCTATTTATGTTTGGTACTACAAGGTTATACTTGCTGCCTTTTGTGTTAAAATGTTGATGGTCTGATACTCAAAAGAAATTACTCCTTTATTTAAATATGCTGAACCACTGTTGCTTAGAGTTGTAAACATGGTTTAGATGCAAGCATTTAATTATGTTTTCCACATTTACTGTTGTAGCATTCGACAGAACAGATCAATAAGTTGCAGATCTTGGTTACAATTTTGTTATAAGTTGATTGGTTTTATGGTGAGTGAGCTGATGTTCATTCTTCCAGTTGGATGAACATGCGCAGAACAAAAATAATCAAAGTGACAATTAATTTTTCAAGTTATCTTTCAGACAATAATCTTGTGATGTTCATTCTTCCAGTTGGATGAACATGCACAGAACAAAAATAATCAAAGTGACAATTAATTTTTCAAGTTATCTTTCAGACAATAATCTTGTGTGTTAAGAAACTTTAACCTATTATTAGATACTATTAGCTATTGTCTATTCAAATTCCACAAGTAGACCAAAAGGTTTACTGATTTTTGTAACTTCTTGTCATGATCATTGCAGTCAGTAATTTCATGTTTTATATTTTAAGTTTGCATATTGAATCAAAATATATAAAAAATCTGTCTTAACAAGCTGAAGTAACTACCTAATTGAAGTTCCTCTTCCAGTGTTTGAGAAGTGAAATTAAGTCCTTGATACAAATGAGCACACTAATTACATCAGCATGCAAAAGTAATGCACATCTTATTGATGGTTATGATCATATTATTTATGTAACAGTAGAAGATGAGAGGTTTGAACATGCTACCTGAGATAAACATTAACAATCTGTGGCCTATTTAGAAAGTAAAATTGAAACCAATCAATTGATTTTACTCACATAGCAGATAATTTCTTGCACTAAATGATTTCTGTAAAATTATATTAATTATACAGTGTATAAGTCCTTAGAAGTCTGTGTTTTATGTAGTCTGTAAAAATAGGCATGTTTGAGATGAATATAAATTCCTAAAATGCGACTGACATTCAGGCATAGTATTTTTTGGGCTTAGCTTGTTTCCAAAATGGATTTAGATTGCCCTCTCTAGGATTTTAGACATGATTTTCATAAACTTACTGGCTGGTAGTTTTCCACTTAAGATCTACAGGTTTTCTTAAACTGGAGTTTTACACTGTATGTCTTTAATTCATCTGGCACAGTGTTGCATAAAAAAATGAAGAATGATCCATTACATGAACAATAGAAGTTCTAAGGACACAGGGTGATTCCTTAAGAATCTGCAGGTACGCTATCTTGATCTGTTGCTAGGATTTAGATAGTCTAACTCCTGATAAATAAGCTCTTTAACTTGATGCTTTGTCAATAAACTCTTCACTGGCTGGTTGTAGTTCAAAATGACTTAATGTTGCATTCTTCTGTACCAATTCTTAAGTTTAAATTAATTAAATAAATTACAGCTGATGAAACATTCCATTTGTTTTATATACAAACACTGATGTGACAATGGTGAAAAAGTTAAATGAAAAAGATGTTGATACCAATTGCATCATAGCACATTTTGCCACTATAATTCAGAATTACAGTGCTTCCCCCTTCAATTTTGGGAATATATCTTAGAGTTTTAAAATGTTGCTACAATTTCAGGAGAATAGTTTAATTTTCTTTTAGTTTGCTTGATAAGTATTGAGATCATGTTCTCTTAATGTCCATTTGTTCCATCTTCATTCTATACAGATACAATAAATGGTCCCTATATCTAGTGTTTTCTAATATTGCAGGAGACATCAAAGGTTCTGTCTTTTGTTTCAGTCTCAACTGCTAGAAAGGAACAATGCTATCGAAAACTGAGTGATATTTTTTTTGTATCAGACAAAGATTAAAAAAAAATTTCTTCAAATTTATCTTTATGAAATGAAAGCAAGTGCAGTGAAATTCTGTGGAAAATGGATCAGGGAAATATGTAAACCTTTAATAAACAAGTCTAGTTGAATTTTTATATCCAAATATGTTACATATCAGCTATAAGATTTAAAAGCAATTAAAAGTATTGTAATGTTAACCAAGCAACAAAGTTCATCACAATATATATTTTGTCTGATCATTCTTTCACTCTCACTGACATTTTTCTGACTTTCTTTAATTCTACTGATTTAGTTCATGTCTGTGTCATACGATTAATCATTCATTCTGATGTAGACATTATTCCCAAATTTGAAGCAGTTGCAGGCAGAAATATGTTAATTTACAAAAAGAGAAAGAAAAAACATCTCTAAGGTCTTGCACATTTAGGTCAAGGTAGTAAATAGCTCAAAATTGATGTAAAGTCCCCTCCAAACAAATTATGACCAGTATTGTGACTATATGGTCTTAAAGTAAGTAATATGAAAGAGTGAGAAGCAAAAAGCTTTGTAAAATTCAATAAATAATTTATTTCCCTAGAATACAAACTATAAATTTGAAACAAGAAACTTACAGTATTGCAAATAAAATCCCAAATGATCATTGAATTATACACATCAGTCCTAATAATTAAAGCTCTGAATAAACTTTAGTGCAAATATGTATTAAATCCAACATTGGACGTGTTGATTTGCCTGTGTTCGTCTGTGTAGTAGTGATGTGCCAACTTTCTTTTGTCGGATCACAATAATACCAGGAATATATTCTTATTTGAAATTTCACTATAAATTCAGGTCTCTTTTTCCAGTAATGTTATTTTGATGAGCACTTTATTTGCAGTGAATAAATAATTTGAATAAATAAAATTCCAGAAAAATGAACTAAACACAACAATAATACAATTGATTCTGTTCAGGTCTTAAAGCAGAAATGAATAATTTATAGATAAACTATATTATATAGCCTTCTACTTGACCTCAGACCACATTTAACATTTTCTAATAGAAATAATTATCTAATGAAAATTATCCTCCTAGAAGGTTTAATGTTTACAAGATTGTTACAATAAGAATATAAAATGTGGTAAAACAATGTTCTTGAGTCAGACAAAATTAATAAACCTAATAGTTAAACCATATTACTAGGGAAACTATTTAGCTAAGTAATAGCTGTTGACATAATGAACAAAAATCAATGTTTCAGGTGAAGTTGAACACCAACAATTTTTTTCCATAGCATATAAAAAAGTAGAAGAAAAATAAATAGAAACTAATATACATAACACCTCTCCTCATAAAGAAAGAGTCATGCATGTGAGAAAAAATTACATAAGATGAAATTTTATAAATGACAAAGTATGATGAAACAATATATTTCTATACATGTGAATGTACATCTGCTATTCATTCGATTGTCTTTTCCCTTGATGTACCCACCTGAAACGTCAACCTCCACCTTAATAACCTGTGATTGTTGTTTTTCATCTTGCCAATCAATGTGAGGTGGTTGTGATCACTAAACACTATAATCGGAGAAGGAGCTGAACTAATATACACTTCAGTATTGCAATGCCAATATCAAAGCTAAACATTTCTTCGCGATTGAGATATAATTTATCTGGTGCTAATTAAATTTGTTAGAAAAATAGTATACTGGTTGATCTACACCATTTTGCTTTCAATCAATACTGCACCAACTATGACATCTCTTGCATCAACATACATTTTGAATGATTGAAATGTGGAGCTGAAAGAACTGGTGTACTCTTAAGTATGCCTTTTAACTTATGAAAAGCTTCTGACATTTTTCACACCAATGAAACTGTTTTCTTACTCAGCAAATTTGTCATGGGTCAGAAGTTATGAAACAATAGGAGCAAATTTCCAATATGCTCCACCCATGCCCAATAATCGCATCAGTTGCTTTTTAATTGAGTTAATTGAGAGTCTTGACCTTAGCCTCTATATGTTTAACATTTCCCATGATATGTCTAGAAATGTAATAGAAGAACAACACATTTCACGTTTGGACAAATTAATTGTCAAATTTGCATCAGTGAGTCTGTCAAAGAATTTTCGAATTGTCTCTAAGTGCCCTATCTAGGGCCGTTGTAGAAGAGGACATAATTGATGTAATCATCACAATTATGTAAACCAGATGTAATAAGGTTCATTAAATATTGAAAAGTACAAGACTAACCCTTAATCCAAAACGCATCACTTTATTTTTCATAAAGTCTATCCTGAGTCACGAATGCCGAAATTACCTTTGCCATTTCCGTCAGTGGAGTTTGCAAGAATCCTTTCAAAATGTCAATGCTATCAATGCAGTCATCGCTTCTTGGGATTGGAAATGAATCTATTTTGCACACACTATTCACTTTTCTGTGCACATGCCGAAAATACTATCTTGTTTCGGCAGAAGAATACTGTGTGAACTCCAGTCAATTTTACTCGGTGATAAAAATGTTCTCCAACAAATGCTGATTTTTTCAAACATTCCTGTTTGAGAGAGTTCATCCTGTACGAATGCTGTTTCACAGGTGTGGAATCTTGAATTTCAACGTTATTGTAGATTTTATTTGTTCGTATAGAAACATCCGGGAACAGGTGCTCATATTCAAATAATAGCTCTTTTTGTTCATTCTTTTCTTGTTGTTGCACATGTGAAAGTTTCTGGTCAAGATGATTCATAATTTCTGAATTCCGAGGATTGGTTTCATCAAAGTCACTACAGTCCGATTACATTCCATCACTTAAATCCTCGCTGAGTGGAACAGGTGCAACGAAATTGTATGATTAACCTGGCTATCTCTATCAACATACTCATTTAACATATTTATATGGCAAAGTTTTGTTTTCGCCTCACAGGAGTGTTGATGATATAATTTACATTACTTTATGTTTACTGTGTAAGGACCATATTTATTTATCTTGAAGAGGATTTTGCGGTATGGGCAAGAGAGCCATAATTCTATCACTAGCCTGAAAATCGTTTCCTTTGTATTTTTGTCATACCTTTAATTTCATTTTTGACTGAGTAGTATTAGTTCTTGCAACCTCACAAACCTTTGATAACTTGTATTCAAAATTAGATGCGTTGTCGAAAATATTAATTTCTGTATTTTCATTTGAAGGAAGTTTCTCTTTTACCAACATAAATGTTCCATGGATAGTGTGTCCAAAATTAGTTCAAAGGGACTCAATCTTAAAGATTCACGATCGGATTCCCTAACAGGAAAAAACCGTAAAAGAACAACTTCGTCCCAGTCTTTTCTTGTATCAATATAATATGACAGAATCGTAGTTTTCAACATTTTATGATATCTTTGCACAGCCCTTGGGATTCAGGGTGATAGGCAAAAGACTTGAATGCCTAATTCATGCATAACGTGCTGGAACATTCCAGACGTAAAATCGACCCTTGACCAGATTGGACAGATTTGGGAAGGCCAAATTGAGCACAAAACGTGATCAGAGTTTTTACTATTGCTTCAGTTTCAATTTTCTTCCAAGGAATTGCCTCTGGGAATCATATGGATGTACACATTATTGTAAACAAGTACTGGTTGCCTGACATAGTCTTGAGTAAGGGACCGACACAATCTGCCATTATTCTGCTAAATGATGCGTCAAATGCAGGAATAGGTTGCAGATGTGCCTTAGATATCTTCTGATTGGGTGTTAATACCATTTGACAAGTGTGAACATTTTTACAGTATTTACAAACATCATTTTTAATTTTGGCCAATAAAAGTGATTCAAGATCTTGTAATAAGTCCTATTGATTCTTAAATGACCAGCCGAAGAGGTTTCATTGGCTAAACTAAAAATATATAGTCTATACAACGTTGGTACTATAATTTGATAGTTCACTGACCACTCGTCACTAGCAAGTACTTCAGGTGGTCTCCATTTTCTCATAAGAACCCCATTAAAATATACAGGTACGTCTGTGTCTTCAGTTTCACCAATAGCCCTCTGAAACAAACGGGTCTCAGAATATTTTCCTGTTCGATGACAAATGATTTTCTTCTGTCATCCAGATTAGAATCAAGATAATGAGTAGTTTAACGAGGACCACTGTGATTAAGACCTTTTGATTGATCCATACCAGGAGCAAAACTTTGATCTCATGAAACGTCTGACCAATACATGTGTCCGCGAAAGGAATGCTTTTCTGAGCAACACCGTTGTCAAGAGCTTTCTTTGCCATAGCTCTAGTAACGGCACAAGCTGGATATTAATCAGGAAATTCTTTTCCAATATGAGCGACTTTCTGATCCATACAAGGCTTGTCAGTTTCAAGTGGTTTAATCACAAACTTCTCTGTAGCTAGGTCATTACCTAGTAATAAATTAATGCCCTCGATAGATAAAGACGAAATGGTTCCGACTGTCACGGGTCCTGACACTTCGTTTGATGATAAATTTACACAATTGAGAGGAACATTAATAAAGCCACACTCTAATCTCTGAATAAGAATACTCTCATTAGAAGACCTCTCAGAAATAGGCAAAATACCTGATAAGAAAAGGCTGAGAATTTCCTATGTCCTTTAAAATTATGATAGGGATAGGATTGGCTGAATAATCCATGGGAGTTATAAAACCCTTCGACATGAATGGTTCATAATTTTTCATAATAAAACCGGAAAGTTTGACCCACTAAATGTATTGCTTTCAATAGATGTATGTGACCTTAACCTCTTAGGAATAAGAGCATTTGGAATAGATCTGGGTTTTTTTCTGTTGCTCAGTTTGCAATTGAAGCAATCAGAAATAACGTGTCCTTTCTTCTTTCAATAGGTACACGTAGGAAGAGACAATGGTTTCTGATCAATCTTAGAAACTTGATTTCTGAAAGTTTTGCCAGATTGAAATTTGGAAGTGCTTGTATTAGACGGAATAGTTTATTTTTTCTTCCGTGAAGATTGCTGACTGGAAGACTTACTGACAAAATTAACTTTATGAGCTAAGGAATACTTGACAGCAGTACGACACTTAACGGCACTATAGACGCAATTCTTGAACTCTTCAGCGAATATGAGTTGTCTCAGACTTTTCGTGATCTTGATCAACCTTCTTGGCTAAGCACTATCTATCAAATAATTGCCCTTTTGCTCTTGTAAATTCGACATGGGTTTGTCCAGCTTCTTTTTTATAGTACATAAACTTTTGTCGATAAGCCTCAGGTAACAAGTTATAACCCTTTAATATACATTCCTTAAACAGATCATAACCAGCACTTTGCTATACTGTCAAGGAAGTGTAGATGTCACGAGCCTTGCCAAAAAAGTGTACTTTGCAGTAACACCCACCCACCCTCCACACACACTCTACATTGACGTTCTCGAGAATTGCTTCGATTTAATTTCCATCAGTGAGATAATGTGCGCTGCTAAACAACGCTATGATTCCGTTGTTAACAGAGGTGACTTTGTCGTTGGCATCGTATGCAACATCGTTTTTTCGTATAAGTTTTCCTTGGAATTCTAAGAATTCATAGCAAGAAAGAAAATACCGAGAAGTGTCATTAATCTGAAATTATGTTGTCCCTTGCGCATCTGAATCCCTAGCTTTGTACGAGTAATATTAGTAAATTTGGTTTCTTCATTCTCGCAACACAAACGCGCTCATGTCGAACGCGGGATCGGATACATCTTTGAATTAAGCCACTGTTTATACACTATGATTTCGTTATTACCTTTTGCAACACAATCGTGATCCGCTTTCCATTGCAATTATTGAATCAGACAGATGCTGTTCTTTGATGATATTACTATTAGAGTCAGGCATTATTGCTGTTGGTGGTAAACTAATGAGTAAATTCGATTTGAATCGATTTAACCGTTTGCAATCCCAGATTTTCTAACCGAGCCTCATCAACATTTTTGCAACTCGTTTTGCGATAGGTGCAGCGATCGAGGCCAAGTACTGCGAATACCTTTTTGGTGTACCTGTAAATAATCCCCCGATAACATAACCGAGGCCATTTCCGTAACATGTCATGTAAATTGATTTTCTCGCGTTAACAAGACGCACGGATATTACATGTATGCGTGAGATTGCCATTTTATTTAAATATCAGATGGATTTATGATGTACAGTTGCAAAGGCAAGGTCTCCCTGCACAGGTCTAAAGTGTGCCTTCCAGATCCACAAGGGTGAAACGAACGTTTGTTAACCGAGGATTATTGTATGTAAGATACACAGGCGTGTGAGTAATCGACAACAAATCACTAGGTGCCTCATTCAGGGTAAATCCAAACAATATATAACCCTGCGATGCTTGCATTGTCGAGGCTGATGCATCAGAACTGTCGCTGGTGACGTTAGAAGTCAAATTAACCAGAAACGTAGTGGTTATCCTGAAAATGTCTGGTGAGAAATCTCAACTTGTACCCTCGCAAATTGCACGCAAAATTCGTTGGTTTGGGGAAATTCCATTTACATCCCATCCAATAACTCTTCTCAACGACGACTTTGCAATATCAACAACACACTCCTGAAATTTAATTGAGAAGCCACAGCTGATTGTGACCTCGAGTGTGCGCATGTAAATGTTAGGGTTTGTTTGATTATTTATCTGAACCTCAGTCCGATCTCATTTGTGTAGTCATCTCGTATCCGCCCGTGGAAAATTCAAAAGACTTCCATGTACCGTCCTCTGCCTTAAATGTTCGCGATCGGTGTGCAGATTGTTTTTTCTGCGTGTATAGAAGGTGATTTGTGGTGATACGTATCGATGTTAGTGTATAGATACGCGCCTTTCGTTTTGTTCCGGTGTGGGTGCATATGTTTGGGTTTGGGGTGATACACATCTTTGTTGTTCCTGTGTGGCTGCAGGTTTTATTGCCAGCTTGTTACGTGTTGTAGGTATTTCTTTAATCATATCTATTTTTTCTTTTTGAAATTGTTAAATGCAGTTTGTCTTTGCGACATAAGCGACAATCCATTATAAAATAGAAAGCTTGACCTTTAGTGATCTATGTAATCCATGACGATTATACAAAGGAAAAATTCACAAGGTTCACATATCCATATTAATCACACCGCATGTTTCATGCTCAATAATAATAAATAAACAACGCGATACAAACTGAAAAAAAATCTTTTCCTAGGGTCAAAAATAAACTGCACTTATATTTATTAAAAGTTAGGATCTGAAAATGGAAAAAAATCTGCCCGTTAATTCGACCAAGTGATGTAAGAGAAAATTTATAAAAACAATTACAAGGATGAAATTTTAAACAGGACAATTCTAGTAGTCTGATACTACTCTAAGGAAAAGGAACCAGTCGAAGCAAAAAGGTATATATACAGTGGTAAAGTTATAAATTAAATAACCAGTACACGTATATTCATTGTAAACTACGTATCTTCATATAAGTTGCCGAATGCAAAACGTTTTGAAGCTGAGTAGGTATCACGGAATTGTGTATATTTATTGTTTATAAATATATGGAATATAATGCACTCGGGTTTCGTTCCTGTGTACAGCGTTACCTGAGGGTGGTTAATCTACATCGAGCATTATTTCGATATAGTGTTCGGTTTACTCCATGTTGCACAAGCAAAGTGCTTACGATGAGAAAATCGATTTACCTTGAGCGCGCTGGCCGTACATTGCAACATAGCCAGCGTACATATTGGCTTATGGCACATACCAACTTCACATTACGGAAAGTCTTGCCAGTAAGCGGTCTACTTTACGGCGCAATATTTCCAGCTGTAGAGGAATGTGAATTGTATTTTCCTATCTTTATTTTAAGATAGAATTGTTTTGTTCTAATATTTATTATGCAGTTTTGACAGTACTGAAACGTGTAAAGCAATGCTAATTTTTATTATAGTCTATTTTTAAGTCCACCAGTATATAATAGTAATTAAGTGGGCCACTATACGTACAATGGAAATTAGCATTACGGAGACCCCTGGGCGAATATACGTACAATGGAAATTTAACATGGCGAAAAATCGTGGGTTAATATACGTACAAGGGGAATTAACATGGGAAAAAATTGTGGGCCGATATACGTACAAGAGGAATTTAACATGGGGAATAGAGTTTGGGGGTTGTTTAGGGACAAAAGGGAATTGAATATGGGATTTTTTTTTTTTTTAAAAATTTTTTTAAAAAGGGGTAGGCAATGGAAAGGCTATCTCTTTTCGAGAAATATGGCTGGCCTTGAAAAGGGCCTTTGGGTTTATGTTAATGTATTCATTAACATAAAGGGTACCGCATTGGTCTTCTTCTTGTCCTTAGGCTACGTCTCACTGTTGGTCCGTAAATCAGCACTCTTTTCAGGCATCCTTGTCTTTCAACGTAGATCCTACGTATCCACAGGCTGGTGTTTGTCCTGTGGACAACGGTCCACTTGGATCGGACATACATGAGCATGTCCGTCCGGAACATCATGGAAGACACAAGCGTAGAAGATTGCACATCGGTCCACATCTTGAAGCGACGAGAACAAGTGAATCAATGCAGTGAACTGCGCATATTAATAGGTACAGGAAGGATTGAAACGGATTGAATTCATTCACCAGTCCGAACACGCGTTACAAAATTCAGTCAGCTCGCATCCAATCCGAAGAGAGCAGTCTGTGACGTCACGTGGTCTATATACATTCGTTAGCGCTTGTGTGCAGTCAATCTATGCGACAGTGATTCAACATGACGGAAACTCAGAAAACGATCCATTGGGGTGCACCAGCAGGGGAGACTGCCCAAGGGAACCCGGACTTACTTTCAGAAGAGGTACATTGGGATTTTGTGGATTTTCTTACCTCGCAAGAATTTGTTCCGGAACCTTCGTTACCTTCTTCATTACCGCAAGTGGAGAATTTTAGACAGAGACAGAAAGAAGAATTGGAGAAATTTATGCAACGACAAAAGGAAGCGGAACAAGCTTTTCTCCTACAGCAACAGCAACAGCAACAAGAAGAGGTAAGAAAAAAACAACAGCAACAACAGCAAGAAGAAGTAGCAGCAAAGAAACAAGAGGGTGAAAATCAAACGGCTACGGTACTGTTGGACATTTTAGCGGAGTTAAGAAGTCTGAAACAAATGTATCAGACTTCTTTATCACGACCGAAGAGAATACGACCTTCCCGAGCTAAACACGCCAACCCTGTGACTAAGCCTACCGTACCACCCTTAGTGATTTCAACCCAATCATCAGAAGTAGGCCTTGGCCGTGGCAAAGGCTTAAGGCAGTTAAAGTTGATTGGTTAAACTCACCCCTACACCAAAATAAAAAGGCCCTTTTCAGGGCCACCCACATTTCTCGAAAAAGAAATACAATTTCAATTTGTCAATAACTCAAAAATAAACCCCCACCCATTTTACCCTTATAGTACGTGTCTGTGTATGAGTGCGTGAGTGTAGCTTCTTATTTTAAAATCAAAACTCAGACACTTACCTTATATCATTCATGTATTCTTTTATCCATTTTTTTACAATCCAATTCACAATTCACCACAGAACACTTTAATTAAAAGTTCATTGACTTCTTCTTTCTCCTTGTTTAGTCTCTCTGTTTTTTGAATTTCTTCACCGTTTTTTCCTCATTTTCTTCCCTTCTTCTTTTCTTCTCCTGTTTCTTTGCTTCTTTTAAATAGAATTGTCTTCTTTCTTCCTCTTCTTCCTCTGAAGAATCCCTCTCTTCTTCCGAAGAATCCCTCTCTTCTTCTGAAGAATCCTTCTTTTCTTCTGACTCCTCTTGTTTCTTTTTTGGGCAATCTGGAGACCAATGTCCTTTTTCTTTACAATAATAACAGGTATCTTGACTTTTGTCTCTTTTAGTCCCTGTTTTTGTTCTTTTTTGACGGTCTGGACACTCTGAAGACCAATGCCCTTTCTTCTGACAGATATAGCAAGTATCTTGACTTTTATCTCGAAAGGAAGGAGAGTAGTCCGTAGGCTGGTCTGAAGAGAATTTTCTAATGACCCCTCGCAAAGCTCTGACGAAACGTTCCATCTGGTTAGTCTCTTCCATCGTTGTGCTCGGCTTGAGAGTGAAATGAATAGTGAAAGGACAAGACACACACCCTTTTTATATACGCTGGTTTGCCAAGACTATAAATTAGTCTATGGTGTTTAAACTTGAGTCATTTGACGTTTTGCACTCAAGATGAAACGATCCCATTCATTCGAGAAGAAAGAAGAAGAAGAAAGTAAGAGGCAGAAACGTGATCTATCGCCTCGTACCAGGGCTGAAATCTTGGCACAAATTCATGCCAGTGATTTTGAAGAGGACATGAGTGAACCAGAATTTGAAACCTCTAAACCAAGTTCGTCACCCTTAGTCAACCCTGAAAAATACTATTCCATTCGAGAGACAGAAAAGCGCACCTCTAGAAAATTTAGAACCACGGCTTACACCTACACGGTGAAGTTTAAAGATTTCAAGGCCGACGTACTCTTGGAGAAAGCAGAATGGTTCATCACCGAGATGTGGGATTCTTTGCTCACCGCACTCAAGCGACAATGTCAACCCAAAGAAGACGATCGCTTGACACTATCCATAGATCACGACGGTTTGAAATCCCCTGTTTGGATCGAGTTTAGCAGACCTGCAGAACTAACCCCTTCCAAAATCATGGACAAGATTCAACACGTACAACAATCTAATGACCAGTTTGACATCACCGATGGTAAAGCCACACTGAAAATGGCCCACGTCTCTCTTCCTCAATGGACAGGACGCAAAAAGATGTTATTGGTGAACGAGCTTCGCAGCATTAAGCGTAGTCTTGTCCAAATTCACAATCTTCATGACCAGATGTGTTTAGCCCGTGCCATCGTGGTGGGACGAACCTATGCCAACAAGAACGACACGACAGAATGGAAAAGAACCTGGAACACTATTCAACGATCCGATCGAGCCAAACAACGAAACGAAGCAGAACTCCTGTTGCAACAAGCTGGCCTGTCCAAAGACACACCCTGTGGCATTCCTGAAATGCAAAAATTGCAAGATGCCCTAGCTCCACGCTACACCTTGAAAGTGCACCTTCAAGAAATGCGCGGGCCTCTGTTGTTTCGAGGCCAAGATTTTAAGGACGGAAAATACATTCATGTTTATTATCACGATGACCATTTCGATACCATTACCACTATCACCGGATTCCTGGGATACAGATATTACTGTGAGAAATGTGATTATGGTTATAATAATCGAGAGCAACACAAGCATTGTGGATCGAAATGCCCAGGATGTTTGGCCTCTCCACCCTGCCTGAGCGAAGAACCAGTGCCTTGTTCGACTTGTCTGCGCACGTTTGTCAGCCCTACCTGTTACCAACAACATTTGAAAACACAAGGTTCACAGAAGAAATGTGCTTGTCAACTCCTGAGATTGTGCCCTACCTGTGGACAAGGCATACGTACCAACAATGCCAAGGCACACGTATGTCGAGGAAAGAAAAAATGTCACATTTGTCACCACATCGTGGACTTGGAACACGAATGTTACGTGCAAAAATACCAACCCCCACCAGAGAAAGAGGACGGTCACAAGAAGAAAGGCAATTTCATCTTTTTCGATTTCGAATGCATGCAAGAGACCGGCATTCACATTCCTAATTTCTGCGTGGCTCATCGAGCGTGCGAGAAGTGTATTCAAGAACCTATCTTCAGTCATTGCCCTCACTGCAGCAAGATTCCTGGAGGACGTGAAAAAATCTTTCGGGGACCGAACACGTTAGCCGATTTTGCCCGATGGGTCTTAGACCCCATCGACAAGACGTGGAGCCAAGAGGACATCGAACGTTACGGAGATTGTCATCGTCATGCCACGGTGATGGCTCACAATTTCTCCGGATACGATGGACAGTTTCTTTTGAGGTACTATACGGAACATGGCACCGAACGTCCTAAAGTGATTTTGAACGGAGCCAAAATCATTTTCATGCAAGTGGGACAAGTGCAGTTTAAAGATTCGATGAGTTACTTGGCCATGCCTTTGAGTCGAATGCCTAAAACGTTTGGAATGACAGAAATGGCTAAAGGGTACTTTCCACAATTTTTCAATACGGAAGCCAATCAACATGCCGTTCTACCCCATTTGCCTGAGGCTCACTATTACGATCCCGACAACATGCGTACCGAACAACGAGAAGCTTTCTACGCTTGGTACCAGGCTCATGCCTCTGACCCCTTCGACTTTCAGGAAGAAATGTTAAAGTATTGTCGTTCCGACGTGGACATTTTACGGCGTTGCTGTGGAAAATTTCGAGAACTGTTCATGGAACACGGAGGGGTCGATCCTTTGAAAGAAGCTTGCACCATTGCCAAAGCGTGTTCCTTAGTGTACCGCCAACGATTCATGCCTGAAAACACCGTGGCTGTCATCAGTCCTCAAACGACCCACTATGTCAAGCGTCAATACTCGGTCAAAGCCCTACGTTGGTTACATTACTTGTGCGACAAGGAAGACAAATGGATTCAGCATGCCCGCAACGGAGGAGGCGAAAAGACCATCGGAACGTATTCGGTCGATGGCTGGGACTTAGAAAACCCCAAGATCGTGTACGAGTTTAACGGTTGCTTATTTCACGGATGTCCCGTCTGCTACCCTGACCGTGACACTAAAAATCAGTTTTTGCAACGAACCATGGAAGACTTGTACCAGGACACTTGTCAGCGACGCCTAAAGTTAGAACAGCAAGGATACCAAGTGGTGGAAATGTGGGAACACGAGTACGATCACCGTTTGAAAACCGATCCCGAGTTTAAACGCCTCGTGGAAAGTTACCAGTTCATGGACCCGCTGAACCCGAGGGATAGTTTGTACGGAGGAAGGACCAATGCCACCTGTTTGCTGTACCAAGCCGACGAAGAGAAAGGAGAAGAAATCAAATACTTGGACGTGTGTTCGCTGTATCCCTACGTGTGCAAATATTGTCGCTTTCCTGTAGGGCACCCGCAATTGTTGACGGAACACATCGACCTGAAAAACATTCGACAATACGAAGGCTTGATCAAGTGTAAAGTTTTGCCTCCCACGAACCTATACCATCCCGTCTTACCTCACCATTGTCAAGGCAAACTGATGTTTCCTTTGTGCCGTACTTGTGCCGAAACGTGCAACCAGGACCAACCTTGCCATCACAGCCAGGAAGAACGTGCCTTGACGGGAACCTGGGTCAGCGTGGAATTGTTCAAAGCTCTGGACATGGGATACCAACTGTTAGAAGTGTACGAAATTTGCCACTTTCCCAAGACACAACAGTACCACCAGGGTGACCCTACTCAGAAAGGCATTTTCGCCGACTACGTGGATGCCTTTTTGAAACTGAAACAAGAAGCCAGCGGCTATCCTTCCTGGTGTCACACTCCCGAAGACCAAATACAATTCAAAGAGAAATACTATGCACAAGAAGGCATCTCTTTAGACCACATCGAAAAAAAACCAAGGCAGGCGATCGTTTGCCAAAGTGATGTTAAATTGCTTGTGGGGTAAAATGGCACAACGACCGTGTTTACCCAAGACGGAATATTTGACAGAACCTTCCCGCTACTTCCAGATGATTCACGACAAAACCAAATACATGAAACACGTGGACGTCGTTCGAGAGGATTTGATCTTGGTCAATTACGAAGAAGATCTGGACTTTGTACAAGACGACCCTTTTGGAAATGTCATCATTGCGGCTTACGTGACAGCTCATGCTCGCTTAAAATTGTACGAAGCTTTAGAACTGTTAGAAGAACGCGTCCTGTACTTTGACACGGACAGTTGCATTTACATCCATCACCCGATTCAACAGCACCCTGACATCGAAGGAGACCGTTTAGGAGCCTGGATAGACGAGCATCCCGACGACAAGATTCTAAGTTTCGTCAGTGGTGGTCCCAAAAATTACGGCTACGAATACGGGGACAAACAAGGAGAAGTGCACACGACGTGCAAAGTGAAAGGACTGACTCTGAATCATCGTACCAGTCGAGTGGTCAACTTTGGGGTATTGAAAGAAGCCTTGCAATCGGGAGAGGATGGAAACTTTAAAGTGACCACCTATCAACCGAACAAGATTGTACGTTTACCCACTCACCACATCGTCAGTCGACCCTTGGAAAAAGTCTATCAAATTGTATACCAGAAGCGAGTGCGACTTCCCAATCACTTCACCTTACCGTACGGTCACGTCGGTATTGGTCTGTATATAAAAAGGAACCCTAGGCAAGATCGATAGTTCATTGTTCATTGAAGTAACTTACCATGTCGTTGACGAAGAAGAAACCAGATTGGTTAGGAGTCAAATGTTGGACATCACCGAGACCAGGGTTTTGAGGCTTGGACACAAGAGGTGGCCCAGTATGCACGAGAGTTATTCAAGGAAAAACGTTACTTTTCAACCTGTGTTAGTGACGGTGCCAGAAGAACCCGTCATCCAGGACAGGACTGTCGTGGACAGGCCTGAAAGACCCTTTCGGGAGGACACTTGTGTGACCTTACCCTAGTATAGAACTGGTTAGAACTTTACCCAAAACATGTTCTACAGACACTTGTGTTTATTCCACGTTCATGGTTATCATGTGCCTTTTATTCTTGTACTTAAGCCTTTGGCTTTTATGTATTTTTGTCTTTCGTATTCATGTTTGAAAAAAACATTCAATAAAGGTGTTCTGAAAAAGTATATAAACTCTTGTCTTGTTTGTTTTTCGTGTCACAAGTGACATTTCTCACACCATGGCTACCTCTGCTGTCTCTGCTCCCTCTTCCTCTACTGTCAAAGTCATCGACGAACACTTAGATCGTGCCAGTTGGGAGGCTTTGTATCTTCGCCATCCCTTTAACATGCTCATTGCTGGACCTAGCGGTTCAGGCAAAACCGAATTCGTCAAACGTTTGATCGAACATAAACATCATTTGATCGATCGACCCCCTCAACGAATCGTGTGGTGTTACAAAGAGTGGCAATCGGCGTACAGCCTCTTGCGAGAAAGTCAAGGCGATTCCATCGTGTTTGTGGAAGGCATTCCTAAAGAAGACGATGGCATCGTCTCTGACTCCCGTCTAACCCATTTGGTCATTTTCGACGACATGTTAGGAGAAGACGAAGAAGAAATTAAACTGTGGTTCACGCGCAAAGGGCATCACCGTAATGCCAGTGTCGTTTACATCACCCAAAATTTGTTTCAACAAAGTAAAGCCCATCGCACCATCAGTCTCAATGCGCATTACGTGGTCTTGTTTAAAAGCCCTCGAGATAAATCGCAAGTGCAAGTCTTAGCCAAACAGTTAGGAACGCCTTGGCTGACTCAGGCGTACGACGATGCCACTCAAACTCCACACGCCTATTTACTCGTCGATTTGAAACCTACGACTCCGAGGATTTGCGATTTCGTACCCACTTGTTTCACCACTGGTGCCAAGACGGAGGGCCTGTCCTGTACATGTCTCCGTCCTCGACTTCATTTCACTCCCCATAAAAAAATCTATAAAAACCTCAGACCCTTTTTCGTCTGTCTCACTCTCAGTGCGAACATGACGTCCCTTCAGTCGCATCTTCCCGTCAAATTGATTCGTGCCTTGTATGGCATCAGTCGAGAAAAAGATCCACAAACACGAGCTCATGTCTTAGAAGCTAGTCTCAAAGAAGTCTTACGATGGTTCACGGTGACGGCACGTCAATTACTCCAAGGAATCATTCAGAGTCCTCATCAAACCAAACGCTTTTTCGATCGAAACAAAGTCGCTTTGGTCCAACTGGCCGATCCCCGCATCGACACTCAAACCAAAAAACAAATCATTTTGAAACCTGGAGGCAGCGGTACTCTAGGAGGGGTCATCATTCACTCACTCTTAAGATGGGATCCTAATGCCCCCAAAGTTATACCCAAGACAAAAGTCCAACGAAGCCCCAAGAAGAAAAAGACCAGGTCCCCAAGGAGAACTTCTCCAGTGGCAGGACCCTCCTCTGACCAGACACCACCACCACCCCGGAAAAAGAAAAGAAGCCCCCAGAAAAAGAAAATTCAACAGAAAACTAGTCGCAAGAGAGGCACTTCGGCCAGGACGCAACCTTACACTCGCAAACCACGACCTGCCACGGCGGTGACTGCGTCTCCGGCAGCTTCACGTTTGTCCACTTCTCCGTTAATGACACCCAGAACTGAAGAGTACTTGGAGACGTTGATCACACCAAGAACTTCTCCGTTGATGACCCCCAAAAGAACTTCCCCAGTGGCAGGACCTTCCAATTTAGTGGCAGTGGCTGCTGCTCACAAAGTACCTTCTCCCAAAATCAAAGTTCAAGAAAGATCGGGCATGTTACAAAGTTTACTGGATTTGTCCAAGCAAGAACTGGCTCGATTTAGTCCGTTACGTACCCCTGCACGACGTGTCATGCCTGTCCTCAAACTAATACGACGTAAAGACAATCAGTGGCGACGCGTTCCAGTATGAAAAAGGCCTGTGACGAAGTCGGGTATCAGTGTTTTTTGGTGCTCCTGAAGACTCAAAGATGTCACCCTCCAGAAAACCAGAAGGAAAGAAAAGGAAAGGACTGCCACCACGTTTAGCCAAACATGGGGACATGTTATCTGTCCTGTCCAAAGCTTCTCCACCCCTACGAAAAAAACTCATTCAAACAGCCTCCAAAGAGGTCATCGATACCGTGTGCGAATGTTGTTTGAACGTTTTGAAAGGCACGATCCCTTTGTCCAAACACCAGAAACAATGCTTAGGCAAACATCGTCACGTTCTTCGCCAAATGGTTCAAAAGAAAATTCCCATTCGTCAAAAAAAGAAGATGTTAGTGCAACGTGGAGGTATTTTACCTCTCTTGTTAGGCCCCATACTGAAAGGAGTCTTGGGAACCATGTTGGGAGGACTGGTGGGAGCAAGATAAAAAGGCCTCGGAAGTTCCAAGATCTCAGAATCGACCGCTGACAACCCCATGGAAGGACGAAAACTAGCTTTAGTGCCTTACAAACGATGGATGGAATACCATCGGTGGCAAGAACAACACACCCCGCATTTACCTCCCAATCCCCATTTGAGCGAGATGTCCCAGTTACAACACGAACTGCAGTCCTTGATGGATCGCCAAGATTTGTCCGAAACAGAAAAATCGCAAAAGTACGGTCAACTCTTGCAACGACTGCAACTCTTTCACCAGAAAGCTTTAGACGAAACAGCTCTACCCACTCTGAAAGATTTTAAGACCTTGATGAAAAGTCCAGAACCATCACCAGTACCAGTACCAGTACCAGTGACCAAGACAGAAAAAGGAAAAGAAGAAGAAGAAGAAGGGTTTCAAACTCCACCAGAAAAAGTACGCAAGTTAACAACACCACCTACCTCCAGAATTGGATGGATTAAAAAGATGATGACCACCCCTTCTTCATCACAAGAGAAAAAGAAAGTGAAGACAGAAGTGAAGACAGAAGTGAAACAAGAACCGATATCCCCCGCTCAGACATCCTCCTCCTCTTCAACACCTATTGCCGGTCGCACACGCACAGCATTGCAATCCAAGAAAATACCCCAAGAGAAAAAGAGTAGCATCCTCCAAGAGTGGGTGCCTTATTAACACACCAACCAACACAAAAAAATGGAAAAAGTCTTAGCCAGCATTTACTACGATCCCTCCCATCCTGCAGGTTACGCAGGAGTTCAAAAATTGTATCGTGCTGCCAAAACTCGACTGAAAAGTCTCCGTTTACCTCAAGTGCAACGATGGTTACAAGAACAAGCTACCTACACTTTACACAAACCCATTCGACGCAAGTTTGCCAGAAGTCGCACCCGAGTGGAAGGCATCGATCATCAATGGCAAGCCGATTTAGCCGATGTCTCTCATTTGGCCAGCTACAATCGTGGCTACAAATATTTGTTTTGTGTCATCGACGTCTTTTCCAAATTTGCTTGGGTCGTACCCTTGACTTCAAAATCGAGCAGCGAGTTAGTGCGAGCCCTGCAACGAGTGCTGAAACAAAGCGGTCGTCACCCTCTTCGATGGCAAACGGACAAAGGCACCGAATTTCTGAACCAAGCTTTCCAAAAAGAATTAAAGAAACGTGACATTCATTTTTTACCACCGAGAATCCCGAAACCAAAGCCAGCATCGGGGAACGTTTTCAACGCACTTTGAAAGAACGCATGTGGAAATATTTTACGCATCACCACACTCTGAAGTACATCGACATCTTACCACACCTGGTGCAAGCGTACAACCAATCTTACCATCGAAGCATTGGACGTGCCCCGCAAGACGTGACTCCCGACAACGAAGTGTTGGTGTTTGAGCGCCTGTTTGGTACGTCCCCGACGAGGGCTGTCCCCAAGAAAAGTGGAGAGTTGGCCGTAGGAGATTGGGTGCGCATTGGCAAAACCAAACGCACTTTTGACAAAGGTTACTTACCTAACTGGACGACCGAATTGTTTCGCGTCACTGGACGAGTGCATGGCCGTCATCCTGCCGTCTATAAATTGGAAGACATGAACGGAGAAGTGCTCAAAGGAACGTTTTATTTGCCTGAGTTACAACGTGTCACCAAAAAAGAAGACGACGTGTACGACATCGAAAGCATTCTCGAACGCAGAACCCGTAAAGTGGGCAAACGACGTGTCAAAGAAGTCAAAGTACGTTGGAAAGGATATCCACCCAGTTTTGATTCTTGGATCGACGCTTCGCAAGTCATCGACTATAAAAAGAAGTGATCATCATGCCTTTTCACACAGACGCAGCTACGTCGACCACTCCTCCTTCCCCTAGTTCTTCTGTGCAAGATTTACAAAAACAACCCTTGTGGGTGTGGTGTGGAGAACGTGTGCCTAAAACGCAAATCGTCTTTTTCTGCCAAATCTTCGTGGTGTATTGTGTCATCGGGGCAGCCATCGCCAATTTGAGTTTGCAACAAGGAGACAAACAATTGTGGACCATTTTATTGAGCAGTTGCATCGGTTACCTGCTTCCTAATCCCTCCGTGAAATTCACCTCGAACGGGAACCACGGGAACCTTGTGTCCAGTGCCAGTGCCAGTCACCACTCCAACCACAACCAGAACCCCATTTTGGGCGGAGACACGCCTCTGACGTCCAGTAACCCCTCGGACAGCCACAGAACTCTGGAATTATGAGTCACCAAAACCAATTTTACTTAACCTTACCCAGTGACAGTTCCATGGAGGTGTTTCCCAAGAACACGTTGTGCTGTTACACGGCCAAATTACCTCAAACCATCCCCTTAGATCACGAAGCCCATTGGGAAGTGGCTTTAGTAGAAATGATTCACCCGACCCAAGTCCTCAATGTCCTTCCCAATCAAAATTTTTTTGATGTGGAAGTTCATGACGAACAATTGCAACAGTGGATGGATAGCAATGTCAAATATGACAAGAAAACCCGTACACAAAAGTACACCACCTATCACTTGTTCATTTCCCCAGGCTATTATTTTAGTGGTCAACATTTGGTCAGCACCATAGCCTCCAGGTTTAATGCCGTGTTTCTGAAAGCTTTGGAGCATGTTAACAAAAGTGTCACCATGGAGTACCACAAAACAGCTCGTCGCTTCTTAATGAAATTTGAACGGAGTAAAATCCTGTCCATTTTATTTTGTCCTGAATTGTATGACATGTTGGGCGGAGACATGAACCTGAGAATGAGCATGATGAAGAAAAGCGAATTACCCATCGTTTACGACAACGAGTCTTTTAGCAAGTTATTTCGTGCCCCGGTAGAACTGAACCAAGGACTGAATTTGATGTTTGTGTACTCCGATGTGGTGGAGTATAACGTGGTGGGACACACCTCCGTACCGTTACTGCGTGTCATTCCTTTCAAAGTGGATTCTGCCACGAACACTGACGAGGAAGGTGGAAACACTTACCACGTCCACCGCGAATTTGTGCATCCTCACTATTTGCCTGTCAGTAAGTCGTATTTGGACACGGTCAACATTACTATAAAAGGAGATTTGGGACAAAATATTCCATTCACCAAAGGAAAAGGCACGGTGAAACTCCATTTTCGAAAACGGTTTTCTCACGATTCGTAAGTCATGTATCCAGTGTACCGAGGGGTTGCTCGACAGCGAGGACACGGCTTAGGAGATATGTTAAAATCGGCCTTTCGTTCGGTGGCCCCGGTGTTGAAACCGATGGTGACACGCGGATTGCACGCCTTGAAAGATGCGGCACTGATGCAAGGCAAAGAATTTCTCCAAAATGTCATCATCGACAAACAAAACCCTAAAGAAGCCTTCATGAGGGCAGGCAAAAATGTCTTGCTGCAAACGGGCAAAGACATTTTAGGCCAACGAGAAACACCTATAAATGCCCTGCACGCTACCGAGTCAGGCATTCAGCAAGGACAAGGCAGAAAGAGACGACGAAGAAAACACCCTTTCACCAGACTTCAAGCGAGAAAGGCCAAGAAAAGAAGAACCGTTCGAGACTTAGACGTTTTCGATTATTGAGAAAAGAGACAAAAAAATGATGCACCGAGAATCTTGCGCTTGTTCCAAGACGGAACTGGATCTGTTTGCCATGCCCCCCACGATGATGACGATGCAAGAATCCCAGTGGGTGGAATTTCACCCCGTCTCCTCACTGACCGATTCCGCTCCCATCGAGTTTGAAATCAAAGGACAGCCCGAAGATTACATCGATCTGAATAGCAGTTACTTGTACCTGAAAGTCAAAATTCTAGATAAGACTGGAGGTGCTATAGACGATGAAGCAGTAGCTCCCGTCAACAATTTCATGCATTCCTTGTTTAGTTGAGTGGACTTGTACTTGAATAACAAACTGGTCAGTAGCAGCATGGATACTTACCCTTATCGTGCCTACCTGGAAAATCTCTTGACGTACGGAATAGATGCCAAGAACACTAATCTCAATGCCTGTGTGGTATGGGAAGCTGACGATCCTACCAAGTTTGAAATATTGGAAACTGATGAAAAGAAAGACAACAATGATGGATTTGTAGAACGAAGAAAGAGAATCACGGGAGCCGACACAAGTTTAGAACTGATGGATCGTTTGCATTTGGACATGTGGTTGCAAGAAAAGTATTTGCTGAACGGGGTGGATGTCCGCCTGAGACTGAATCGTAGCAGTGCCGCTTTCCATTTGATGGCTGATAGTGACGGTTACAAAACCAAAATCCTAGAAGCCAGACTCTACCTACGCCGTGTGGAAGTGTTACCTAAAGTGGGAAACGACATCAGTCAGACGTTGAGCAGAACGACCGCCAAGTATCCCATACGACGCGTGGAAGTGAAAACCTTCACCATTCCCAAGGGACAGCGATCCATGATCGAAGATCATCTGTTCCAAGGACAGTTACCCAAACGTTTGATCGTTGGTATCGTCGAGAATACAGCCTTCAACGGAGCTGCCGAAAAAAATCCTTTCTACTTTCAACACTTTGGCGTGTCCAAAATCGAAGTCAGTCGCTATGGCAAGATCTTGTGTACCCGACCTTTCGAACCTGACTTTACCAAGAAGAATTACTTGAGATCGTACTTGTCCCTGTACGAAGCCACCGGACAGTTAGGAACCAATACCAGTCACGGTATTACATACGAGGATTATGCAGGAGGCTACGCTTTGTGGGCTTTCGATTTCACTCCAGACCAAGGCAGCGACGAGGGACATTTCCACCCTATAAAATCCGGCCAGATTCGTGTGGAAATTCAGTTTAAAGACCAAGACCCTGATGAAACGGTGAACGTCATCCTGTATGCAGAATTCGATAATACCATAGAAATCAACAGTTTGAGAGAAGTCATCCTAGATTACTAGAAACCATGGAAGACTGTTATCCCTCTTTACCTAGTGGAGAAACTTTAAAGATGGAATGTGAGGAGACTGTGGAAAAAATGTTGTGTTTTGAAAAAAAATTGTTTAATGTTATGATGTTGGATTATTGTTAAAAATGTTAGAGTTGTTGTTTAGTGTTAAGTGATTTTTGAATAAAAAATAATGTGTTTTGAAAAAAATTGTTTGATGTTATCATGTTGGATTATTGTTAAAAATGTTAGAGTTGTTGTTTAGTGTTAATTGATTTTTGAATAAAAAATGTTGTGTTTTGAAAAAAAATGCCTTTGTGGTTTGTTTAGCTATAAGAATGTTGGATTGATGCTCTTTCATTTCTTACTATCCCTCGCATGACACTCACTGAACGTTGCGGCTCGAAAACAGTGTGGGGGATGTTTTCCTTCACGTCCGCGCTTTGACTTTAAGAACCGGGGTTGTTTCCAGTCTAACCATCCATTGTCGACTCATCCTCCTAAGAAGATGTGTTCCAAACTAGCTAAACTCAACGAAACCTACGTGAATTTGCATAGGGTCAGACACAGTCTGATACCGAAGCCAGAAGAAATAGAGAATGTGAGAATGTTAAAAATCACTGAAGACCTGATAGAAGAGCTCTTCAGAGAAGAAATGAACAGGGAGAAAGAAGAATGGACGGAGAAGTACAGACTTCAGAGACAGCAGCAACAGCGGCAACAACAACAACAGCAGCAGCAACCTGAAGCTGACAGAGGCTTTGTCGATTGTCGTATCGACACCAAAGAGTTCTTCTTCTCTTTTCGAAGAAGCAGACCTATCGCCAGAAAGTCTATCCTCAGAGGACATCGCATTCTTAGAAACTAAAAAAGAATGCCATAGCAAACAAAAAACAGCCCTTTTCAGGGCTACCCAATACTCTAGAAAAGAAATAACAATCCATTTGCTAATGTGTGTAGGTAGAGAGTAGTGTGAAAATAAACACTAACTCTTTTTTTAAAAAAATGTGAGGGTATGTGTTTGTGTGTTTGTTTTTGTAAGTGGTTAAGTAAGTTGGTATGGATAGTAGATTAAAATGATGTCTTTTTTTGGTGTTTGAGGTGTAAATTTGGGGTTAGATTGGATTGCTTTGGGTATGTGGATAGTCTATTGAAGTGATTTATAAAAAAATTTTAAAATAGTGATGGGTAGCATAAAAAGTGAGTGAGTGTTTCTTTTAGGTCCGCGCGTTGTTGTTTTTTGGTCATGATGTAGGTAAGATCAATTTTATGTTTTTAGGGGGATGTTTTCCATCACGTCCGCGCTTTCACTATAAATTGAAACTCGCTGGGCAGTCTAGCTACCCTTGTTGATTGTTCAACACAAGAATGAATAGCAGAATAAGCAAACTTCTTGAACTCCAGATACATCTGGAATTTGTCAGGCGCCTGTTAAATGAACTGGCGGCGGAGGCTATAGTAGAAGAGGAAAGAATGAAGAACGAAGAGGAGGAGAGAAGACAGAGGGAAGAGGAGGAAAAGAACTAGAAGAGAGGATGTCGTACAATATTCCCGAGACAGAGGATTGGGGTGTTGAAGCGAATCATCCTCCCTCTGCGCTCCCCAGAAGAAAGGTGAAAGGAGACTGGGGAAGAAGATGCGTGTGTGGCGCAAGGCCAGGAAGGTGCAACCATTAGATAGGTGCATCTGGAGTTAAAAAAAACCAGCCCTTTTAAGGGCTACCCAATACTCTAGAAAAGAAATAACTATCGATTTGCCAATGTGTGTGTGTGTGTGTGTGTGTGTGTGTGTGTGTGTGTGTAGGTAGAGTAGTGTGATTATAAACACTAACTCTTTTTTCATAGTGCGAGGGTATGTGTTTGTGTGTTTGTGTTTGTAACTGCTCACGTACGATTGTGTGGATAGTAGATTATGGATTTTGTTTATTGTTTCTAAGCGTATGTGGAGAGTATAGTTTGGGTTTTGTAACCGCTCACGTAAGATTGTGTGGATAGTAGATTATGGATTTTGTTTATTGTTTCTAAGCGTATGTGGAGAGTATAGTTTGGGTTTTGTAACCGCTCACGTACGATTGTGTGGATAGTAGATTATGGATTTTGTTTATTGTTTCTTAGCGAATGTGGAGAGTTTAGTTAGGGTTTTATTATATGAAATGAAAAAGTAGGGGGATGTTTTCCTTCACGTCCGCGCTTTTCGTATAAGAACCCATAGTATTCGTCGTTCAAACCATTCTGCAAAGAATAAAAAAAGAAGATGGCTTCTAACCAAATGGACAAAATGGAAAAATTGCAAAACGTCCTCGACAATTTAGGAATGATAGAGCAAATGTTGGTTAACCTAAACGAGGATCACTATTCTTATAGTCCCCATCGAGTGAAGATGGAGATAAACAATTTACGAAAAATGAAGGTAATCATCAGTGATCTGCTGAAAGAAATAAAGGAGGAGAAGGAGGATGAAGAGGAAAGGATAAGGATGAGAGCATGGAATGAAAAAAATGAAAAAGAAGAAGAAAATGAAAAGAGGAAGAAAGAAGAGGAGGAAGAGAAGAAGAAAGAAGAGCAGGAGAAAAAAAAGAAAGAAAAGAAGAGAAAGAGTGTTGGAGATAAAATAAGAACTTGGTGGAGAAAAAGAAGAAACTAGAAGCAGAAGAAGAAGAAGAAGAAAACCCAAAGGCCCTTTTCAGGGCCAGCCATATTTCTCGAAAAGAGATAGCCTTTCCATTGCCTACCCCTTTTTAAAAAAAATTTTAAAAAAAAAAAAAATCCCATATTCAATTCCCCTTTGTCCCTAAACAACCCCCAAACTCTATTCCCCATGTTAAATTCCCCTTGTACGTATATCGGCCCACAATTTTTTCCCATGTTAATTCCCCTTGTACGTATATTAACCCACGATTTTTCGCCATGTTAAATTTCCATTGTACGTATATTCGCCCAGGGGTCTCCGTAATGCTAATTTCCACTTAACTACTTATAACTGAACAGAAGAATTGCTAATTCAGGGTCTGTAAGAACCACATTATTATGACAAGCTTATAGGCAGTCCCGATGATATGATTTTTATCAAATGATCAACTCCACTTACGCGCATGCGTCACGTAGGTCATTGCATGATATACATGACCGTGCCACTGATAGTAAACGGATTTAGATCTATTTTCAGATGAAAAGGGTGAAGTGCTTGAAGCAGTGAAGGAGTGGCGGAGTGATAGAGCTATAGTGAATCCACACAAACATCGATATTTAGGACGATTCTAACTCCTGAATGAAATAGATAATGCTCATCCAATTCCTTTGCAAGACTATTTCATAAAACCTGCCTTTTTCCTTTTGTAAAATTTCCCATTGATGGACACAACACTTTCAAGTATATTATGAAAATTTCATAAAATTAGATAAATGTCGAAGTTATAAATAGCTGAAATTGTTTGTCATATAGCACATTATTTCTGTTCGCACAACTCATTTGGGCAAGCTCACGTCAGGTCATCCAATTTTGTAACAATTCACACCTATCTAGCGGTAGAATTAGCTAGTAAACCATTGGAATTCACACCTGTCTCGCATTCAAATTGGTTAGTGGCCCATTGGAACTCGCACCTAACTTCCAATTGAAATGGGTAATGAACCATTTGAAATCACATCTTGACGGAGGTGTATTGGTTAAGTTAACCCTTCGAATCTCGTTTATACAATAGTTGAGTGACTAGCATGGATAATGTCAGTAAAGCAAAGTGATGGATAATATAAAGAAGTTAAAGTGATGGCATGGAAGAGTCTAATCCAACGATAATATAAGAAAGTGATGATACGGAATGGTCTAACCCAAGGATAGTGTCGTAAAACTTGAAGTGATGATATGACATCACTGGCGGTATTTTCTGTGTAATAACTGCTATATAGATATATTATATCATATTGCTGATCGACAGCCGGTGGTCAGTATGTGCTGGTGGTTTTCGTGAAAGACGAAAGAAACACTGGTTAAAATTTATACTGCGACACTAATTTGTGAGACAATAAATAAAAATATTGCCTCAGAAAAGCGGACAATTTAATCAAGCACAATTTCATTACGGACAATCTTATCAAGTTATAGTTCATTATCTGAAAATTAAATGGAATACAATTATATATTAGTGGCCTCTAATCATGTGAGCATGTTAAAGCCTAGCTGTTCCTACTAATGAATGAGCAGCCAATACCGTTTTTATCAATGTATTTGTTGAAGACTGTAAACATTTGTACAACACGAAGTCAAAAGTTATATGTAATTACAGAACGGATTGACATATGAAGTTTGCCTATGTACATGAAAGTTTGGTGGCGAAAGATCTTAAGATATAAGATTTAGAAAGAAAACAAGGCTTTCCATTTACAGATGATGAAGTCATTAATATTGTTACAGACCATAATATTGTTTTTTATTATTATTCTTTCTCTTTCTTCTGTCTCTCAACCTTCATAGATCCAGAGAAAGAGATGGAGATTTAGATCCAATGAGGTAAAACGGACAGGTCCGCTGACCAAACAAGCGAAAGAGAGGCGTTTAAACCTTTATAAAAGTCATAAATAAGTCAAAATAAAAACATTAAAAGCTATTAGTGCCATATAGCGAAATTATTTGCAGCCTAAACCTCGGCTCGACAGACTAGAGAGGTGTGCTCAGTTCTTGGTACTTTAAGGATGATCCGAGCAGACTTGGTTTATCTCTAAATATATATATATATATATATATATATATATATATATATATATATATATATATATATATATATATATATATATATATATATATATATATATCTTACAAATCACACGTCAAATGTCTTTACAAAAAACACTGAATCGAGAAAAGTGTCATATCGGTAATGGAAATTATAGATAATAGATAGGAAAGAAAACCTGACAAACAACAGTACAAAACTGGTTAGATACCAGCTGATTTGACCCCAGTTTGGCACAATTATTTATCAGTTTTATTTACATATGGTGTGTGTGTGTAAGCTACCATCCTCCCTTCTGTATGTGTGTGTGTGTGTTTGTGTGTGTGTGTGTGTAATCGATCATCCTCTCCTTGTTGCTAATAACTTATTGAGAAAATGTCAATTCTCAGGAATTTGAAACACCTGATACACTAATAAAACTGAAATTAAGATAATGTATTAAGCCAATGTGTATCTTTATTGGCTTATTTACATGAAATTAAAAACTCCATTCGTCACAGACAACCATCCAAGCCGAGATAAAAAGTCATGTACTCCTTAAATTGAGTAATAATTTCTGGCAGTTCTTTCCAAATGTCAGATACCTGATGATCTAAACTATTTACTGTGTACATTTTTTTATGGTTTTGTCTGATGATTTATCCTGTAATGTATTCTAATGTAATATCGGTTGCGAGAAACGTTATGGGTTGGCAAAAATTTATCGTCAGTACACGTGAAAATAAATTTCAATGCATGACGTATTATGTTGCATTTTTTATGCTTTCCTATCTCACGGTTTATGGACAGAAATGACCCACCAATGCTACGAACATTTGACAGTTACTTAACCTAAGAATAATCTGCTATAATCATTTGAAATAATAGCATATCATATATCCACCTTGGAATAGGTTTACACTGCAGATTACATAAAAAGTTGCTTCACACTGTACCTGCGTGTCTGAGTTAGACCTACACTATTGGATATAAATGTGACAATATCAATTTTGAAAATATGCTATATATTTCCATCTCCTTAAACGCCACGTCAGAAATTGAAGGCAAAATATTCCAATATGGTTCAACATACCTGGCTGTGAAGATCCTAATATATTTATAGAGGTACCAATGTCTGACGATGGATTTTAGAAGCTGAAGTGTTGAGCTGCTGCAGAGTTAGAAGCGCCTACATCTGACGATGAGTGTGTGAGGTTGAATTGTTGTGTTGTGTTGCCGAACAATTACAATAGTCAAATCTCACAGTCCCTATAAACTTGGAACACTCGGTACAACCTGCATTCTTTCCTCTTTGTACACCTCGACCATCTTTTCCCTTGGCTTTATTGAAAAGTGTTGCAAGTAATTATTTTGTATACGCTGTATATATGCATTAGCTTTAGAATATGTGCCTTAGTTTGTCTTTGTGAATGTTTGAAAAGTAGAATGAATGAACATAATTGGAACACTGTGAGTTAAGCACTTAACACTGAAGGTCACGTTTTGATACACCAATGCAATTATATATATATATATATATATATATATATATATATATATATATATATATATATATATATATATATATATATATATATATATATATATATATATATATATATTCGCACGCGTGTATGTGTCATAGTTGTCATTCCTTTCCAAAATAAACAAAGTTGCTGTTTTATGCACATGTTTGCGCTTGCATCAAAAAATTAAATCGTAAATATTTACTTGTTTTCTTGATTTGACGAGAGCAGAAAAATAAACAAAATAATAAACTTGTGGCATCAATTTTATATCATGATATATATATATATATATATATATATATATATATATATATATATATATATATATATATATATATATATATATATATATATATATATATATATCAGTACCATTTTCGATCTGAACATACAATATTCTGACACTGACTTGCTCAAAATAGACTCATTCAAACGTAAGTCGTGTTTTACGATATCAAAAATAATTCTGAAGTGGAATGAGTCGATCTGACAAAACTAGGATTGCTCTTTTACTCAAAAGCAAAACGTTGCTGTCATTGACAAAATACTATCCATTTCACTGTTTAATATGGGGAAGCATGTGCATATCTCAGTCTCAAGATGGTAAATACTTTGGAATGAAGACTCGGGCTAAGCTAATATTGATCCAGAAATCATCCGCATCGAATCTTACACACCTCTGATAACTGGTGTTTATTCTTTCCCGCAGTATCGTACACATTATTGTTTAATCCAAAATTAATATTTGTCCTTATGCAGACTACACAAATATTGGCTCCACCGAAAACTGTGTTTCACCCAGCATGTACATTGCAATGCTGCAGCAGTATTACATTTAAACACAACAATATCATCACCGACTCCATCGGACAATTGGCACTTATGTCTTACCATTTTAAAGCTACACAACACGGCTATGTTTCATATTTTGTAATGGTGGTGTGGTAAGATGATGTAATGTCAAATAATAAGGCTTAGTCAGTGGCTAATACTTGGATATGGTTGTTTTACATGTACCTTGAAATTGAAAGGTAGACCGAGAATTGTGCAAGAAACTATTATTAGCCTCTTACTTGCTGTCTTCATGGAGCTTGTTGGAGGATAGCTTGGGGGAGGGGGCAAGAGCAGAACAATTCCTATTGGTTGGCATTGGCAGCAAAATTCAAAGAGCCAATCAAATTAGATAATTTTACGTAACACTGCATGTACCTATAGAGTACAAAGCGAAGAGTTACTTCTCTGGCTTTTCAAAGGTACAGCCAATGAATGTAGAGTTAAATTTGTCTGGCTTTTCAAAGGTACAGACAATGGATTTAGAGTCTCGGCATCCAACGGTTCTTATGGATTTGTGCTTGATTTGAATTTGGTGGTTTTTCATATCGTTTAAACATACATTTTGCTCATCTACCTGATTTTGCTCCTAGTCGGGTGGATTTCATATTTATGTTGTGATTTTTCCCGTTAGTAGTTCACACTTGGACAACGTTAACAACATGGCTGACAAGAATCGAGAGGCCACCGTAAATGTCGAGTCAACCCTCTTGCTCACCATCAGCTTTGACGTGACATTACCGGAGAATTTTTCTCTGCCAAACTTAGACCGGAATTTTGTAGTCTCTGCATTCATTTCAGCCCAGGATTAACGAAATCTCGTCAATTTGTTCGTTCAGGGAATGATAATGATAATCAACCAGTTCTCGGAACAGACAATTTTACCTATTCGCAACTGGAGGTGCCTTCAACACATCCTAATGTTTCGACAGTGACCCAATTGTCCAGGAAGGTGGTAAGGGTTGCAAAATACTCTTGCTACATTATCTGAAAGCGTTTCGCTCCTTGATTGACACTAGGAATATTAACACGAGGGAAGTACGGACCAGTCCGACACGCTATTCTTCAGGGCATGCAGAATCATTGACCCCGGATGTTCCCTTCATAGATAACAATGCAGCGCTATGGGAAGACAACTTCCATTCCTTCAGTGACGGTCGCAAAATGTGAGGCGGAATCCTTGTCGTTCGTTTAGACAGTGCATCAGAATCTTCGCCAGCAAATTTAAGCACTAAGCTTGTACAGGAGAAATCCCAGAACAAATCGTGGAACTACCGACATTAACAACTGGGAGTAATAAAATTGATCATTTTAGTAAAAAGTGCTCTTTCTCCATGTTCCTTGGAAGCTTACACGCGCAGTTGGAAACACTGCATCGATTGTTTTCAATCACTTTAAAACTCCACAGCACTATCCTTTTTTCAAGCACCAATTTGGCACTTTTCATTTCATGTCTTTTTGAAAAACATTATGCGGTATCTATTGAACAATATCCCTGATCCAATCAATTCATTTCTTACTCATAAACTTCTGCACACACTTCAAAAACATTTGCCGCAGAGTACCATTGATAAATGTTTTCAACAAAAACCCGTTTTAGTCCTGCCTAGATTCACTCACAGTGCCTTCCGTGTGGCTCTATTTAAGCCCATGTTTCTCCGTGCAATTCATGTAATCTTGTGGTTAAGAGAATTTGCACATTACCATAGCACTTCCTACTGTCTTGTTCTGTTTTTAAATTTTTCTTCTTTCAAATCTTGTGGGAGAACCGACCGATACAGCCGTCCACATAATATGGACATTGCACTTCATATGGGTTGACTGGAGAACACTTCAGTTTATACGGATACATGCAAGATGTGGCCATCTTACAACACATCATTCTCCCACTGGCGTTCTGTGACATGGATATACAAACATTTTTGAACACTGCGCATAGCTCGGCAGTCTCTTGGGTGCACAGACTGATACAGCCGTCCACATCATATGGTACTGCACTTCATATAGGTTTATCGGAGAAAATATGCAATTCTTTACAGACGCTACCCCAGCTGTGTGCCATGCCAGGCGTTGTTGCATGTGCTTACTCTTTGCCCGTACTTTCAGATGATGTTTTGATTTATGTCGTCACATAGTGTCTCACCAGGCTCAAGCTGCAGTACTTCACAATTAAGTTGTACCTTCCAGGGATTAGATTCCATTACCTATAGGCTGGATATAGTAACCTTTTCCAGGAGTCCGACAGGCTGCAGTGTATACTCCGTGCAGTTGTCGGCAATGTAAAGTGTGGAAATATTTTCACCAGATGTGGATTTGTCGCTGTAGTTCATGTGTTTGATGGCATTTTTGGATTCTTGCGATGTGGTGAATTCACAGTTCGATCGTTTCAGAGCATTTCTTCAGGCAACTACCTGAGGATTCGAGATGTGACATTTTCAGTGGACAAATCTATGTTTATACTGACCTTGCCATCTTCAAAATGGACTAATTTCGTGCTGGTATCAAAATTTAATTCTTTCGGAACTCGCGGTTGTGTCCCGTTTCCTGTATGGAGTCAGTGGCGGCAAGGTGCTTTGGCTGGAGGTCAGAGAACACATTTTTCTGTATTTGTGGATTCCATGGGCCGTCTGTTTGGTAGAGAACTTTTTCTGTCGTAATTTAAGCTCATGCTGGCACGCATGAGCTATGATGAAGCAAACCTTTTCTGGTCATTCGCTTTGTATTGGAGCAGCCACAACTGCAGCTGTAGTTGGTAATGAGGACCATCTAATTAAGACTTTTGGACGATGGTCTTCCTCATGTTATACGCGCTACATCAGAGTTCACCCTAACCGACTTCTTTCTGCTCAGGAACAGTTGTGTACATAATTTAGGATCATGTGCTTTTGACACCAGTCCCTCCAAATGAATTTTCACATTCCAAACTGGCATCCTCTTGGGGGATTTCATTTGATATATTTTAATATCAAATTCAATTTGGCATTTTCCCCCAATCAGATACTAATAAGCTTTACTAAAAACGTAAAGGGCATGCCTGTTTAATACATTTTTTTCTTCATGCTGGGATCAGCCTAGCTGTATTCCACGAATCTGGGATCAATACATCAAGCAGTCTTATGCAGGGATCAGCCTAGCATAGATTTAGTTAAGATGGGATCAGCCCAGAATATATTAGCATACTGGAATCAGCCTAGCACATAGTTTACTTAAGCTGGGATCAGCCCAGAATACACTTGAATGCTGAGATCAGCCTAGCACAGATTTTACTTGAGCTGGAATCAGCCTATCACAGTCTATGGAAGTTGGGATCAGCCCAGATTACACATTAATGCTGGAATCAGCCTTGCACCAATTATACTTGAGCTGGGATCAGTCCAGAATACACTATAATGTTGGGATCAGCCTAGCATAGACTTACTTGAAGATGGCATCAGCCCAGAATACAATCAAATGCTGGGATCAGCCTAGAACATATTTTACTTGAGCTGGGATCAGCCAAGCACCAATTCTACTTGAGCTGGGATCAGCCGAGAATACGCTGTAATGCTGGGATCAGCCTAGCACCGATTGAGAATCAGTCTTTTAAACTGAGCTAGGATCAGCCTAGCACCAGTTCTACTTGAACTGGGATCAGCCCAGAATACACTGTAATGCTGGGATCAGCCCAGCACCGATTGAGATTCAATATTTTACGTTCAGATTCTAGCCTATGAGTAGTCCCGACAGAAAGAGCAAAATATTTTTAAATATTTTAATTAAGTATTGACGTTATTTTAGTTATGAGTTTGATGCAGAATATTGGTAATAATGAAGAGTGGTATGTTTGAGAGAGAGAGAGAGAGAGAGAGAGAGAGAGAATGCATATACTCATGTATCATATATTTCTTACAATGCATGCATTAAATCTTTTCTCATAAATTAAGTATTGTTTTGTTGTGCATAAATTGCATCGTGGAATAGCTTTGCACTGCATCTTGCTTAAAAAAGATCAATTACGTTGCATCAGCACATCTGATTTGGACTCGCACTGTTGTGTCCTTGGGCGAGAAACTGTACCCTGCTTGACTCGATATAATCTTAATTTATTGCAGTGCTGTAAAATAATAAACCAAATCGACATGATTTACAAACCCATTATGCATCCACCCCCAAACAAAAAGCAAACAAACAAAACCAAATTGTTTCCAAAAATGAAGTTAGATATAAAACCGATGAGAAAATATGTGGCCGGCGCTTGGGACCTAATATCTTTTTCCACATGTCATGCAGCATGGGGGTTGCAGACGACAATGATACTAAATATTCTTTTCTTAATTTATTTTGTTCACAGAAAATTATCTTACAGAAATAATAATACTGGTGTAAACACCCACTCAATACAGATCTAGAAAGTAAAGGAAACAAACGTGACCTTATTGGTAACAGAATGAAAACAATGGTATACATTACTAAATTACTGATATCGTATTGTTCTTTAGCATTGAGAGTCTTTTCATTGTCACATTGGAAAAGGCACATCCCAAAAGAGCTTTTGGATAGTGTGTTGCAATAAATATATGTAGATTTATCTTTAAGCCCGAAGAGATACAATCTGTGGCAACATACCGTTTTCTGAAGCTCCTCTTGAAAATGTAGATGGGCCGGTTGTCTCTATCAGTAGATGTGCGAGGTTGACACGCTGTGTTGCTGTACATTGGCAATATTTACATCTCGCATCCTCTGTGAACCTTCAGCATTAAAATTTCCTCTCCGTACACGTTGGCCATGCTTGTCCTTCGCTAAATTCAGATGCGGACAATCCTCAAATACATTATGTTTTAAACAAACAAACAAACAAACAAGCGAACGAAATAAACTTGTTATACAAACACAGAAATCTTCAAAATTTCAAGTTTGAATGCATGCTATATTTTTCTCTGCTTAACTCCGTCTCAAAAACTAAAAACGAACTAATCAAGTATGAGGCATTGTACCTGGCTGCAAAGGTCCTGACCTAGAAGTAGAGGCTCCTATATCTGACGATGGATATGTGTTGATATATGTTGCTGCACATTTACAATAGTCATATCTCACATCCCCTCTAAACTCGAAACAATCTGTACAACCTGCGCATTTTCTTCTTTGTACACCTCGGTCATTTTTTTCCTTGGCTTTATTAAAAGAATGCAAATAATTATTTATATACTTTGAATATAAATTGACAGTAATGCATTTGCTTTAGAACATGTGTTATTTTTCTGTGTTACTGTTTGGAATGTTAAAGGAATGGAGTCATTTTTTTAGAGCACTAATTGAATTATTTAATACTAAGTAAAAATTCACTGGTACATAAATTTGGCTAACATTATAGAAACTTTTCTTTCCATTTTAGTTGTTGAATCTATGTGAAAATTTATATTCCATGTACCCAGTTTCTGATTGTTTGCTTGGTGAAAGTTTGTCGAATAAGTTGTTATTTTATTATCTTGTCATACCTTTCACCTTGAGCCTTTTATACACACAGATCGTCGACATTGCTGACTGGGTGCTCGGAGCAATTTAAATTTAAACTGTCCGTCCTTCTCCGGTGTTAGAAATAATATCGTAGGAGGCACGTGACAAAAATGGCGGCATCGACATGACTATGAAATAGACATATATGACATCTTTAATAGCAAGGAATTATTATTAAGAGTTCTATGGTAACATTTTAGGAGAGAGTTTCTAGCCTGTGTATTTGGTATTTTCACATTTGTATGCTTGTGTGCTTTCATGTATTTACAATAGCAGTGAAGCAAATATTGGACCAGATATCTTACATGAGGAAGGTTGGTTCCTTGAAAACGGGTAAGTATTTCGTTCATAAAAATGTATGACATCTGTAATCTCTGTATTAAGTTGGGTCAAGGTATCACTTGTTAATAGTATTACTTTACAATGGCGACGCAAAGGCAGATGATAAAGGAGTATCGTACCATTGGCATGGAAGACTTAGGTTACGACGGGGACCGCCTCGCAGCGTTCATTGAAGAACGAATTAAAGAATGGAAGGCAGAGAAAGAATCAGAACAACAATCGTTCGAGAAAGAAAAGGAAGCGGAGAGGTAAGCCAACAAGAGATGTCCAGGATAGAAGCTGCTGTGAGCAAAAAAGAATCCCAGAATGAGCTGGTCAGCATAGGAGCTTCTGCGAAGGAAACAGAGCTCGCTCACACTCTCGAGATGGGAAGATTGCGAGTAGAGGCTAAAACAGCAGATAGATATTACACCAGTTCGAGTCCTGGAGGAAATGGATGACGGAATGCTGACCACTGTGTTGTCCAGATAAACATGATGCGATTTAACGAAAAGGAAGAATCTGTTGACGATTTTCTCGTTCAATTCGAGAAACTCGCGTGCGTACACAAGATTCCTGAACAACATTGGACAATCAACGTTTCATCCTTTCTGCAAGGTGCAGCTAGAGAAGTTTATCAGAATTTAGCAGTAGACCATGCAGACAATTACAACACCCTGAAGAATGCCCTTCTGTGCCATTATCGGCTGACAGCCGAAACATACCGGAAATGTTTTCGAGAGTAGGCGAAAAACCAATGGAGACAATCAGATTCACACCCGAGTTAACGGGTTATCTGAGAAGTTGATAAAAATGGCAGCGGTCGACCGGTCGTATGAAGGTGTACGTGACACGATATTCAAGAAGCACGTCCTAAGTACATACAGGCGAGAGCTGACTGTTTTTCTAGCTGAGAGAGAGAGCATAAGACTCCAGAAGAGTTTGCCAGATTTGCGGGAAAAAATGAACAAGTCTCTTTGGGTACTGACAAACCCCGCCCTACTGAATCGCGCGTGCTGTTGAGGGAGAGCCAGCCGTACGTAAACGTCATGGCGACGGGAAGGTCGGAAGTGAAACTCCGGGTAAGGATTGCACTCACCGACCCAGACGGGCTTCAACCATGGAAAAGGGCTTTGCATGACGGCGAGAGCCCCAAACGTGGTACAACTGCAAGCGCCCAGTGTATTTTGCAGGGACTTTCTCAACGGCAGGCCGACCGAGTAAATGCTGTTGTCAGGGAGAATCGTGGGACCAAGGCGATCTGTAAGCCAGTAAACCTCGCATCCGCCACCTTCAAATAGAAAGACGCCACTATCTTGTACGACCCTGTGTGTAGTTATTCCGCCCTTGTCAACGAGAAATACGTGAAGCCAGAGAACTGTACAGGGGAGGTAATATAGGTCCAGTACGCCCACAGCACGCTTGGCTCATTACCAGTTGCGGTCATTGACCTCAATTCGCCAATTTAAAAGAAAAGATCGAAGCCACGTGCTTCTCTCGGTTGTCACATGACTTCATATTGCCATGTCGTTATGTGTAAACGCAACTTAACTCAGCAACCTGTACACCTGTACCGGTGAGTACTGTGGACAGCAGGTCAAAGAGTCATCAGGCGAAGCCGACGCCAGTGAAAGTTACTTCGTCACCTGTTGTTAACGTACTTCCATCCGAGTTGAAAAAACTTTAGCAAGAAGACGCAACTCTGGCACAGTTGCATAAACACGCTACAGAAACAACGATGGAAAGAACTCCAAATGGCGAGGAGAGATTTATATACAAGAAGGGGATCTTGTACTATCATATCAGGAAAGGACGAGAACAATTTAAGCAAGTGGTCGTGCCCAAAGCGATCGAGGAAAAGTATGGAAGCTCGCGCATGAAAGTCTCATGGGGGGGGGGGGGGACACACGGAGATTGCCAAGATTAATGACCGTCTTGTCAAAGGATTCTACTGGCCAGGGGTCCAGGGAAACGTTAAGCGGTTTTTTTTCTCCTCCTGTGACAAGTGTCAGAGAATGGCATCAAAAACAGATCACAGACCCGTTCCCTTGGGAAATACACATCTTATCGATGAACAATTCCGCCGTGTCGTCACGGATTTAATCTTACCTATGAATAGCGCCTGCACAAGGAAATCGTTATATTTTAACGTCGTTGATTACACTACACGCTATCCGGAGGCTTTCGCGTGCGCAATATCGATTTTTAAACCGTCGTGGAAGCTTTGCTTGGGATTTGGTCACGAATCGGAGTTTCCGACGAGATCGGGACCAATCATGGAACGCAATTCACGAGTCACGTGATGCAGGGGGTTAAACGATTGATGTCATTTAAGCATCTCATTACCACTCCCTATCACCCACAGCGCAACGGACAGGTTGAGCAGTTTAACGGGAATCTGAAGAATACCCTTAAGAAGCTGTGTGAAGGTCGTCCTAATAAATGGAATTTGTATGTTTCTGCCATGCTATTTGCATATCGGAAAGTGCCACAAGCGAGTATGGTGTCTTCCCCATTTGAACTGCAGTACAAGAGGAACGAACGAGGACCCATCGCCGTACTGAGCCAGTTGTGGACTGCCGACTACGCTGTTGAAGAGGTACGTGCTACCAATCAGGACGTCACTGTCTTACGTAAGAAACGGAAATAAGTTTTACGTTAGCAAAGGAAAATCTGAAGCAGGCGAAGTCTCGTCATGCGAGATACTACAACACACTAAACCACGCCCGCACTATGTAGGAGACAAGGTGTTGTTGCTGTTGCTCCAAGAATACAACAAGCTACAAGTTTCGTGGAGAGGACCGTACGTTGTAACTGAGAAGGTCTGCGGTCGAACGGACCTGATTGGGCTACCGACTAAGGAGAACCAATCTCCTTATGAAATATAGAAAACGAGAAACCACAAACGATTCATTGTTGCCACTAGCGTCACCGAGGACACCGATGGCGATACGGAAAACGCAAACACCGTTCCGAATAGTCCATTGAAGAAGGCTGAGACACCCTCAGACGTGAAGTGTGCCGCTATGCTGACTAGAGAACAGCGAGAGGAGGTGGGGATATTGCTGACTGGGTATTCGGATGTACCTACGGAGCTGCCAGGGAGAACGTAACTCGTCGAGTTCAGTTTAAAGCTAGTAGACGACCTGTCAGCTAAACGGAAACCTTTCCCTTTGCCCCACGAAAAGCTGCAAGTGGTAAGGGAAGAAATCGACGAATTGATTGCTCTGGAAGTAATCGAACCGACCAAATCCCCCTACAGTTCCCCATTTGTCCTAGTACAGAAGAAGGATGGCACCCATCGCTTTTACGTTAACTATAGGAAATGGGTCCCGAACAAATTTATCTGGACGGATACGTGTGAGCATTCGTTCCAAGCTTTAAAAGAATGTCATCCGACGTTGTACTCCGTCTACCAGATCTGTCCAAAGAATTCGTGTTACTCACCGACGCGTTTAATACGGGTCTTGGAGCAGTTTTACTGCAGGAACACGAGTGAATAGTTTTCCCAGTCGCATACGGCAGTCGGAACCTGTCCACGTCCGAGAAGAACTTCTCAGAAACGGAGAGGAAATGCCTTGGAATCGTGTTCGGTATATCATGGTTCAAGCGATATTTGTACGGGCGGAAGTTTTATTGGAGACCGACCATCAGCCATTTGCGTATCTCGCACAAGCTAAGTTATCGAATGGACACATGATGGGATGGTGGCTGTTCTTACATCAGTACCAAATGCAGATCAGATACGTTAAGGGCAACGAGAACGTCGGCGTGGATTTCATGAGTAGGAGTACTAGAAACTGATAAGTAAAATCAGTACAATTATTGGATATCGTGCTGTATATTCGTGTCCGTAGTTAGTGTGTAGCCTCGTGATGATTTCGCTCTATTCCTATAGCGTGTAAATATACAAATTCGCGCATTGAAGCAAAATTTCAGTGAATTAAATCCCGATTTTATTCTCAAGCGTGGGGTATCACATTGTGGGGAAAATTCGCTATGCTTCGCGGCTCATGTTTACACGTATTTTCTTATAGTTACTTCGTAGTGGGAGCATATTGATACCTTAATACGTATTACGTAAGTTTTCGACCATAGACCCGAATTATGGACAAAGAAACTGCCTGTCGGTTGTGTAACTGTTACGTAACGGCCTGTTCAAAAGTAATTCTACATCCGAGTTAAGGAGCCTTTGCTTGCTTTTCACTCACTCAGCGATGTCAGGACCGGGAATTCAGAGCTACAGGTAAGTGAGAAATTACCCCAGGGAAGTTTTCAAAGAGACCTGTCCGTAGCCAATCGGAACCGAAGGATTCATATTTAGGGCGGAGTTTCCACGCAATCTAGATGTTATTTTGGCCACATTCATTTTGGAAAATTAGTACAAGTATGAATCTCGTAAGGAGAAAATCGCAACGAAGTTGAGAGCCGTTAGATGTACTCCGAGAGCACAAGTTGTGCACTAGTAAAAGAGCGGGAAGGAATTCTTGTGACATTCTAGTTGAAGCTTCTGAGATAACATTTCTACTGAATTTGCCTTACTCTCCTAACAAGGATTGTAAGAGGGATGCATTAGTATGTACCTTTAAATTTATTAGAAATGGAATCTTCAATGTTGAGCGAATTATTAACATCCAAGATTAACGTATGTAGAGTGTTGATTGTGTAATTTATCAAGTTGCATAGTAATGCATGCCTGAATTTATTAGTGAATTGAGTTAGAACTTGTACTTGCTTTGTTAGTATTTGAATCATTTTGGACTTGAACACATATAATTAGACATTTGTATATTTTATGTGTCGTTTATAATTCGTAGGGTAGGAAATGCTTGTTGTTGATGATGACAGTTTACTATATCGAGAAGGTAATAATTAGGGATGTGTATGCATGAACCGGAAGTCGTTGATAATATTGTTATTGTTATAGCACAATTATTGTAGAAACAAGCGTGTATGGAATGTTTAGATGTGAGTGTGTGAGTTGACCTGATCATTTGTTCGCCATTATTCTGACGAAAGGTCTGTTCGAGTGTGGTTGATTCTTCTGAGATTAGAGCAAGGAGATCAGATTATACGTCCTTTCTAATTTCACAGGAAGATTTCCAGGTGGGAGCAAGAGGCGATACCGAGAATTGAAAAGATGGAAGACACGTTGAGACTACGCGGGAGTTATATTGTGACACAAGCAGTTGGGTTGAGGCATAGTACTGGAAAGACGTGTGGAAGAAAGTTTCGGAAGTGCAAGGAGAGCACGGAGTTCATGGTACCAGAAGTACCAGAGGAGAAAAACGAGAGGCGGACAGATGAGAAACAGACTCAACACCGAAGGGAAACACACTCTTTTAAGACTGTAATTTCATATGAGGATAATAATTGGCAACATAATAAGTCACTGTTTGCATTTGTCAAAATAATTACAATTGAGGAATTGTTAATGAAATAGTTGAATAATCTGGTATTTCATTAAATTGTTATGCATTTCACCTTGAGTCTTTTATACACCTAGACCGTTGGCATTGCTGACTGGATTCTTGGAGCTATTTAAATTTAAATTGTCCGTTCTTCTCCGATGTTAGAAATAATACCATAGGAGGCACGTGACATGAGGTTTAACGAAATTTTTCAGCACAAGATAGGCTGTTCAAGGCCGCCAGTATAAATGGTGGAAGAAGAATCTGGAAAAACCCCGGTAAGGAAACACGACCCACGGGAATCTACTGTTAAGGATTCTTACACTCCCACATTGGTGGTGATTGGGAATCGAACCCATGTAGATAGAGGTGAGGTGACATTGATCCGTAACGGTGCCCGCTTTCGACCACTTGGCCACTCGTGGCCCCAGTCTACTTAATATAATGTCTTAATAAAACTTAATTTCATAAATAATCTATGCAACAATTTTATGCCAAACGTGGCTCTCTAATTGTTATAGTTTCGTGATCATCACGGGGAAATGAAATGCGTATGAAGTACAAATATACCCCGAGATAAACATAGGTTACTGCAACAAAAAGAAAATGAAATTACAAGATGAACAAAATAAATAAGACAAGATACCTTCCTGTCAATATCCTAACATAGATTTTGAAACGGTCGTGACGGGCAGCATCAACCGTATCAGGATGCCAGATTGCATTGTTTTCGGTAGCTTTTCAAACAAGTACAACTGTATGTTTAGTACCAAAGATAACTGGTCTCACGTTATGGCAGAATCCAAAGATATGTGATAGTGGAATTGCAAAGTTGACCTTCGATCTCGATGAATGCTTCAGCGGGCAAGAAATATCTGCTTGTATCCTGAACCTGCAGTTCAATTCTTCCACGTGCATCAAAAGAATAATACTGATAATCATGCACAGATTCATCTTTGAGGGCTGGCACACTCATGTCAAATGTGGGATCAGATATGCAATTGAACATCTGATTGTATTTATTGTTATTTAAAACAACATTGAGTCAGACCTCGTACTACTATCAGACTTGCTGTGATATTTTTTCTCTCTCAACAGCTTATTGTTTTGTCAGTGGCACGCCAGCAAATTTTTTAAACAGTTCATTTGCAGCTTGATGTATTGTTTTACTGACTTTTGCTGGCATCACTAAGGTGCTGGGCTGTGGTTGGACCGCTGACGGTCTGCATATTACTCATGCTAATCTTAGTTTGATAGCTGAGGATGCTTTACCAGAAATATCACCACTGGTGCTAATAGCCTTGTCATGAAAAACATCAATCGCTTTCATTTATAGTTGCTTTGCAATCAGGATAGCTTTTTGGGCAATCATTCAGAATAGACTGTGAACAACATTGCTGAGTCCATCTCGATAGATAATTTAATATGTTGGCACCCATGAATTTATCACCCTGACCATTACACGTCCACGTTGAGCATTTTGTATGATATTATTTTCTTGTCACTGATCTAATTGCATACCAAGTCAATGAAGTGATCGTCTCAGCCACTGTAGTACTCACCAGTAATTTCATCGACAAGTGCCTGATAAACATTAATGTCCATGATACCACCTGTGAATAATCTCTGACAAATAGCAGCTGCTTCATTGATGATTTCTGGGAAATTATTGCCGACTCGTCTTCCACTAATTAGAATTTCTAGTCTATCAACATCAGCAAGGACGTTATTGAGGCAAATGTTATCAAGGTCACAATCTCAAGCAATCAGACCACTTCCAGTTCTTTGGCTTTCACTTACTTGTTCTTAAGGTTGTTTTCCTGCTTTCTTATATTGATTTTTTAAAGTTGCAACTTCATTTCCTCTTCTTTTACTTGTTCAATATATTCATCTACTGTCTGGTTAAAAATGTTAATATCCTCAGATTTGACCTGCAGAGTATCAGTAGCAGCGTGATATATATCCCTAACTCAATTGGCAAATTTTAGAGTTTTAACATATTCAGGTTTTACATACCTATCTTTATCGTGTTATCTATATGCGGCAATCTTAAACAACTGGTCCTATTTCCTAACAGTGGCAATACCTTCTGGGGTAAATTTATCTACAATGTTAGTTCTAACTTTTGTCAGCAGCAATGGTTGATCTTCAGGTTGTGGTTGAGGAGGTTGTGAGGTGGCGTGGGTGGTCAAGTCACTCAAGGCCGACTAACAACATCAATAGGCATTGTCTCAAGAGCTTTTCATGCTGCCTCAGTTGCTGTAACAATTAACTGTTCAATACCTTCTGTAAATTCCACTTGAGACTCCTGATAAGCTTGTAATTGTTGTTGGATAGAATCACGAATGGGGAGAAATTTCTTAATTGCCTCTAGTTGTTGTTGAGCTAGTTTAGCTGTACGAGATTCCATATATTTGATTTAACAATGATTTAATTACGTCACTGACAACTGCTACTATTTTACCCCCAACACCAGCAGGGGTGGGTGTGGTGTGGTGAGGACCAACAGGGATGTCTAGGGTCATTAACGATGACATCCATGGAAATGTTACACACAAGGTCAAGGGAGGGATAAAGTGATTGCTAATTGAAACGTTAGAGGCCTCGGTTTATCTTTCTGACCTTACATGCCATTTTTGCTAGACATGTTGATTTCATAAATGGAAGTTTTATGGAACCTTCCTCATAGTTTCTGTACACAGCTCCCCCTGCTTCTTGTTATGAAAAACAAATAGTTGAAGTGACTGAAAGACAGCTATATAGCAACAACTCAAACAAAACCAGGAGAGGGGAACCTCCCCACCCCCCAAAAATGTCAAATAACACAGTAATAACACCAACATTAGGTCACAGTAGGTAGTAAATAAAGCCAGGGATAGCGGCAAACATCACCTGCTCAGATAAGGAAAGATGAAAAACAAAGGGGAGAAAAAACTCTCAATCAATTATGCCAAATTAGGGACAAAAATTTATCAAATAAACTTCAAAAGTCCTTTAACCAAATGGTCAGTCAGGTAAGGGGTAGTATGGCAACTGAGACCCACGAACAAGGAATCACCAGGGTCAATAAGAGTGGCAATAAAGAGTAGGCACTAATTGAAGTCTAAGATAACACAGGGAAAGAAAAAGGCACACCAAAAGAGCATCAAGAACAGGAAGAAAAGTGACTGCATTAAAGAAAAGCAAGAAAAGAACACCACAGCAGGACAAGGAACAGAGCAGCAGCAGCAGATATAGTGAAGATCAGGAGCAGGAGAAATGATACATTATCTGTAACCCAAATTATATAATTAAAATTTTTATCTGCATAATACTGATACTAGTATAAATAAATAAATGTTCTATAAATAAAATAATTATAATATATTGTAAATTAATTTTATGATAATTGTTTTTCAGGTATATTATTAAAATAGTCTTATGATATTAGTTTTATCACTTTTTCATTATTTTAAGTTTATTTTATAAATTATAATAATATTGAATTATTCATAAGAATTGTAAAAGTGGATGTAATTAAAATTTCACTCTTTAATTAACATAGTTTAAAGAACATAACACATTTTGCATTTATTAATTAACTGCTGAGAGATAAATTGAAAGAAAAATAAAAAATCTGAAATCTGAAATGTAAAACATTCTTCAATATTTTATCAAGTTCATATATACATGTATGTATGTATGTATGTATGTATGTATGTATGTATGTATGTATGTGTGTGATTACACTGTCTGTTGAATATATGAATATATCATACAAAGATGCTTTTTTAAGTTTCAATAAATTTGCCATATGGGATGAAAGCGAGTGCAGTGAGATTTTGTAGAAAATGCATGAGGAAAGGTAACAATATTTTAATCAAAGAGTCAAGCTGCATTTTATTTCCAAATACCGGTACATTAAATGTTTACTGTGAGAATGAAAAACAATTACAAATATTATAATGGTAATCAAGTAACAAAACTCAGCACAATATACGTTTTTTTCTGATCCATCTGTTACTCACATTTACAAATTTCTCTTCTATATATTTTTTTAAAGCATTTTACATATCATAATCAGCATGTGACTTATTATTTTATAGAATATTCACTAACACTTGGTAATTTAAAGCCGACTTTTTCTATTGCTACTGATTCAGTTCATATCTGGGCAACAAGATTCTGTCTAAGGTAGATATTATTCCAAAATTAAAAGAAGTAGGAGGCAAAATGTTTGAATCTAAAAAAGATACCACTAACCTGTAAGATCTTACACATTTGGGATGAAATCATAAATGACTAAAACAATTGATACAAAGTCGTTCAAAAACAAAATATGACTGGTTAAGTATCTACGTCTAAGTGAAAAAAGGATGTTAACCCAGTTAATATACATAAAAGAAATAAAACATTATAAAAAAAACAGAAGTGATTCCATAGGAATGTATTTCCTTACCACCACCACCACCCTTGCTTAAATGGTGCTAGAGTATGTGTGTGTGTGATTTGGATTTATAACGTAGCTTTAACAATTTTCAGTCATATCGCTACAATGTCTGCAGTGTCAGTTTATAGTGATGTCTAGCACTGAAGCATCGATCATGCCGCAGACGTGTAGCATGATGTCCCACCCATTCACATTATCCTGACACCAGGCCAACCAGTCTTAACACTAACCTCTTAATGCTGAGTGCCAAGTGAGGCATAAATGGTGCTAGTAGAGAAAGAGAGAATAAGTCTTGCAGTGTAGGTATATATGCATTTTACATTTAAAATAAAATTTAAAATGGACAAAAATTTAAAAAGGGCATTGCTGAAATGTTATTGGAGTATCAAAAGTATCAGGGAAATTTGTCAAAAATTGATTTACTGGCTGTGCATACAAGAATTATCTATTATTATATGCTCATTTTTTTCTCTGTTAACTTTACATTGTCAGAATTGTCCAGTATTTTACGATATTGAACACCTTCATATTCCATTTACATGCATAAAGGAACTACTTTCTATTGTAAACAAACAATGGATGCACTCACCAGCACTTTTGATTTGTAAACAAATCATGTACACTCGCATAGTAGGCGTTTTACATTGTGGTTGTTTAAATTTGCTTCTGAATGAAGTAAAGCAATTGTTTTGTGGATTGCCACATACCAGTTGCTTTGGCACATTCTGCATTAACTTTCTGATACAATGTTTTGGATTTAGGCTAGCTATTCAATAGATGCAAGAAAGGGTCCTTACAAATAACATACAAGTGTGAACACATAAACTGTCTTCTTTAGCTGGTGATAAGAATAGCAAAGAATACACTTACAGTTTTACATCCTGAATTTCCTCAAAATGTGCTTTCTTAGTCTGCAAATCCGATTTACATTAGCCATGTCATAGGTTCTCAATCTTGATTACACATTTCAAAATTGTACTGTAATTACGAATATAAGTGCAATTACATCCTCCTTACTGCACTCAAAATGAAATAAGCATTAAATTCAATAGCGTCTTTTCGATAATTGCAACTTAAAGATTTCATATTTTTCCAACATTATGATTTCAAACATTCAGTGACAGAAACAGAAACACATGTGCAGATGTCAACACGCTTCTCCCTCACTTCTTCATTCCAATGTATTTCATGTGGAATTGTCACATATAAATCCAGTCCATAATCATGAAATTTCGTAGACTTGAAAAAAATACAAAAATCTATTAATTCCAGATCAAATGGAAAAGTTGTTGCAATGCGCATTCATTCACAATATGACTCTAAATTTCAAATTTAACTAGATGTGCTATTTTTATTCGAAGTTATGTCGAGCACGTGATTAAGTTCAAATTTATCTGGGCAGAGTTATGTGCGCATTAATAATGTTGTTATTGTTTAATGATGAATCTGTGCTTGTGTATTTAGTTTGGAATATGGCATACATTGAGTTAATTTGTTTCTTGTTGTGTATTTTGTTAATATAATTAAGCATTAGATAGAAATTACAAAAATTAGCATATAATAAAAAGGTTACTGCATTTGTATGGGAAAATATTAACTCATTTTGTCGGAAGGATGAATATACTGCACTCGCAAGGTCATGCAGTATCTATATCCGAAAAAACTCGTTCATATCTTTCCATACAAATGCAGCAACCTATAAATATTGAATATACAATGAACACCATCAATGGCACAACCTATGAAAAATATATAACAGATGACCCTGTGTAAAATATATCATATGCTTCAAAATAATGCATGAAAAGATGCGGGAAGTAGTTGTAATTATAAAAGAATTTTGGGATGTGTGTACAGGATGGACAGACTACTCCAATGATATGTGCAGCTGCCACATTCGGGTTTGAGCCATTCAAATTGGGAAGACAAATTATGGAATATTCCTAACATAAACTATCTACATATAAATCTGCACATAAGGATTCATTTGTAAAATGCAAAGAAACAGAAACCAATAATTTTAGATAAATGTGTTCTTGTTATTAAAAACTAAAGGAGAAAAGCTGAAAAAGGAAAATCATTTATATTTGTATGCGAATAAAAATACCATATGTACTCGCATATAAGCTGAATAATTTAGGAAAAAATAAAAACTTGGAAGAAGGGGGGGTTGGCTTATCTGCAGGCCAATGTGTAAACTTGATAGTTTTTAGGTCTTTTTGTTCACTACTGTAATGGCTGTGAATCTTGGGACATGAAACAATAATTTTTTCCATGTCCTAAGACATAGGCATGTAAAAAAAGTAACTTTCGGTGACCTGACAATTACTAAACTGTTATAAAGTACTATGATTGATTTTGTTATGATTTTGCATGTGCATATTTTCTGATTTCTCCAACACGAAGTTAAATAAAGGTAAATACAGACTTCATAATTCACTGTCCAGTTGAGTTTACCAGGGAGACCATGCTGAACAATAATGTACAGTACATACACAGTGCAAAGCACAATCTTGGGATTTAAATTAATTGTGGAAGATTGTATTGTTGTGGTTTATCTTTTTGTTTTGGTTTATTTATTATTTTTTTATTATTGTAAAGGTAAAAATAATCATTAATTTATGCGAATAATGTTCAAACTTAACATTCTATTTAGTGAAGAAGCGAATGCTTTATATTAAAATAATTATCTTGTCGCAACAATAATTCACAGGTGATACAAAAGAACATGAGGACTTTTCTTGTTTAGAAGAAATTAAAATTGAAGACATAATGTAATAATCAGGAGTTCTCTAAAAAAGTAAGAAGATATTATGAAATCGGGAGGTAGGCGTGGAGTAACCATAAAAATCAGGAGTTACTTTTTCCTCCCGGCATGAAAGTTGACAGGTATGATGCAAAGTCACTTACATCAAAGGAAACTAACACTCAGCTTTTAAAGTATTAGCATAATTTTCGAAGCATTATTTCCGAAACTTTATAAGCAAACAGAAAATTAAATAAATTACATTTCAAACAAGTTTATACCATTTCTTTTAATGATCATGGATGCCAACCTTGAGCTAAGTATACATGTAATTTTTTAAATACAAGATTGTCTAAATAAATGCGTTTAGAACTTACTAAGTGCATCTTGAGATGCCTTGGAGATGTAAGTTGGCTTATATGCGGGTCATGCACTTTTTAGTGTTTATACCTGTTCAGTTTAGGGGTCAGCTTATACGCGAATGGGCTTATATGCGAGTATATATGGTACATTAAAAATCAAATCTTTTGAACATAAAATTTTTAAGAAGTTCAGCACTAGAAATATACTTATCATATAAAATTCATTAATTCAAAATTATTTCAAGTTGCATATCCATAACAAAATAATAAGAAGGTAAAATGTATATACATTAATAATTGTGAAATTAATATCACACACAATCTAGTTTATAAAGATAAGTATTAAAAGCAAGAAAACTCAATATATCTGGGACATTTGTAACAGAACATAAATCAAAGTAACATTTTAGCAGTTACAAAATCCTGCTGCTCATTTTCACAGTAAATGTCTTTTTTGTTGTCCTTTACTTGTGAAAAATTTATGCAATCCAGATTATTCAGTTTTCCTTGCATTGACAAATATGACTAGGAGTTGTTCCAGGTGTACTTTCAACTCTACAAAGATTTTGTCCATCTTTTTAAATTAGTCTATTTTTCATAAGCAGAAAGTTGCTGCCTTGGCTCAGTCACGCCAGATGTACTTGTAAAGTAAATTGAATACATAGATCTGATTTATAAGTTTTTCCATTTTATTATTAATGGTACTATAGAGACACATACAAAATTTTCCAGCAAATTACTAGCAACTAACAACTTTTTGCTGGTAAAGATGTACTTGGGCTAAATCATCTCAAGTATTTCTTTACAGTTCACAATTTAGGCTTTTCATTTTTAGTTTTCAAAATATATATATATATCGATGTGTGTGTGTGTGTGTGCATTTCTAAATATCAATCTTCTTTGCCATTCTTTCAAATTAGAAAAGAATTAAGTAGGTGAACATACAAACTGTATTTTTGAATTATCACTTTCATAAAGTACAGTTTGATTCATACTTCTATGAATGAGTATATATTTTATTGTGGCAACAATCAAACTTGTAAGCAATTGAGTCATACTTAAAAATCATTACTAGGAAAATCTCAAGTCAAATGCATGATGTCAATGAATGGTTATCTGACGTTCAACATAATAACTTTGAACAGGATACAAGACAAGATCTACACGAATATTTTCCTGAATAGAATATTTACTATTTTGTGTCAATAAATACTAGCCAATCAGATAAATCAAAAGTACATCTGCCTGAATGGGTTAAGAATAAAATATTTTGTATAATATGAAAAAATAAAGATTTTTGATCTTTTTGAAATACTCTATAAAAGTACCAGCAGGGGCCATCAAAATATAATTTGCTTATACAATAAGGATCTACTTAAAAGTTACATAATTCAATAACATCCCAGAAAACCCACACATTTCAATTAGATATAAAGAAATCTGAAGTGGAATCTACTTGGATGAAATGTGGATGACAATGTTCCTTGGATAAGAATATGTATCATAAATTAATTATTTGCTGGAAAACAAGGGACACACTGCATGAAATCAGTACTAGAGAAAATTAATTTATTCAGTAATTTCAGCATGTATGGTTATGAGAGTTTTTACTGTAAATATTAGTATGAATTTATTAGTAACATTTGAGTATGCTATGGCTAGTCATGTATTGTATTATAACAAACGGTGAAGAGGATATACTATCTATTGACAGAACAGATCTATGCATAGTGAATCATAGTGCACATTCTTGTTATAATTTAAATGGTTCAATTTTTAGCGATCTGGAGTTTGTTTTTCCAATACTGCTGAGTTGAATAAACACACAGAAAAAGAATAAGCCTAATGACACTGCATGAAACAATCAGAATTCAGATAACTTGTTCAAGTTATCATTCCAAAATTAACCTTGCGTGCAAAGAAACTTGAACCCAGGATTATTATTATGTGTGTGCATATTATTATTATTATTATTAAATAACCGTCTAGTTTTCTTTATTCAAGTTCATGTTCCAGCATATGAGATATGAATTAGGATCTTTATGCGAATGAGTATTGTACTATTATCAGCATACAAAAGTAATTTATTGATGCTTATAACTGTAAACATATCATTAATGTAGTAAAGGAAGAAAAGTGGTCTGAACACACTACCTGAAACAAAAATTACCTATCTGGGACCAGTTGTACAAGTATAATTGAAACCAGTCAATTGATATAACTCATGTAGCAGATAATGTCTTCTATATTCTATAACTTCAAATTTTCCAGCTTGAAAACGATTGGATCACTTGAAGTTACTTGCATACTTTTAAAAGTTAGGAAAGTAATCTTTTTCAAAACTTGCTTTGTATTTTGAAGTTCTCCCTAACGTACCTAATTGGAATCTAGGTATTGATAACATATCAGTTGTGAGGGAACATAATATAATGATCCATACTGTTGATATGTTATCTCATTAGTTTCCTTCTCATCTATTGATACAATGTATATTATTGTATCATTCAATTAAATTTAGTACAATTCAACTCCTTTTCTGGCTTTATTTCTACAGTTCTCTTACGCTTTTCCACGACATATTTTTATATTTTAGTAAGATGATGCATAAACTGTTATCCCTTTCCAGTAAATCCTTGACTTGTCTGTTGCAAACCATTGTCTTTTTATGTTTGTGTTCTTTATTGATGTCTATAAAAGCATCCTGTTGTCATCTTGTTTACTTGCTTGTGTAATGTGTACATAAATTGTTTAGTGTACCAATCTTGTAATTCAAAGTAATTGATTTTGTTCCTGTACTATTTAATTGGTTTCTGATAACTGATTCATATATCTGTGTAACAAACTGTCCCAGGATCATATTAAAGATACCTTAAATGTGTTTGTTCATTCTTTAAAGGCATAGAACATCCAAAGAATACATTTTGAGTGATAAATTGTCTTTTGGAATTATTAACAAACAAGACATCCATTCACAACCGAACCTTATATTTGACAATTTGTAATGTTTCTTTAATAGACTGGAACGCATGAATAATGTTTAGGTCCAAATTTGCCATTTGTACTGCTTATCTTGCTACTTCATCTAATGAGCCATTATACGCTGTTTTAAACTGAAATTCTTCTCCATATATTATATCTATATTTTGTCATTATACTGTAGCTTGATCTTGTAATGTTTACAAAACCTTCAAGTAAAACTAGGAAATGTACCATATACAACTATGTATTTATATCCACATCAAATTTATAAATTAATCCTTCCTCATATTGCAATGTTTATATATATATATATATATATATATATATATATATATATATATATATATATATATATATAACTATCATGGCTGCTGCTGTGTATTTCAGTATTATCATTATTAGATATAATCTGTAAGTCTGCATCTTTTGTAATGCAATGGCCAATATCTTTTGATATTTGAAATCAATAAATTAACACCTTTTGCTACCTCTGTATTATTCTTCAATCCAATATGCTATTATTTTTTTAAACTAGCAAAGAAACTCATGCATTACCATTTGACATAGGGATTTTGCTTTAATATTAAACCTGTTAATAACACCCAAAATGGGTCCAATTCAATGCAATGTTCTTTTGAACCATTATTCGTGATGTGTACAAAATAAAATTGTGTGTTCATTTTGCTGCTTTCAACATTTTACTCAAGTCTCAGCTAGTGTGCTAACCACGTATTTTGGTTCTGTTGTACTAGAGCAAGTCAATTTCTTTTAGAGTGAATAATTAATTTACATCAATGAGAATGTGGAAATGTCACCAGTGCAATTCAAGTTAACCAACAGTGATAATTCCTTAATTTACTTATGTGTCAGAAAGAACAATATATCTATTCCTGAGACAAACTAAAGTTTTGTATTATGTAATTGCACTATTTAGGTATAAAAACTAAACCAACATGGTATGGAGTTTTGTTTTAAAAATATCATGTGTGCTATAAAAAGGTAGTACTTTAATCCAGAACCCTTACTTTAAAATGGAATCATCCATGAACTCCCTCTCCACCCTCATGTACATGAATAACACTTTATACAAATAAAATGAAGCTAAACCATCTGTTTCAGCATTAAATAGACTGTCAGCATGTGATGAAAAGTCAGGGGAAAATATTAAAGCCGGATTCAGTATTTAATCAAGCTCTCAACAAGTAAAAGGAAGGTGAACATAAAATTATAATTGCAACACTATGTTACTTGTAAATATTCCTCCCATATCAATTTCAAGATAAAGAGTCTGGTGTCGAGGCCAATTTAAATTCATAAACTGCAATGAAAGTATGTTTTTGACAAGAGATTTCACATAATTCTCAATCTTTTCGCGGCGTCCCATCAGCATGATCTCAGCATCTCTCTCTAATCGATGAGTCAACATTTTAATTATAATACTTCCATTTTCGAATCTTATATCTTTAAATTCAGCTGTGAATACGTCAAGAACATCTTTTCTGATCTGCGTTATTTTATTTTGGATGCTATCGTTAAATCGTTGCTCCAAATCTGTTTGAGATACTCCATCAGGTTGCTCCAAATGAGATCGTACACCAATTCTAAGGGTGTGGTTCTGGGTCAAGCTGGGGAGGACTCTTTTGGTGGATACATCAACTGAGGATCACAAAAATATATTAGTTTGAGGACAGAAGTCTAACTTTCTCATTATCACTAACTATATTTGTTTGGACACAAGTATATGAAGTTATGATATCTATCTATTAAGACATAGACACACATAATGATATATCAGCAGTTAGAGCATACAACTCTAATTATGAGTTTTTGTCGCATGATTGTAAGTTGGGAACGACTGTATTAAGAATATCGTGCAAGGGTGACAGCTTTTTGAATAGTGCTACAGCTGATGATAGTTAAGTACATGGTTACATGTACATATATTAGAATAAGGATGGTAAAAGAATAACTTTTCCTAAAGTCAGAAAGGCATGTTTAATTCCCTGACCAATCAGATTTCTCGATCCACCTTTGTTGCCCATGTAGTCTAACACATAAAGTTCCTATACAAGTTAAATCAAGCAAAGACTGTTGCAACACAACAGTAAGAAGTATTAATAACATGCAGAATTTAAATAGAGACGTTTTATTGCTTACCCATAACATTTCAACAATATAGAGAGACATCTAAATTTAGATTTTTTGTCAACTGCTCTAAAAGCCAATACTTTAAAATTATATTTAAAAAAATTGAAACAAAATAAGAGCAAATAAGGTCAATACATTATAAATACGTAAATTTTATCATTTGCCAATAAATTAGCAAACATACTATGAAGCAGCCTAATTTATGATATCGGCCATTTATTTGAAACGCTGTGGTGCCACTGGCTTTTTCAATGTACTAGTCTCAACTATGTCATTTAAATAGGTAATTAATACTTGTTTAAAATGACACTATGCAGTACTGTCATTTCCCTTACCCTATTATCATTAATGCATTTTAAAATACAAGTATGCTCAAAGGCACGAAAATTGGCTTATTATAAAATATTTAAACTTAATGTAAAATAATGGTTAAAGCACAATCAATCAAACATTCAGTCAGATAAAGCATCTTTGACACACACACACACACACACACACAGTCACACAAAAGCAAAAAGCACAAACATACGATTTTTAAGAGTATCACCACCAACTCGCACATGAAGGCTGAAAATAAAAGTACTCCATGGCGACACTTTCAAACAAACATTTAATATTTCATTAATTGATACAGGTATAACTAATACAATGAAAAACCCGGTGAATGCTAGAAAAACTGATTTAGTGATATTTCTTTATTAGTATAATGTCCGCCATCTTGAATTTCTTAACATGTATTGCCCACTCAACTGTGCATGCCTTGCAACAAGTATGAAACATTGTGGGTGGCAAGAGTACAGGCAAGAGCTGTGGATAGCATACTGCACATGTGATCGAAAGGATCCAAAGAACTTGACTCAAATTGTCTCAGAACAAAATAGCCTACTTGTGTTGCTGTGCCATAAAACATCCAACCAAGGCAAACAAAATGTATTTCTGTCATACAGAATGTCTCAATCATCAATATATAAACAAGGCTTTCAAAATCTGTGTCAGAATCATAAACATCATGCACAATGATTAATAAGGCAGGATTGATGCAGATTAACTTCCGCGACTCAAATGAGTTCACATCATCTATTTTCCTCCAAACATTATTAGTCATTCACACTGATGTCTTGTAATTACCAGCAATAGTATCATAATACATATTTTGGATCTTCCCAACTGATATGGGTCCAAGCCTTTTATCCCACATGACTTTGTCCTCACATCCCACATGCATGCATGTGAGCCCATGAACGAAATTGCAAAACAAATTTACCATGAAGCACCGATGCCAGAGTACTGACATATGGGGTAGAAGAGTTCAACTTAGATCATTAACCAAGTAAATCGCTATTATCATACATCATACAAGTGATAATTATAGTTTCAAATCCTGAAACCATATGAGTGAAGTTCTCAGTAAACTGGCAAACATTTACTCGATTTCAACTTCCTGTAAATCAGCGTGATTAATGCTCCAGTTCCATATATGTGACGGTGGTTTTCATTTCTGCCAACACAGTCTCGAACTTTGTTATACTATATATTTTATCCTCGATAGCCACCGAATCGAGTTTACTAAATATATTGAGACTGCTATGTATTGCAGCTATAAGTTCTGAACAGACATGTATTCATGAATGCAGCCATATTTTACCAGTGTGCCAGTCTTACCAGTTACTATTGATATTATTAATAATGTGATCATGAAGTATAATTGCTTGACAATCTTGTCTTCTTCAGGTGAAACATGCACACGCAGTGACCCTTTTTTACTGTTACAACTGTGATGCAATCATGGAAAATATCTAATTGGAGTAATTGATAAGTCTCTGACAATTGTGTGTTCTTGGGCTTGGCATTAGGTTCATGTAAAACCCTACTGTTTATGCCATTGAATAATATCACAAATGATCATACTTGTCTTTGCCCAAAAACTGAAACACGGACAGGAGTGTCCTTGCTAAATAACAATTGATGTTTCTCTCCTTGTTTGAGTCAATGTTGACTTAACATACTATATTTGTCAGCCTATAAGACAATACTTTTTTACTAGAAAATCTAAGCTTCATCTTATACTCTGAATTGACTTATATATGGATTATGTCATCCTTTATCATATTTTTTACATGGATAATAATTCTCCAAGAGTAAGAAAAATAATGCACAAAAAATATTTCATTTCATGGAAGAGATCATGTATGAACATATATAGAATCCCATAGTGAGTACTTTAAACAATTACATGATTGTCAGTACTAAAAACTTACATAGATCAGATGTAATTGCACTAAAGCAGTATGCACCAGTAATGTACGTTGTTTGTAATATACATTGTTTAAATTTAATTATATATATGTGCATTAGAATTTACAAGATTTAAGATGAAGAACCATGACAAAGACATTCCATCACAATTTTCTTTTTGCACCTAATGATCAAATAATCCATATACCCCACTGAGAAAGACAGACAGACAGACGGAGATGTCTTCACATTTGAAAATCTGTATTGTTCACTTACCTGATGACTGATTTTACTTGTGTACAAGTGCAGTACCATATTACATTATCAATTAATACCACTAGGTAAGCAATTCCTTCTAATTATTGTTTCCACTTCCATTATTAAAAGAATCACATGGCATTGTAGTGGTATTTACATGTTCATTAAATATCCTATGGCTGCATTCAGTTATTCTAAGGTAACACCTATTTGAGGTCAAGATTCTGCAGACCAGATCAGATTAGTGAGGCTACTAATAGGGAAATGAGGCTACCCATGGGTATTATGAATACTGTACCATACAGCTAAAGGAAATGCCAAGTGGTTACTATTGTAAATTTTTCAGCCAGTGACATTTTTGAACTTGCTGACAGAACCGACAGCAATTTAAAGTACATCTAGCATGAACAAAGATAAAAAACAATTGCCATCTAAGTACAGGAAGAGTACATGCACTTTAAACAAAACTTTAATTATTGGGAATGGAGAGGTCATTATGCTTGCAAAGAAAATTAGACAGCATGCAAAATGGTCATTCGTGAGATTTAACCTAATGGAGACAATATGGATATAACTATTGTGAATATTTAAACCCTGAAGGAGTAAGGTATGTATTTTCATAGTTTACATTTACTGTTTCATTTATTAATGTTTTCTCTCTTTGACAAAAGCTTCAGCAACATGGGGGCAATAAGTTTAAAAAAAGAACAAAAATTCCATGAAGAGCTGAACTTTCTCTCATATATCGGACCATATTTGATTCTGATCACAAGGTGCAAAAAGAAAAATGCGATAGAATACATATGCATCCTTCTTTCTGTATTTCTCTTCCCCTCCCCCACCCCCCACCCCCAAAAATGCATTTTAGTATTAATGATGCAATTTCCCTATTGCTGGTTATCTTAAATAGCATACAATGACACTTTTAATATTTATGAAACTGGAAGTTATTATAATTTAATTCCATACAGCATCGCATGTTTTGTCTCATCTGTAACTCAATAAATTTTCAGGTCAGTGTCATTATATGCAGCTAAAAGTAAATAATACATTTAAAATGCTTCTCATTTTAACAAATTAGGTACTTTTAGCTAAATTTCATGATCCTGACTGGAAAGGTTACTGAGTTACAGGTAGGATAAAATTCGCGATGCTGTGTGGATCGAAGTGAAAAACACAATCCAAGGTGTTGATCTGGCCTTGTCTTACACTCAGCATCGACTTATATAAGGATGAAGGATGAAGAATTTGCCAAATTTGCTGATTTGACTTATACTCCGCATCGACTTACAGGCCAGCAAATATGGTAATCAATGGGGAATGCAACCAGGTGGATTTGAAGGTGAACTCCATTTCATCGTTGTAGTCCCAGTCCCAGAGTATGTTAATACTTGGATGTGAATTCTGTTACTGAGTGTTTACGCATGCTAATGCAATGATTCCAACTGGCCTTGATCTGTTATTGGTACATCAGATTGGTCCAAATGTCGATTTCTATCTGACCCTTAACCAGACTATATGCCTGTGTATTTGATGGTGTGTTAACACCGTTTTCGCACAGATATGCATCAACAGGTAGACCAAATAACAAATTATGTTGGTATCACTGGTCAGACAATCCAAATCCCCTTCAATAATTCTGCAACATAATCATCTCATCAAGAATCCATCATTTATTGTAATGGTAAATTTAATCTTAAACACAAACACTGAAGACAGTTAAGGATGCGTCTGGATAGATGCTTAATCCTTTGAACTGTATTTTATATCTGTATAATAATTGTACTGATATCTGCATATTTAAAAGGTGTTTTAATACTATATTCATATCCTATGGTACGTATTATACATGGCTTTCAAAGCGGAATATACACTCATCAATATGATGTATACACCCCACCCGTGATGAAATACTCTTCAAATGAATATGTACGATGCAGACTTGTGCCCATTTAAGATGTGAGATATATTATTTCACCGCAACCTCGAATGCATCAATGTAATTCTTGATAAACGTAATCTTCATACCCAAATCTCTGATTTGTTGGATATTTTTCATTCCAGCCAGGTGTTTTGTGACAGTGCCTTGCACTTTCATAACAACGAATATACATGTTAGACGTTTCAAGTTTTCAGTTTGTCCATGGTAAATCACAAGCTGGCCCATGTCGACATCAATGTTAACCTGGCCAGTAAAGTCATTCGAAATCCACTGTGGTAGCAAACATGATCAGATCCACATCAATAGGCAATTCCTATACTATTAGGTGTAGTTCCTAAGTGATACTGTAAAATCAATAAGCATATGCGGGGTTGGTGAACGTTCAAGTTCCTTCAGTGCTTTAAGAACAAGATGTCTGTCTGATCCAGCCAGGTTAACGATTACCAAGCGAGTTTGGAAATATGACATCGTGTTTGGTAGTCTGTGCTTTGTAAGCACAATGAATGATGGTTAAGTTTAGTTTTCATAATAACATATAAATATAACTCTGTATGACACATCTTCATATTGTATGTGATGCCGCATAAAAAACATAGCTACATAATGGTAGAGCCATGAGCACTGGAACTTGTTTTTTGATGTGGAGCAATGAAATCCATGTTGATTAAACCCTGCAGGTTTAAAAATATTGCTGGCAGTGATGTCACTGCTGCATTAAGAAAGCCACCCTGGTGACAACATGGAGTAAAAATCTTTGTGAAAAGCACATCCCTAGATAAAATCATTGTGGGTCTGGAACACGGTTAGATAAACAACTTGATTCCAAGCAAAAAAAACCCCTGAAGAAGCACTATAAATCATGTCAATGTTGCATGTTGCCAACATGATCTTGCTTATAAGGTATCAAACGACATCTGTGCGTGTCAAGGTGGCGATATAGACATTATCCATGACTTGAACGATATTAATGATACACTCGGAAAAAGAATTGCCAGAAGGACCATCAAAGGATGTATGAAGGCTAAGATTGTCATTGGAGGTAAGGCCACAATATAATGAAACGAGCCGCAATTCTACTAAAGTCCTCACAGTTATTGGAAAGGTGCCATTGAAAAGTTAGCAAGTGCCACAAAGGTCATCCACAGGGTTGGTCAAGCATGGCTGGCTAAACAAGCACTGTAGCAAATATACATACCCGCACCACAAAAGATTTACATTAGATGGTTTGATGTAAGCACACCAAACGATGTTCACCAGGCAGATATTTTGTTTCTCTCACCTGATTGTTTGGAGATGTACATACAGGTAAGCATGAACCATTGTAGATGTTGCCAGCAGATAAAACAAAGCGAGACCATTGATGTCTGAAGATTCAGAAAGTGTCACAGATGCACTTAAATGTATTTACCAACATGGACCACTAACAAAGACATCCACAAGCAAAAGTACATCTATCATCCAACAACAGTTCACGATAGTTGCCAAGGGTTTTACAACCAAATACGGACCAGACATTGCTTGCATGTGCGTTGTTGTTTGTTGAAATACCTTAGAGAGACAACAACAAATGTAAAACCTGTCCCATCAGCTCATGTATTCTTAGGGATACACTAGTTTGTGGGTGAGTAAATCTTTTTCTATTGTCAGCATCAATGTGCTGTCAAGTAATCTTCAATAATCATTGTAAAGGTTGCTCGTGCAATGGCATGGTGGTAAATACTAGTAAAACTAAAATATTACTTATCTCAACACGGCAAAGAAAGACAAATCTTGATAGTGATGAACTATGTCTGACATGGAAGGATACAAATCTGCAAATAGTCTGTCATGATAGGCTACTTGGTGTTCTGGTAGATAATAACCTATCATGGACTGAACATATCAAACATACCAGTAAAAAAGTCAATTCAAGTTTATGGCTTCTCAGTAGGATAAGACATTTTCTCCCTGAAAGGCACAGGAAACTATTTTATAACAGTTACATACAACCCTATTTGGACTACTGTAGTACAGTATGGGGGTAATTCAAATGATAAAAACATAGCAAAGCTGACACATCTTCAAAAAAGAGCATTTGGGCTAATATCAATCCAGAAAGAAAGCAAGGAAAGTTTAGCTGGTAGGTTAAAAATATTACCTATTAAAGACCGAATCTGTTTGAGAAAAGCCAAATTAATGTACAGGATATCTCAGAATAGTGCTCCTGAATATTTACAATCACTATTCCAGTATAGGCTACCTGGTAATACTCCCCACCTGCGATCCATGTCAACCAAACAGTGTAAAATTCCCAAACCAAATAAGGAGTTATTTAAAAAAAGTTTCCAATACTCTGGAACTCTGCTCTGGAATAGTATTCCAGCTGAGATTAGAAATGCCCACCCTATTTCCTTCTTCCAAACCCAATATATCCAGTGGCTTCAGAGATGCAGCTTAAATAAATGAATTCCTTTGTATGAGGGCCTCAAGGTAGATTAGTTTTTAGCTAATTGTGTTACCCTCTTTAAATAAGGTCATTATTATTATTATTATTATTATTATTATTATTATTACTCCATTACATCTGACTACAGTGCAGCACAATCTGCATAAAATTTGTTCCACAACATGGAATATGTTTGTTAGAACCCCAGGACTGTTCACTGGAATGCTAAGCATTCAAAGTCCATGTATATTACAAACAGGACTTTCATGGTTCAATGTAATGCTGTAAATGTTAAAATGTTTTGCTGGTTTATAAAATAATAGTATGTTGCTGGTTTTCACTCAATCCGCATGAGTAAAAATGATCGTTCTGGAGGTGTTAGGTACTAAATACCTGCAAGTAGCATCTGCATGAACCTTTTCTATTCCCATACTTAATATACCAGTGTACTATTCCTAGAAAATCTTTTGTCTACACATAAAGATGCATCGACTCTGGAAAATGCAATAAAAACAAATCAATATTTTATGCTTGCTCGAGTGGATTGTCAAATCAGCTGAAGATATTGTTCCAAACAAATGCCTGACCAGCGTTGTCATGATTAAGCCATTCAAATGCAAACATGTCAACTCCTGACGAGGAAAAAGTGTAATCCAAGTGGACAAAAAGAGGAATCCAAGCAGAAAAAGAGGAATCCACATATAACATGTTAAAAATTCAATAAACAATGATTTATTTGCCCCTCTCGTCTTTTAACTTCCTTTACTGCTTCCAGTTTTCATATGTAGCACTTTTAGGTTTAGAAAGCAACAGATTTTCATGTTGCATTTTTAAACACTTTGTACCAGCTGAGACCATGAATGTTTTGCACACCAGTAGAGCACAAAGTACTGGGTTACTGAGCCTGGATCTGAATTCACTTTTATGTTTGTTAACAATACTGAACAACCTATCATAGTCAGCATTAGAATGGTAAAGAACCAATATTCCTTTCATAACCTGACAAAGAAGAGGAAATTTATATCTTCCAGTGATTGTGTCTTTTAGCTGGGAAATAAGGTGCCACTGCACATCAACTCTATCTGCATTAAGTACATTGTCAGGTAGAATCCCAACTTTATACTTCAGGAATTCTCCTTCCAGATGATCCAAGGTAGACAAGGATGGTAATAGAAAGGGATATCTCATGACAAAGAATCTAACACTTTTGAAGCTTTTTGACTGTCTCTCATTTACATTAGCAACTGAAGCATTTTAAAGCACTTCATCTCCATAGGGGAATTTCTGGAGCATGTAATCATAGGCTGTAGCTTAATAATCTCCAACATTATCATAAAACACCTTCACAGCTAGAGTAGAATTGTGTTCTATGAATTCTCTTGCTTCTGCACCGATAGCAAGATTATCTTTCTATTAAGAACTCGGTAAATAACACCTCTGCATTTATAACATTCATGTCCGCACTTTAGTTCTGCTGCAGATAAGAAGTTACCTTAGTAATGGAGTTCATAAGACGATGTGTTTCTTTGTTTTCAAGTGTTTCTCCACATAAAATTTACCAACATGCCCAATATTAAAATCGTTTCCACACAGACTGCAATGAGCATAATGCTGCCCTAGAATAAAGGGACTCATATCGTTGCTTAAAACTGACCTGTCATACATGTACTATATATGTGAAATTATTTGTAAGGAGATTTTTTGCTCCCATACACTCATCGACTAAAATAAATTATACTTTTTAGCGCCAAATACCTATAGACTGGTTCTGTACTAAATATAAATCAGAAAAAAGAATCTGTGAGTAAAGATTAAAAATTAGAAAACCAGTATGTTCTCTCCTCACTAAGCCATATAGTAGCTATAAATATTATACAAGATCGAAAGTTTGAAAGTAGAACCAGCATGTTTCTGGGTAATAGGACAGTTGCTATAAATAGAACATAATACTGTTAGGAAAGTGCATGGACAAGCGTACTCTTATATTGTAGTTATGTAGAAGCCATCTTTTCTTAAATACGGTCTGTGGGATTAATGGAATGTTAATAAAAATGAGAAAACAAACAATTGATTTTTTTGGAAGGTGGATATACCAAAGAAGTGTAATCTATATACGTTTACGTGTAAGGCGTAATTTAGTGAAAAAAAGCGTAATGATTATGAAAAAAGCGTAATGGTTGACATGTATACAAATGTACTGTTGTCAGTAACTTGTACAGGAAATCTAATGCAATGAAACTTAAGTTCACCCAGGTGTTGTTGGTAACTTGGAGGATGGTCTTTATTATCACTTGCATCATGTGTGACAAGAGCGTTCATTCAAAACATCGACTGTCATATTTTCACATGGATTACTGATCTCTGCAGAAGACACACTAGTATTAGAATGTAACTAGATCCCTGTAATGGGAAAATATGCGATTGAACTTCCAAGCATTTCTCCACAGTCCATCCTGATCATGTACTGGTACCATAGCGAGGTTTTGTAAATAACAGGCATGCAGTCTGAATAATCTGTAACAAATACATGTGTAAACTTATGTAAAGTTTGTCCAAAGTCAATGTTGGCCCAGATGAACTCAAGTGATCCATCACTGAGTACTGTATTATAGCAAGCTTGCATTTGTAGCACGAAATCCAATAATTATAAACGTTTTGGATTATTTGTGTATCTAAGCAATGGATTTTGTTTCTCTGAACATAGAAAGAGTTTAATAAAATCTCTCCGATTGGTAAGCGATTGTGGATGCCATTCCTATAGTAATACTCAATGTATTTCTTAAATTTGAGTCTCACTGTATTTTCTGTAACTGGTGATGTAACTATCTTTGTCGTTAGGTTCACTCAATGGCGACAGTGATTTGGAGTTTTCTTGCAAAATATAAAAATATGACTTTTCTTGTTTGTGTTATACACTTGAGCAAGTATACATCATTGTGCTTTCAATAGAATCCCTACCTCAATGAAATAACCAAAAACCTCCAGATATGTATTTGAAAAATGATAAATCTTTTGAGCCTCTTTGACAAATCTGTATGGCACATTTAAGCGAAACAGTGACTGAGTCTTTTCTGTGATGTTAGGAACACTTCATTCTTCGGGCTATATGATTCCTGCTTTAGCTTTTGATTCTAAGTAAAATGGACCAGCCATCTAACCCATACAAAATCAAACAAATAAGTGACAGCTCATAGCAAGTTGAAACCTTTTTAATAGCAATACATAGTTATCATATGACGTCATAACATATGGGCACCGTAAGGTCATCCGCCATTTTGTGGGTCAATGAGTTTCATGCGCGTGACTGTTTATCACCTGAATAAAATTTGCAATCGCACAATGGTTAATACATGCTGGGTTAAAGGTTGTTCAAACCGTGCAGACGATTCCGTGAAACGTGGCTTTTACACTATACCTGTTGTCAGGAAATTTGAAGGAGAGCAAACGAAAACATTAAGTGAAGAGCGATGACGGACATGGTTGGCCAACATCAACAGAAAGGACCTGCCGTCGAAGCATTCAAAAATCTGCTCAGACCACTTTATTCAAGGTACTTTCATTGAATGTTGCATAGATTACTATCATTATTATTAGTAGTAGTATACCGTATATTTCTTACAGTGAATAACACAGAAACATAGAAATTTGTGGCTGGTTTCGCTTTGTTTTAAATCTTAAAGTGCATGTGAACTACAGTTCTTACCATTGTTTTTCTAAGAAAATTTATGTTGATATTTCAAATATGCATTCACGATTCTAACTAGATCTTATCAATGCCATATATTATGTATCGAGTCACTTTGAATTATTTACTTTGTTTTGTTTTATTTTCTTTTTCAGGAAAACCTGCAGACTTGTATAGTCGAGCACATCCAGATTGGGCTCCCACCCTTAAACTTGGTGACTTATCTGGACCTATGAAATCCAGGAAGAAAATGAAAACAGTGGAAAGGTACAAACTGATCAGTCATTAGCATGTCAAAGTAGTTTCCCTTATATATTGTATCATTTCCTCAGTTTGACAAATGTTACTCAGTTTAATACAGATAATTATATTCAAAACCAAATAAGAAAATTATCATGATAGAGTCTATCCTGTAATTTCATATTTATTTAATAAGGTTTTACTTTTCTAATAGTAATTACGTTGTTAATATTAAAGATACCATATTATTCCATTTATAAAACAAACTAACATGTGCTTTTCCTACGAAATGTGTTAAAAAAAGTTGATATGTTGTATAATCAGTGGTGTGGTGCTAGATAGAGAAGGGAACGCCATTCCCCCAGCACTACACACCTGGTTTTACTCTCATATATTCTATTTGACAGAGCTTCCTGCTAAAATATTTTTGAATTATAGGTACATCCGAATGCAACACAGACAGAAGACCAGAGAAGACCATGATATAGCTAAAGTGTTGCTAGATTTGCAGCATTTTCCTGAAACATCTTTTGCCAAGGAAGGTGATGAATCTGCTGGTCACAGGGGCAGCTCTGTTTGTTCTTTTACAATCAATGGAAAGATGGAACCAGATCAAGAACTAACACCAGAGACTAACTCCATTAGCCAGAGTGTAGTTGACAGTGAAATTCAACACCTGATTACTGAAAATACACTGCTTAAAGATAAATTAAGCAGCTACAAAATGAATCAGGAATCATTTTGTGATAATGATGAGAAAGTTAAGTATTACACTGGAATGCCGAGCTACATGACCCTAATGACCCTGATTGAATTTGTTGCTCCATACATTCAAACCAGTAGAGGACTAGAAGTTGGGAAGTTTGAAAAATCATAATGACACTAATGAGACTTAAGATCAACCTCCCCTTGCAAGATATTGCATACAGATTTCAGATATCAACATCAACCGTGTCAAGGACATTTTTAAATGTTATTCATGTTTTGTATATTAGATTAAAGCCTCTTTTGTTTTGGTCCGAGAGGGAGGAGCTTCAGCTTACCATGCCCATGGAATTTAGGCAAGATTTTGGTGGAAAAGTGGCCGTCATTATAGACTGTTTTGAAATATTTATACAGAGACCTAAAAGCCTAATGGCACGAGCTCAGACTTGGTCATCATACAAGCACAACAACACCATAAAATTTCTTATTGGCATTACACCTCAGGGATCTATTTCTTTTCTTTCCAGAGCATGGGGAGGTAGGGCAAGTGACAAATACATAACTGAAAACTGTGGATTTTTATCAAATTTATTGCCTGGAGATATTGTGTTAGCAGACAGGGGATTTAATATTTCAGACAGTATTGGAATGTACTGTGCTAAAGTAATTACCCCTAGTTTTACTAAGGGGAAATCACAATTGTCTCCTATTGATGTAGAAAATAGTAGAAAAATTGCACACTTGCGAATTCATGTGGAACGTGTAATCGGTCTAGTGCGAAATAAGTATACCATGCTTCAGGGAAAGCTCCCAATTGATTTCCTCATGAATGAGAAAGGAGAAATTCCAGTTGTTGACAAAATTGCTAGTGTTGCATGTTGTCTTATAAATATGTGCGAGTCTGTTGTTCCATTTGACTAGTAAGGATTTGTGAAATAATCATAGATTTATTACATATATATGAGATTTAGTCTTTATTTTTGTACATCTCATAACTTTGCACACAAAATATTCTTACATAATTGTGTCACTATTAAATATTTGTCAATTACAAATCATTATCTTGTGTTCTTAATTCTAAACTTTTTGACTTGTGTTCCTTACTTTAGTTCTACTGGTTATTGATGAGAAGATGCTATGAATAGTCTGTCCATCTGTTACCATTAGTCGGTGAATGCCACTCATTCTAAACAAGCTGGGGGATAGTCAATATGGTTGCCACTGTAGCCGTCATGAAAATCTTGTTATTACTACTCTGCATAGATGGTCATAACAAGGTGTGCTATAGAATAAGCAAGATATACAGAATACAGACAGAATAAAAAAAACACATTTGCACAGGGGAATGATTTATTCACTTTTAATTAATAGATAAGTATGCATGAAGATAAAAAGTACAACAACCACAATACGTTTGAATCCTGTTTTTTTTTACATGCAAATGTCCTGAGAATAGCCTTCTAACACCTTTTAGGCCTTTTTGCTTTACTGCCATATACTGGACAACATTCTGGACAATAGTATGATCCTTTTGGTGCTTTAGACATATTAATGCACTTAAAGTGAAGCCATATCAGTCTGCAGTTTTCATTGTCACAACCAACAACATTATCAAATGTTTCATCATAGGGTACTTGACATAAACAAATGAGGTCAGTGTTATTTCCTGGCACAGTCTGTCTATCATTGTTGGTGAGAGAGGGTTGCAACACAGATGCATGCAGCTTCCTTTCCATTTGTGCAACAGGTTCAGTGTTTGCGGACTGTGGTCTGGTGAATAATTTCCCTGTCAGTTCAGGCAGAATAACATGAACGAAGAATGATGCTGACTTTGACTTTATGAGACCACATTCATCAACTATGAGATTGTCATGGAGAGGCCCTATTTTTCTCCTGTATGCATTCACTGCATCTTTTTCATGCTGGCATCCCCACCTTGTTGCCTTATTAGAAAACTTCACTGGGTAGCATATGTCTCGTATGGTGGAAATCGATGGCTTATCAATGGAAGATGTGCACACGGCTTTCGTTCTTGATGCTATTATTCTTCCCGTTCTTAACTGGTGCCAATCTTTACACTCAGCTTGTCCACGAGTCAGCCTCTCTGCATGTTTTGCCTGTTCTGCAGTAACATTAATGGCACTGAACAGATTTTCACAATAGTTTACAAGCTCATGTTTAGACATTAGAGTACATTTGTCATCTCTGAGTTCACAGAGAGGCTTGGGAAGATCATTTGATATTATTCTTGGAATAAAGTGTTTCGCATACTTAGGCATGATTGAAAGCACCACAGGTTTGGTTTTTGTTAAAAATAACTTTGTTGTGAAGTCATCGAATTCAGCATCTGTTGGTGCAGGAACATGTGGGAGAGTTGGCTTTTGTTTCTTTTCCTTGTTTTGGGTGGTTCCACAGATGGCATTTTCCAGGTTCCTTTTCTTAATTTCAGCTGACGTGAAATCAATTTGGGAAATTTCCGCATAGTCGACCTTGTCAATGCTTGATGGTAGTAACCAGTAGGCCTTTTCTTGAGTAACTGTCTTTGCATTTTCTATGTGCACAGCTGTCTCAATGTAAAAAAGAAGTGCACCAATATGACTGCATGCCTCCCCAAGGCCAGCCATACAATTACAATGGGCTGCCTCAACAATTCCTGTTTTTACTGCAATTATCCATGGCTTTAATGCTGTGTCATTCATATGCTGTGAGTGTCGTACCTAAAAATGCAAAGAGACTTCCAGTTAGTTCTTCGCTTATTTTGAGCATTTTTAAATGGAATATGTGCATATGTAAACTTTTGCAACATATGCATACGAAAGCGAATATACGTTTGTTTACGGTCTCCCCTCCATCCCTGTTTTTCCTTGCCAACCCTAGCACCGCCACTCTACCATGGTTTATAAAAATACCATTAAATTTATCAGATATACAAGGATGACAACAATATTGTGTCAGTGGTATAATGTAATTTAATACTTCACAAATTAACCCCATAAAATATATACCGGTATAACTCTTAACCACTTTTGTAATGCTCTATATGAAATGGTATGAAGTAACAAATGTAATGAACTCACCCTGGCAGTAACCAACACCTTGTTGCTCACTTCAATGGCAAGGACGTCTTTGACCCAACCATTGACAAACTGGTTGTAAGCTTCAAGTGATTTGTAAGCTTTCAAATCATCTAACGTGTAAGCACTTTTCGTGTTTACTAAATAATTTAAAATGTCAATATAAGTTATCTCCGGTATGCACTGGACGTTAGTCGTCATTTTTCTTTTGTCCATTTCATACGGATCAATTCCACCGATTAAGCTGAACTTTAACTCGTATCTTTCCAGCACTAGTTTTTCCAGTCCATCTTTGTACTTCATCTTGACTGACTTTGAAGCCATTTGTACTTCTGAATTGATTCCTTGAAAATTAAATCAGGTTTCGTCATCATGCTTGGCAGCAAGTATTCAACACAATGAGCTTGACCCACAAAATGGCGACCGGAAACTGCTTCCGGTCACAGGTGAACGTAGTGGGAACTATGTATAGTTAAGGTTTAGGTAAGTGTGAGTCACTAATCATAGTAATGAGTGAAAAATGCAATTTAGCTATGACAAACACAAACTGTTCAAATATTGATGAGTTGCTCCATTGACAATGATTATAAATTGTTAAATGCAATTTATCTTTGATTGCAAGATATGCAACAATTCATAATAGAATAGAAAGCTTGGCCTTTAGTAATATATGTAACCCATGATGATTTCAACCTGTCTAGACCATAGTTTTAATATACCTCCCTGTTTGTTTGTATCTCAAATGAGATCAAAGATGCGCACAGGACTTAGTTCATTTGTTGATTGATAATTTCAAACCGAATTATGCCTAGGGGGGCCTGAACACTGTTATCGCCTGCGCATTTCATTCCAAATGAAAGTTTTCAGTGTCAAAGATGACCTTGCTCGCTAGTCATTCCAGTTCCTGGACAAGTCCATTTCCAGGGAAGGGGTGTATGTATGACTACACGTATATGAATATGGAATTAAAACACTACCTATTCTGCTCCCGATATTTACAGTGTTGAATCAAGGAAAGGAAAAGAATGACAACTTCAAATTTGCCTTTCGCGTAGATTTAAGAAGCGGTGTAATTTCTATGTTCATGTGTGCAAAGGGATAAATATTAACTCTCAACATTATGGTAATTTACGGAATTGTCCAGCATTTACCAAATAGGATGAACTACACCACTCTGTTGACTAGGAATATAGACTCGCCCACAGTGTACACAATATGGTGCTATGTTAGTATGAAAAGACCCTTAAGCATGAAAGGCGCAGAGGATGCCAGTGTTAGGGCCACTCCGGTCAAAATGTGCGTTTTTTTCATCACATCAAAGATTTCCATTAATGAAGTTGGTAGGGAGGTACACACAAACAGGGAGGTATATATATTCAAATTATAATATAGCAGAAAACATAGCATGATAAATTATGAGGGGGGAGGAATTCAAACTGTATAACTAAGGTACAAATATGTACAGCAATGACACCAAATGTATCAAGCTCTGCAATAATAATTTTAAAAATGGGATTGCGGTGAATTATACAAAATTGTAGATAAAGGCTTTTCATAAGATTTAAGTTGGCTGCACAAACTGATATAAGTTATACAAGTTAGGATCTGAAATGGTTAAAATCTGTCCATTAATTTGACTAAGTGATGTAAAAGATAAATAGTAAAATTAAAACCATAAAATTAAACAGGGCAATTCTAGTCATCTGATACAATTATAAGCAAAAGGAATGAGGTGAAACAGAAAAAAGTCTCTCTCTCTCTCTCTCTCTCTCTCTCTCTCTCTCTATATATATATATATATACACACATATAATAGCTAAGTGATGAATTTCATGACAAAAGAAGATTAAAATGCATGATTAATACATGTATATTCACTGCAAAGTATGTTCATATAAGTTGCCAAAGGCAAAAAGTTTTGAAGCTGAGTAGAATTACAAGTATATTAACGTGATATGGACAATGCTACATCACTACCAGCAAACATCAATAATTAGGTTGAAACTGACTCATGAAACAAACGAAGAATAGCTCCACCTATTCATTTGCATAATTATTTATTAAAACCTGCTTTTTTCATTTTGAAAAATTTCCCATTGATTGACACAATACTTATCAGTATATTAGGAAAATTTCGTGAAAAATGCATAAACAAATATCAAAGTTATAAGGAGCTGAATCTTTATATGTTATATAACAAATTAGTTTTGGTTGCACAACTCGTTTAGGGAAGTTCATACCTGGCCATTAAGATTTTTAACAATTCACAACTATCTCGCAATCAAATTGGTTAGGTGACCACTGCAACTAAAACTTATATCGCAGTCAAATAGGTCAGTGGACCACTGTATCCCACATCTATTTGGTAATCAAACTGTTTAGTGGACCATTGGAACTCACAAATTGATGGCAATCATATTGTTAGTGGACCATTTGATTCTCTGTTTTACAATAGCTGATTGTCAATCAAGGATAAAGTCAGAGAGGTTAAGTGATGATACTGAAGGGTCTAATCCAACGATAATGTCGGAAAACTTGAAATGATGATGTAACATCCTTGCTAGTTTTGTCTCTGTAATAAATTATATATAGACACTTTCTGTGATATTGCTGATTGCCAGAAGGGGAGCACAGGCCAGCATGTGCAGGTTATTTTTGTAAGGGACAAAATATAATCAGGTTAAAATGACCATTTCATATTGCAACATTAATTTATGAGACAATAAGCTTACCCTGTGTCCCATATAAGAGGATATCCTTCTGAATTGAAATTTCATTATCTGAAATTAAAATGGAACACAATTATATATTGAATGCCTCTAATCATGTGAACATGTTAAAATATAGCTATTCCTAATAATGTCTGAGCAGCCAATGCCGTCGATATCAAATGCAGTTTTGAAGGTTCTAAACATTTGTACAAGAAGAAGTCATAAGTAATGCGTAATAACAGTATGCATTGATGCACGAACATTGCCTATGCAAATTGGGTTTCGAAAGACTTTAATTGACATAAGATGTGCAAAGAAAAGCATGGCTTTCCAACTTTCATTTTAATGAACAATGTATACAAGTTGTATAGGAAGGATACAGAATACATACTATATGCCCATACTTTGTTATACCAGATGCAATTGCAAATACTCACATTTCAAATGAGTTAAGATTGACTACAAAAAGCTGTTATTAACAAAGGGAGTTAACTGTCCACTAAAAAATAAAATTCTGCACCCATTCCTAATCTTGTTAAAAAATTGTTAATTGGCTTCCTTGTACTAGCTTATCTAATCATTCATATTGATTAAATAAATAAAAAAGATACTTAAAGTTCAAAAGTTATGTTCTCATAATAAAGAAAGTACAATCATAAATATGACACGTGTTCTCAACAGTGAAAGTGAGGCCATTTGTATCGACCAATCCCTGGTGAGGATGTTGAACCAAGTGCATGACTGGCCAATTGAAATTATGAACAAACAGAAGCTAATTAAACATTAAAAGTCATTTATAGCTGATCAAAGTCAATATCACTGTAACAGACCATATGAATTGTTTTTATCTTTACTCTCTCTCTTTCACTATATATATATATATATATATATATATATATATATATATATATGTACACACACACACACATACAGTAGTTAAGTGATGAATTTCATGACAAAAAAGGATTAACATGTACGACTAATACATGTATATTCACTGCAAAGTTTATTCATATAAATTGCCAAAGGCAAAACATTTTGAAGCTGAGAAGAATTTACAAGTAAATTAACATGATATCGCCAACGTTACGTCACTACCAGCAAACATCAATAATCAGATTGAAACTGACTCATGAGACAAATGAAGAGTAGCTCTGCCTATTCATTGCACAATTATTTATTAAAACCTGCTTTTCTCATTTTGAAAAATTTCCCATTGATTGACACAATACTTATCAGTATATTAGGAAAATTTCATGAAAAATGCATAGACAAATATCAAAGTTATAAGGAGCTGAATCTTTATATGTTATATAGCAAATTAGTTTTGGTTGCACAACGCGTTTAGGGAAGTTCATACCTTGCCATTAAGATCTTTAACAATTCACAACTATCTCGCAATTAAATTGGTTAGGTGACCACTGGAACTAAAACTTATATCACAGTCAAATAGGTCAGTGGACCACTGTATCCCACATCTATTTGGTAATCAAACTGTTTAGTGGACCACTGGAACTCACAAATTGATGGCAGTCATATTGTTAGTGGACATTTGATTCTCTGTTTTACAATAGTTGATTGTCAATCAAGGATAAAGTCAGAAAGGTTAAATGATCGATGATATCAAAGGGTCTAATCCAATGATAATGTTGGAAAACGTGAAATGATAATATAACATCCTTGCTAGTTTTGTCTCTGTAACAAATTATATATAGACACTTTCTGTGATATTGCTGATTGCCAGAAGGGGAGTGCAAGCATGTTCAGGTGATTTTCATAAGGGACAAACAAAAGATAATCTGGTTAAAGTGACCATTTCATATTGCGACATTAATTTATGAGACAATAAACTTACCCAGTGTCTCAGATAACCGATTATGCTTCCGAATTGAAATTTCATTATCTGAAATTAAAATGGAACACAATTATATATTGAAAGCCTCTAATCATGTGAACATGTTAAAATCTAGCTATTCCTAATAATGTCTGAGCAGCCAATGCCGTCTATATCAAATGCAGTTTTGAAGGTTATAAACATTTGTACAACATGAAGTCATAAGTAATGCATAATAACAGTATGCATTGATGCATGAACATTGCCTATGCAAACTGGGTTTTGAAAGACATTAATTGACATAATATGTGCAAAGAAAAAACGAGGCTTTCCAAGTTTAATTTTAACGAACAATGTATACAAGTTGTATAGGAAGGATACAGAATACATACTATACTTATATACTTTGTTATATCACATGCAAATGCAAATACATTTCAAATGAGTTAAGATTGACTACAAAAAGCTGTTACTAACAAAGGGAGTTAATTGTCCACTACAAAAAAAAAATTCTGCACCCATTCCTAATCTTGTTAAAAACTGTTAATTGGCCTCCTTGTACTAGCTTATCTTTTCATTCATATTGATTAAATAAATAAAAAAAGATACTTTAAGTTCAAAAGTTAACGCTCTCATAATAAAGAAAGTACAATCATAAATATGACACGTGTTCTCAACAGTGAAAGTGAGGCCATTTGTATCAACCAATCCCTGGTGAGGATGTCGAATTGAGTGCATGATTGGCCAATTGAAATTACAAACAAACAGGAGCTAATTAAACATTAAAAGTCATTTATAGCTGATCGAAGTCATTATCATTGTAACAGACCATATGAATTGTTTTTATCTTTACTCTCTCTCTCTCTCTACCATCATTAATAAGGGATCTGGATCCACTGGGTGCAATTGATAGGTCAACTGATCAAACAAGAAGGAGACAGGCATTTTAATATTTAAACATTTTAGAAATAACAAATAATTCAAAATATCAATATGTCAGTGTCAGATAGCAAAATAATATAGTCTGAAACTTGGCTCGACAGACTTTTTCAACTTAATATTTTTGACATCATGGAACACTGTAGAAAAATCCCATTTATAGTGTACACATCATTTTTATGACAGATTTTAATACTGGGTTTAAGTTAAAGTTTAACAATTTGAGCCAACTCAACTTTTCTTTAATTTAAAGTATTTTGTTTTTTCTTTACTTAGAGAGAGAGAGAGAGAGAGAGAGAGAGAGAGAGAGAGAGAGAGAGAGAGATTGAAGCGTGTAACATGTTTAATGTATTAAGAAAATGAAAATTAAAAAGTGGATTTATATTTTCTTGCCATTTTCCTGTTTTATTAGACAAATGAGCGAAAGCAGGAAGCAAATATGACAGTGTAGTGCACCAAGTCAGTGAATCTGTCCACATGCTTTAGAGATTTTCGCGTCCCTTTTAGACGATAAGCACAAAGAAATGTTACTGTCATCAAAATGTTATCAATATATGTTTCTATGATAGTAATGCAATCTCGATCACTAGATCACGTAGAGGTGCCACCATCAGAAAATCCGGATCAATAAGAGACGTGAAGCATTGAGTCGTGACCCAAATTTTCTGATAACAAGCTGTAATCTAGCAGTCGTGATCAAATTACTACGATAATGATATTTTTATTATATTCCTATCAGTGCTCAGATAATTTTATAAAACCACTATACTTCAATGAACAACAAAAAGGAACCATTCAACATTTTAATCTTTATAATATGAACATTCTTTTAAATCATTATTTGAATTACTTACTGATTAGCTGATACACAGGAATGTTGCAGTTTATGAATGAAGAGAGTGACACAATAGTCATTACTGTTCACTATATTCGCAGTTAATAACACAAATAATTAGAAGCTTGGAGGAGCAGACTTTCATGTCAAGTGAGGTACAGTTGTTGTTCAAGCTTGTTCGATTGTAACCAGGAAACTTTGAGGAAAATGTAATTCTAGCTTTGTTTGAGAGGATAGTGACATGAAAATTGCCCTAACATGATTGGTTCTTAATTTTTGAGGTCCATGAAATGCTGCAGCTTGTTAGTGGGGAAAGATTTTTTAAACCGTACAACATGGTCCAAAGGTTGGTCAGTGTTTTTAAATGATACAAATTACTTGAGGGCTGTCGAGGAGGATAAAGATATTAGCTGAATGTTTTCTTTATTGTCTTGAATTTTAATTGGAAAACACCGTTTGCTTCCTTGGCTCTTTTGTATTGCTTCAACTCTCAGATCTTTATAATAGCACTGCTTGTCAAATATTTGGCTAGCTCCTTGCACTTCGGATCCAATGTTATGCCATCTAAATGGCTCACTGTAGATTTTTTGCAGAACCTTGTTTGGCAGCTGGATGGAAGCTGGTAAGGATTATTGTAAGATGGTTTGAAATAAATTATCTGTATGGATCGTGTTTGAGATAGCAGAATTTTGTGTTGAATAAATAGCAAACGGTATATTAAATCTCCACAGTGAATTTGATTGAATGATGGAAATGACTGGCTCGCATTACAAATTCGTTTTGCTTTTTCCTCCCATGTTGTCATGTAATTTCCACATGAATCATACCCAGTGTTAATGGTGATAGATTAGCTAAACCAAAGTTGGTTTTCTAATCGCTCCATCAATTTCAGGGAACCAATTTAGTCCTCATTGCTGTTGCGTTTATCTGGAGGTAGTTCTTTCCAATTAACTAAATACATATTGAGTTTAAGGACTAAAACCAGGAGGCTAACCAGGAATTCTGTTGGCAGCATCTTCATAGTTATTCTGTTTCCCAGGTTTTGTTACAAACCATTATTTCCTCATCCTGTAGAGCATTAGTATAGAGGATATTACATCTAGTGAAATAAGCATTGTGTTGGGTGGTAAGGGTTCACTGGTTTTATTTTTCAAGATATTGTTCACTGTGTCCTGAAAGGAGGAAGCTAATGCAAGGACATGAGGCCTCATAATGTAGTAGGGTATATTTTCCAAATATTTCCAGTTGGGTGACCATTACCAGAAATAGGCCAAAGCAAGTTTCCCAGTTTGTGCATTTTAAGTAGAATATAGAATCATCATGACTTATCATCAGCAAAACTAAAAATTTTAAGAAATGACACATTTCACATCATTGTAGTATAATACATTAAGATATTTCTGAAATAATTTTCATTAGAGCCATTGATCTATATTTGTGGTCTTCAGGTGGTCCTTCAGGATACCAATTTTACTTTTCAGTTACGTGATAATTTAACTTTTGTGGAGCAAAGTTAAACAAAAACAGACAATTACCTTATATACTCATGTATAAGTCGAATAATTTAGGGAAACATAAAGGCCTGGAAGATGGGGGGTTGGGTTGGCTTATCCGTGGGCCAATGTCTAAACTTGACAGTTTTTAGGTATTTTTGTTGACTACTGTAATGGCTGTAAATCTTGGGACATGAAAAAAATAATTTCTTCCACATCCTAAGACAAGACATGTAAAAAAAAAGACTTTCGGTGACCGGACAAGTATTAAACTGTTATAAAGTACTATGCTTGGTTTTGTTATTATTTTGCATGTGCATATTTTCTGATTTCTCCAGCACAAAATCAAATAAAGGTAAATACAGACTTCATAATTCGCGGGCAAGTTGAGTTTACTCGGGAAACCATGCTGAACTATAATGTACAGTACTTACACAGTGCAAAGCATACACAGCATCACTTAAATCCTTATTTATTCCCAAACATATTAGATGCAGATTTTGCATATTCATTGTTTCGACCAAATTGCATTCTTCCAGATAAAATTTCAGCTAGTCCTTAATAAGCTCACAACTTACTCATTTCAATGATATAAGCGATCTTACAAATTGAAGTAATATTTTTAAAAAGGTACACACTAATTGTACAAGGCACATAACCAGCACAATTTACATGTTCATGAAGAGTGGTAATAATAAAGGCTAAAATTCTCATATAGATCAACTAAGATCAACATAAATCAATTTTAGTTTTGCGTTTTGGCTGAACAAACATCGTAACTTTCCACACAATGGAAAGCTTGATGTTTTGGCGACTCCTATGTTGGTAGTCTGCTAATTTGTCTTTCGTTTTGCAACAGCAGTACAGGCCAGTTAATCATTAAAACCCTGAAACTGGCTTGTGTTAAGAGGGAATTATTACTGGCAACTATACAAGTACATTAATGAATAATTGCCTTTTATTCCATAATATTAGCATGATTACCATAGTTTTGTAAAACGGGGTGTAAGGCATACCTATGAACTTTTCAAAAGCCAAGTAGGGACACTGAATAAAAAAAAAGAAATTGGGACCTAAAATCAGGAGGTTTTTCGTGGCATTTTTAAAGCCATTTTTCCACTAAATATTGATAGATCTTCCTGGTCCAATATGTGTAAAATCTGCAAAAAGATTTGTCATTTCTCCCTGTGAAGCACCCTCTTTTCCCCAAGACGTGCCCTATTTTCTTACAGTATTCTGGTCAGCTGTGGCCAAACTGCACAATAGCTAAAGATTAGTCTTAAATAAACAAACAAAAAAGCCACCATGACTAATTAAAAGTTAATCCTTATCGATGCAACTATCAAAGAAACCACATTCTACACTATTGTGTATTATGCAAGCACCAGCAACTGATTGGCAAATAAAGGATTCCCAATTTTGTTGAACTTAAGGTACCTAAATAGGCAGACTCATGGTACTGTACATGTGTCAGCTATTTTCCCCTCGTATATCCGACCTTATTCCCTTGTCAACTCGTAAAGCATTAAGTATTGTTTACTATAAAACATGTATTCTGAATTAGTTTTTTGAGGACAAATTTGCTGCGTGGTATGTAATTTCATTCCTTCTTTTAATTTAATGATGGTAATTAACATTGATATATATGGTATAAAAATGCCAGGTGTTCACTCGTGTAAGTCTCTTTTGTGGGAATTCCACTATGGCATATGGAGTTACAGCATTCATAGTGATTATTCTTGGGACTGAAATTAAGTGTGGATGATTGTTTTATATTTTTATATTGTTGTAGAGGTAACAAAAATAATTATTTTATGTGAATAATGTTTAAACTTAACATTCTATTTAGTGAAGAAGCAAATTCTTTCTAGTAAAGTAACTATTTCGTCACAGCAATAATTCACAGGTGATACAACAGAATATGTAGGACTTTTCTTGTTTAGAAGAAATGAAAATCGAAGACAATGTAATAATTGGAAGTTCTCTGCAAAAATCGGAATATATTATGAAATCGGGAGGTAGGTATGGAGCGATACCAAAAATCGGGATTCTTTTTTTCTCCTCCCGGCATGAAAGTTGACAGGTATGGTGTAAGGTCGCTTATATCAAAGCAAACTACAACTCAGCTTTTAACAGTATTAGCATAATTTTTGAAGCATTATTTCTGAAACTTCATTATTATATGGAGATATCATTAAAGTTTAGCACAATGGTGCCCATGATTTGCCTCCAAGGGATGTACTTAATTCAGCGCGTAATCAAACCTACAATGTACATGTGGTGGCGCCATTATGTAAATACATTCAGTAGCCTAATTGCAAGCATTGAATCAAACCATATTGTTGTTCGTTGTGTTGTCATACTGGGATTACATTTTAATGAATTAGTTATTTACAATTTCAAAGCAAAGTAAAAACGTAATTTCTGGTGCACTATATAAAATGTCCAATGTAATAATGTATAAACAAACAATAATCAAGTCAAAAGGGAGAGGTAGTGTTACAGCAACTCGTGATTGCTAAATTCTTGTCATCATTCAGTCTAATTATACACAAATCTAAACAAGGCAGAAACAATAAGAAAACAGAAAATTAAATTATTTTTCAAACAAGTTTATACCATTTCTTTTAATAATAATGCAAACCATCCTTGAGATAAGTATACGCATAATTTTTTAAAATATAAGTTTGTCTAAATAAATACATTTAGAACTCACCTCGTGCATCTTGAGATGTCTCAGAGTTGTGGGTCGGCTTATACACGGGTCAAACACTTTTTAGTTTATATACCTGTTCAGTTTGGGGGTCAGCTTATATGCAAACGGGCTTATATGCAAGTATATATGGTAAATAAAATCATGAAAAGGACATTCAGTCTACTATCTGAAAATTTCAAATTTTCTACATATAAAAAGTCTGATCAAGGACATCTACTCTCTTTGTGTTTTACTATGGCATGTTGGATCTCAGATAATGTGATTTGTTCTATACGACAACAATGGGCCTTGAATGCTGAAAGAACATACTCCTTATTCGAAATTGTTTGAACACTATTGAATAAGGCTTCAAAATGATTTTTCCACATGTTGCATATGTTATTTTGACCAAGGTTCCCATCAATTTATATTTGGAGCCTCTTGGTAGTTGTTGTAGTATTTTGCTTACCTTGCTATTAGAATTCACGTTGATCTAAACTTTCAAATTTATCTGCAAGCATGTCTGCTCCTTGTTTTTATTCTTCCATCTTACATTATCTAAAAGCATATTTAAACTGAGCTCCAGATTCGCACACTTTGTTACTGAGAGGTCCATGTCATGGTTTACCTTTATCAGGCCACAGACAGTAAGCATTTCATGCAAAGTTGTGCAGTTCTTTGACAGAGTCATTACAGCTCAATATATATATATATATATATCAGTTACAGATAGGAGCCCCGAGTGGCCGAGTGGTCTAAAGCGCTCTCTGTTATGGATCACTGCCATCTCACCTCTGTCTGCGTGGGTTCGAGTTGCGGATTCAGCCAATGTGGGTTTGTGAGAAAGCTTGCCAGTAGCTTCTCGAGGGTCGGTGGTTCTTTCCGGGGATTTCCGGGGTTCTTCCTCCACCACTAATACTGGCCACCATGTATAGCCTATCGTGTGCTGAAAAATGGTGTTAAACCCTACAACAACAACAAGTCAGTTACAGATAATAAAGCTAAAAAAGTCTTTACAAAGTCACTGGATCAAATTGGAAAAAGATTGAGTTGGTCAGGTCAACAATAGATATGAAAGAAAAACTGACAAACAACAGTGCAAACTGACTGGATTGATACTAGCTTATTGCAGACACTTTTGCACTGTTTGTCAATTTTCTTTTCACACACACACCAACACAAACAGATGTACGCACCCACACATTTATATCAAAGATAAACTGACAAACAGTTCAAATTGTGTGAAATAATAAGCTTGTATCACACCAGTCAGTGTGTGTCTCCAGGTTGTTAATAACTGGTTAGGAAAGTCAGCGCATTATATATCAAACCCCATTAAACTATGAGTACTGAAATTAAGAAAATGTATTAAGCCAAGGTCTTCTGATTATTGATATGGAAATAAAAACTCCAGTCTTCAAGACTGTGATCCAAACCCAGACAATGCTACCTTTCAAAGTGCATGTACTCCTACATTGCTTAATTATTCCTTATTAAAGTGCGTGTACTCCTAAAAGTGCTTCATAACTTCTGATAGTTCGTTCCAACTGCCAAAAATCCTGATCTTAACTATTTACTGTATGCAATTTAATGTTTTTGTTTGATGATTTAGACTGTATTGTATTCGACTGTTGTATCTGATACTAGAAAAGTCTTTGATTGGGTACTATTTCTCCTCAGTACATGTGATGTGAAAATAATTTTTAATGCATTATGTAATATGCTTTCTTCTATGGCAGATGTGGCAGTTGGAGTATAGTGAAAACTATGATTACAATGTTTGAACGAATATTTAGACAATTTATCTGGGATGAATTGGGATTTGGACACTGTTCGGGAAGGCACTCTTTTAAAGAGCTGATTCAAAATTTGACCAGAGGTTGTTATGAAACCAATTGGGAAGCAAAGGGGTCATTACTGTATGCACAATATACAAGATTAGTATCACATTTCCACTTTAAGTCATCCAATTGGCAAAACAGTCAGTTCATCAGAATCTTATTAATTCAGCTCTGAAAGTGATATTAAATGTTTGCTGCATATGTTTGTTGCATTTATTCTGAATATTTTAGTAGAAATGTAATTCATTCATTATTTATGTTTTCCTACCAATACTGTCCATGTTGTAGACTTTTTTTATTCTTTAGATGTATGTATATATAAAAAATGACTATGATTTTTCTGTTGAATGATATCACATATTTTCCCAGCCTTGTTATGAAAAAGATATCACAATGCATAAAGTAAAACTTGTTAATGAGCTAATATTAATCATATATATCACTGGTAGTCTCCAACTCTTGCAAAGTTGCAAAGTGAATGAATTCATTTACAATTAGTTTGAGGTTAAGAAAGACTTTTCGTAGACTGACAGTCTAATCTATACAATCGTCACATTGAGAGAATAAACGAGAGACAGAGAGAGAACTTAAACATTAAAAATCTTCGATGATGCTCACAGTTATTTTTATTACAAGCACTACTTACCTTTATTTATGAAATCAAAGTCGGACCAATTGTTTTTAAAGCCTGTGTTTGACGATGTATCTGTGAGGTTGATGTGTTCTGTTGCTGTACAGCTGCAATAGTCACATCTGTCAGCTCCAGTAAAGAAGTGGCACTCATTACAATGAGTGCAGCGTCCTCTTCCTACCCCACGACTGTCAATACCTTTATTACACATGTAGGAAAAAATAAAATTTAAATATATTGGAAAGGAAAAAGGGACTAGAGGTCATACTAAATACTTTAGAATATATTTGGTAAAAGCGATGAATCATAGACACAAGTAAAATAAACAATATTAATTCTGATAGCCATATCAGAACAGTGCAAAGCTCCAAACTCTGTGACTAAGCTGTTTCATTAAATTAATTATTTACTCTTGATAAAAATGTATTTTGATACTGTAGCAGATGCATGCTGGTATATGTTCCTTTAAGCAAATTGCCAACATCAGAAATGATGTGATTTCCATGCATGCCTTTTTGAAGCAAAGTGAATTGCATGCCTGCAGTTTAAAGCAGTGGTGTAATCTGCATTTTAAAAAGAACCTACATTATTGTAAGCCAAATATCTAACGGAAAGGAAAAAGTGTTGGTATTCTCTGTAACTTCACAAAATATTTACGAATAATGCTGAAAACAGGAAAAGATTTGTTTCGAAACAATTTTACTCCATATTTATATCATGTGAGATATTTCTGTTAATTTCAAAGTCCGATGTTATCAACAACAAAACTAAAAACTATAGTGAACCCCACAGCATAAATGAAGTGGCTCATGGTTTATGGACAAAAATGATCAACCTAAGCTATAAACATTTAAGTAATACCACTTCATTAAAAGGTCTTCTGCAATAATCATATGATATAATATTATATGATATTCCCATCACATAATAGCTGTACATTGCCAATTTCATAAAAAGATTTATCATGTTGTATTGGCACATCTGAATGACACACACTATCAGATCAGATGAACCGTTTTGGCTATCTTGTATCTTTCAGCAAATGACTTTATTCTGCTTCCCTTGGCACAATATAACCTTCACAGTGCCGTAAAGCAATACACATATTAATCAAACCAATTTAGGCCCTCCAAACAAAGTACATTAAATTGATCATTTGTCGTTTTGAATCTAGATATTCCTCACTATGGTGACAACGCTGACATAGCAGACAACGTTGAAACTGAGAGTTAAGGTGTATATGTTTTTCTTTCACTTCACATAATTTTACAGAAAAATATTACTGATATGGAAACTAGTCCATGTGTGGATGCATATACTGAATGTCACACAAATAGAAATGAGTTCATGTTTCTCTTATAAATATAATAGGGCCCAGTCTTTGACAGTAGACGTTTGTGACCGACTTGTATTAATGAACAACTGTTATAGTTAAATCTCACATCCTCTCTGAATACCAAGCTCTAGGTATAATCAGCATATCTTGAACATCTTGCCCTTAGCAATTTTGAAATGTAGAAAAACTACTGTAAAATCTTTCATGAAAAAAGCATGTGGCTATATAGATATACAAATGACACTATCAATGTTGAATATATGCTAAATTTTTCTGTGCTTAAATGCCATTTGACAAATTAAAGGCAAACAAAATCCAATGTGAAAGCACATACCTGGTTGACAAGTTCCTGGCAAATACCTGGAAGTGTCAATGGTTGATGATGGACGTGTGAGGTTTAAGTGTTGTGTTGCAGCACAGTTACAATAGTCACATCTCACATCCCCTCTAAACTCTAAACATTCTGTACAACCTGCACACTTTCCTCTTTTTACACCTCGGCCATCTTTTCCCTTGGCTTTATTCAAAAGAATGCAAATAATTATTTATATACTTGGCAGGTAAAATTTGTGGTGATTCATTAACTTTAGAATACATAATTTTGCTTTTCTTTGCGATCATTTGAAATGTAAATGGAATGAAACATTATGTTGTGAACACAGAGCAAAACATGTAACATTAGTCATCAGTTCAATGGAACACACATTTGGCTCACATTATAAAAAATATTCTTTTCAATTCAATTGTTCATTGTATGTGCCCGTTTATGTTGTCCACATATGATCTTAGCAACTCTGGTTCTTGTGGCTTCCTTGGTGTAAATTCAGAACATCAGTGTTTTCATCTCGCTCAAGATCTTTATTCTCTCACTCCAAAAATCTCTGAATACTATAACCGATATGTGTGAAAAGAGAGAGAGTGAGCAATAGTAATATCATTGGGATTTTTTAAATGAAATCATATCAAGTATATTTTTCAGTTACAAAGTGTAGATAAAGAGATGACTATGGACATTGTCTATGTTATATTCTTATTTATTAATTACTATTACCTGGAAATTCATCACATCACTGGTCTAGAAAGTATAGACACAACAGTCATTGTTTAAAGCATAACTATTTGCATGCTCATATGATAAATCACATTTGTCACACTGATAGAACTGGTATATGAAAGTGTCTTGCATACAATTTTCTACACACACACACACACACATATACACAAATATATATATAATAATAATAATAATAATAATGAGGACTTAGTATAGCACCTAATCTTTAGAAGCTCTAAGTGCTTTACAACATTAGACAACACCTATAAGATTAAAAAAATATAATAATATTATTACAAAAACAAACACCATGAAATTAGAAAAACATTGAAAAATAAAAAACATGCTGAGAATATTTCAGGTAGGAAACATTATTAGGTCTTTAAGTTTGTTCTTGCAGTCGAAATAAGTGAGTTTTGAGACCACTCTTGAATGTGATCACTGTGTCTTTGTGTCTAAGTTCAGTGGGCAATTCATTTCACGTTGCTGGGCCCTGGTATGCAAAAGAACACTGTCCATATGACTTTGTTTTCATAGTGTGAATAATGAGTATACAATTGTCAGAAGAGGAGCGTAAGTGTCTTGCTAAATGCAATTCAATGTGCCAGTTTATGTTGTCCACATACACATGCACACACATATATATGCATATATGTGTGTATGTGCCATAGTTTTTGTTACTTTGTAAAATAAAAGTTGCCTTAGTATGCACATATGTGCTCTCACAGGAAAAACTGAATGCTAAATACCCCTTTTATTATTGTAACATCAATTTTTCTCTGACTTCTATCAGTATCCTTTGAAACTTGAACCTACAATATTCTGGTCATGTGGCTTGCTCAAAATAGACTCGATTAAACATAACCAAAAGGCATGTGCCTGACAGTGTACTATATGATATCACAGATTGTTTCAAAGTGGAATGAGCTTGTCTGACATATATAGAAATGCTTGTTTACTCAAAGAAAAATGTTGCTGTCACTGGCAAAATTGCTAGTCACATCCACTGTTGTTTATTTTGATTAACCATGTGCATGGTTTATACTCGAGCTGCTAAACCATATTGAATGAAGACTTGGTCCTGGCTAATACTGATCAGGAAATTGCCTACTTCTATTTGTACAAGTACGATTGGTCTATGCTCTGATATTACATGACACACATTAGTTTCGAGTCATACCACGTCAGAGGTACACTCCGTGAAAACATACCGTTCCCTGAAGCTCCTCTTGAAAATGTAGAAGGGTCAGTTTTCTCTGTTGGTAAATGTGTAAGGTTGACATGTTGTGTTGCTGCACAATTGCAATAATCACATCTTGCATCCCCTGTGAACCCTAAGCATTCGGAACAACCGTTACAATTTCCTCTCCATATACCTTGGCTGTCCTTGCCTTTGGCTAAATTCAGACATAAAAATTTTGTTCTCTAAATGTTGTGTTTAAAAGAAATAATGAAAAATAACTTGTTGTTAAACAGACAATTTTCTGCAAGATGTCAAGTTTGAATATATGCTATATTTTTTTCTGCTTAAACTCTATTTCACTAATTAAAAGTGAACTAATAAAATATGAGGCAACATAGCTGACTGCAATGATCCTGATGGAGATATAGAAGCACGTACCACCTCTGACGACATCTGTGTGAGGTTGAAGTGTTGTGCTGCTGCACATTTACAACAGTCATATCTGACATCCCCTCTAAACTCAGAACACTCAGTACAACTTGCATATTTTCCTCTTTGTATACATTGGTCATCTTTCCCCATGGCTTTATTCAAAAGAATGCCAATAATAATTTTATACTTTGAAGATAAATTAACGGTACAATGAAGGTAATGCATTTATTTTAGAATAGATGTCTATTTTCATTGTAACATATATCTGATTTAATCATGTTTATTTTTAATTAATTGTTTGTCAGTTTTAAATTTTTTATTCTATAATAATGTAATTTTTTTCACTACATATGATACCTTTTTAGAAAATTGTTTGACCACAACTGTTAGTTTATAAACACCAGGTGTTGATCTAAATTCTGACCTGGATTCAAAACTAGTAAACAAAGTTATTTTTTATTTTAAAATGATTGGTTGTTGTCAAGGTCACAATGGGACTACGTGGGTTAAGAAGTAAACACTTTTTTTATTTTATTCTGACAACTTGGGGGAATTTTGAAACTGCATCTTTCGATACCAAATAATGTTTATTTTGAGAGAGATTTCTCAGTTTCGGGCTTTTCATACTGATGTCAAGTTAATTTGTTGTAGCCAGATTTGAGCTATAATAATTCTTCAGATCAGTTTGATTTCAAAAGGATTAATTCTTTATTCTTTGGAAATATTTTGAGGAGTGCTCACACAGAAATTCTGGAAAGACATTGCTTACAAATTTAATTTGGATTTCCAACATCGGAGTGCCATTATTTGTATTTCTACAAGGAACTGTAGATAAGCACAGTACTGACTACAGCATATGTCATCATCATCCATCTTCGATTTTACATCATGATTCGAATTTGAAATCATCAGAACGTTTATTACTAAGACTTTTGCAATTTCATTTGTGGATTATTCTTAGATTATTTTTGGATTTGACTGTGGACACAGTAGCAATATGAATGAACAATTGTTAAAGCTACATTAAAATTTCAAATCATACACACACGTTATGTTGTATCAACGAATCTCATTTCAACCGACACCATTGGATGAGCCATGTTGTGTCTTTGGGCAGGAAACTTTGCCCTGCTTGGTAATATGTAATCTTAATGTGTTGCAGTACTGTATATCATAAACCCAATCAATCTGATTCAAACCCCTCCACCACCATCACCATACTACCACTCTCCCCAATTAAAGCATAAAAATCAAATCATTTCCAAAAGGTAAGTTAGATATGAAGCTGATGTGAACACATGTGGCCTGCACTATGGACCTAATGTATTTCCATATGTCATACTATAAGATGACAATGAAACCAGTAATTAGGGTTTATGTTTGTTTGTTTCACCGAAAATGAACTTATGGAAATAATAATATCGCTGTAAACACTAATTCATACGCAACTACAAATACTGAATGTTCAAGAAATAAAGGTTACATTTTTGGCAATAATTCCAACAATTACTAAATTGTTGATGTCTTTTTGTTCACTAGCAATGAGGTTCTTTTGAAACAAGCTGCTGCATAAGTGTGTTACAATAAATATGTGTGGATTTGCCTTAAAGTCATTTCTGTTTATAGCACTAAACAGATGCAGTCTGTGGCAACATACCATTCTGTGAAGCTCCTCTTGAGTCTGTTGTGTCTGATGATAGATGTTTGAGGTTGACATGCTGTGCTGGTGCACAGTTGCAATTTTCACATCTTACACCCCCTCTGAATTGTAAGCATTTGGTACATGCTTTACAATGTCCTCTCCAAATACCTTGGCCATCCATGCTCTTGCCTAAATTCAGATATATAATTGTTCTTCAAATATTTACAAAACAAAAGAATGTGTTTTCAGACATAAATCTGAAACATTTCAAGCTGGAGTATATGCTATATTTTTCTCTGCTTATAACTATGTTGTCTCTTTGGGTGATAAATTTTACCCTTCTTGGGATGATATAATTGTTAAGTATTACAGTGCCATAAACCTAATCAATCTAATTCAGGACCCCCATGTCCAATTACACACCCCACCCCAAATAAACCCACGCAAGAAAAAACAAAATAAAAAAAAATAAAAAATTAGTTAGATATGAAGCTGATGCGAATATACGTGGCTGGTGCTAGGGATATTTCAGATATTATACGACATGGGAGTAGCACCCAACAAAGAAAACAGTAATTAAAGTTGGTGTCTATTTGTTTCACTGAAAATGAACACAAGGAAATATAAAAACTGCTGTAATCACTAACAGATCCTGAAAGTCCAAGAAATGAAGGTCACTTTTTGTTAACAAAATTAATAAATTTTAACAATTACTTATTTGTTATGTTTTGTTGTACTCTGGCAATGACAGTCGTTTGATTGTCACATTGGAAAAGGTACATCTGCTGCATAGAGTACAACAATAAATGTATGGATTTACCTTCAAGCCAGTTCTGTTCATAGCACTAAAGAGATACAACTATGTAAACATAGCCCTTGGCTAAATTCAGATGTACAAATTTCTTTGTTCAAATGTTTTATTGTTCTAAAATTAATAACAAGAAGAACAAAAATAAAACAAAACAAAACATATTGTTGTACTACAGACATGAATCTGAAAATGTCAAGTTTGAATATGTGCTATATTTTTCTCTGCTTAAATTCCATTTCACAAATTAAAAACAACCTAATCAAATAAAAGGCAATATACCTAGTTGCAAAGCCCCTGATGAAGATGTAGAAACAACTACATCTGACGAAGGACGTGTGAGGTTTAAGTGTTGTGTTGCGGCACAGTTACAATAGTCACATCTCACATCCCCTCCAAACTCTAAACATTCTGTACAACCTGCACACTTTCCTCTTTTTACACCTCGGCCATCTTTTCCCTTGGCTTCATTCAAAAGAATGCAAATAATTATTTATATACTTGGCAGGTAAAATTTGTGGTAATTAATTAACTTTAGAATACGTAATTTGGCTTTCTTTGCGACCATTTGAAATGTAAAAGGAATGAAACAATATGTTAGGAACACAGAGTAGAACATGTAACACTAAGCATCAGGTCAATGGAACACACATTTGGCTCACATTATAAAAAATGTTTATTTTTCAATTCAAGTGTTCATTATATGTGCCAGTTTATGTTGTCCACATACGATCTTAGCAACTCTGATTCTTCTGGCTTCCTTGGTGTTAGTTCAGAACATCAGTATTTTCATCTCATTAAAATTCTTTATTCTCTCACTCCACAAATCTCTGAATACCATAACCGATACATGTGAAAAGAGAGAGAGAGACAGTATTAGTAATATCATTGGGATTTCTTGATGAAATCATGTAAAGTATATTTTTCATCTACAAAGTGTAGATAAAGAGATGACTATGGACATTGTCTATGTTATATTCTTATTTATTAATTACTATTACCTGGAAATTCATCGCATCACCGGTCTAGAAAGTGTATATATATATATGCATATGCAATTCAATGTGCCAGTTTATGTTGTCCACATACACACACAAACATATATTCATATGTGTGTGTATGTGCCATAGTTTTCGTTACTTTGTAAAATAAAAGTTGCCTTAGTATGCACATATATGCTCTCACAGGAAAAACTGAATGCTAAATACCCCTTTTATTATTATATCATGTGAGATATTTCCATTAATTTCAAAGTCCGATGTTATCAACAACAAAACTAAAAACTATAGTGAACCCCATAGCATAAATGAAGTGGCTCATGGTTTATGGACAAAAATGATCAACCAAGGCTATAAACATTCAAGTAATACCACTTCAACAAAAGTCTTCTGCAATAATCATATGATATAATATTTATATGATATTCCCATCATAGAATAGCTGTACATTGCCAATTTCATAAAAAGATTTATCATGTTGTATCGGCACATCTGAATGACACACACACTATCAGATGAACCCTTTTGGCTATCTTGTATCTTTCAGCAAATAACTTTATTCTGCTTCCCTTGGCACAATATAACCTTCACAGTGCCGTAAAGCAATACACATAATCAAGCCAATTTAAGCCCTCCAAACATAGTACATTAAATTGATCATTTGTCATTTTGAATCTAGATATTCCTCATTATGGTGACAACACTGACATAGCAGACAATGCTGAAACTGAGAGTTAAGGTGCATATGTTTTTCTTTCACTTCACATAATTTTACAGAAAAATATTACTGATATGGAAACTAGTCCATGTGTGGATACATATACTGAATGTCACACAAATAGAAATGAGTTCATGTTCCTCTTATAAATGTAATAGGGCCCAGTCTTTGACAGTAGACGTTTGTGACCGACTTGTATTAATGAACAACTGTTATAGTTATATCTGACATTCTCTCTGAATACTAAGCTCTAGGTATAATCAGCATATCTTGAACATCTTGCCGGTAACAATTTTCAAATGTAGAAAAACTACTGTAAAATCTTTCATGAAAAAAGCATGTGGCTATATAGATATACAAATGACACTATCAATGTTGAATATATGTTAAATTTTTCTGTGCTTAAATGCCATTTGACAAATTAAAGGCAAACAAAATCCAATGTGAAAGCGCATACCTGGTTGAGAAGTTCCTGGTAAATACCTGGAAGTGTCAATGGTTGATGATGGACGTGTGAGGTTTAAGTGTTGTGTTGCGGCACAGTTACAATAGTCACATCTCACATCCCCTCTAAATTCGAAACAATCTGTACAACCTGCACACTTTCCTCTTTTTACACCTCGGCCATCTTTTCCTTTAGCTTTTTTCAAAAGAATGCAAATAATTATTTATATACTTGGCAGGTAAAATTTGTGGTAATTCATTAACTTTAGAATACGTAATTTGGCTTTTCTTTGCGATCATTTGAAATGTAAAAGGAATGAAACATTATGTTAGAAATACAGAGCAGAACATGTAACCCTAGTCATCAGTTCAATGGAACACACATTTGGCTCACATTATAAAAAATATTCTTTTCAATTCAATTGTTCATTGTATGTGCCAGTTTATGTTGTCCACATATGATCTAAACAACTCTGGTTCTTGTGGCTTCCTTGGTGTAAGTTCAGAACATCAGTGTTTTCATCTCGCTAAAATTCTTTATTCTCTCACTCCACAAATCTCTGAATACTATAACCGATATGTGTGAAAAGAGAGAGAGATAGTACCAGTAATGTCATTGGGACTTTTTTTTAATGAAATCATATAAAGTATATTTTTCATCTACAAAGTGTAGATAAAGAGATGATGATGGACATTGTCTTTGTTATATTCTTATTTATTAATTACTATTACCTGAAAATTCATCACATCACTGGTCTAGAAAGTATAGACACAACAGTCATTGTTTAAAGCATAACTACCTGCATGCTCATACAATAAATTACATTTGACACACTGATAGAACTGGTATATCAAAGTGTCTTGCATACAATTTTCTACACCCACACACACAAATATATATATAATAATAATAATAATAATAATGAGGACTTAGTATAGCACCTAATCTTTAGAAGCTCTAAGCGCTTTACAACATTAGACAACACCTATAAGACAAAAAACATAATATTATTATTACAAAAACAAACACCATGAAATTAGAAAAACATTGAAAAATAAAAAACAAAAAACATGCTGAGAATATTTCAGGTAGGAAACATTAGGTCTTTAAGTTTGTTCTTGCAGTCAAAATAAGTGAGTTTTGAGAGCCCTCTTGAATGTGATCACTGTGTCTTTGTGTCTAAGTTCAGTGGGCAATTCATTTCACGTTGCTGGGCCCTGGTATGCAAAAGAACGCTGTCCATATGACTTTGTTTTCATAGTGTGAATAATGAGTATACAATTGTCAGAAGAGGAGCGTAAGTGTCTTGCTAAATGCAATTCAATGTGCCAGTTTATGTTGTCCACATACACACACACACATATATATGCATATGTGTGTGTGTATGTGCCATAGTTTTTGTTACTTTGTAAAATAAAAGTTGCCTTAGCATGCACATATATGCTCTCACAGGAAAAACTGAATGCTAAATACCCCTTTTATTATTGTGGCATCAATAAATTGTTTCAAAGTGGAATGAGCTTGTCTGACATATAGAAATGCTTGTTTACTCAAAGAAAAATGTTGATGTCACTTGCAAAATTGCTAGTCACATCGGCTATTGTTTATTTTGATTAACCACGTGCATGGCTTATACTCAAGCTGGTAAACTATACTGAATGAAGACTCAGTCCAGGCTAATACTGATCAGGAAATTGCCTATTTCTGTTTGTACAAGTATGATTGGTCTATGCTCTGATATTACATGACACATATTAGTTTCATGCAAAATTGATATTTGTCCTTGTTCTGGAGTGAAGGCCATTTACAAAGACTGTTTTGTATCGCGCCTGTACATTTTCCAGATGTAAGCAATTACACAGATAAAGGCTCCACCGAAAGCGGTGTCTAAGGAATATGTCTATTAGTTTCACCAAAAACTATATTCCAAAATTAATAATACTGCTGTCTTCACTAACCCAAGATATTGAATGTCACAGAAATAAAGACAACTTTATGGGAAATAGAATTAATACTGCTAAATGGTTGATATGTTGTTCTCTAGCAATGACAACCCTTTGATTTTAAAACTGGAAAGGCACATCCCAAACAAGCTGCTAGATACTGTTTTATCATAAACATATGTGGATTTGCCTTCAAGCCATTTCTGTTCACAGCACTACAGAGGTACATTGCGTGAAAACATACCGTTCTCTGAAGCTCCTCTTGAAAATGTAGAAGGGTCAGTTTTCTCTAATGGTTGATGTGTGAGGTTGACATGATGTGTTGCTGCACAATCGCAATAATCACATCTTGCATCCCCTGTGAACCCATAGCATTCGGAACAACCGTTACAATTTCCTCTCCGTATACCTTGGCTATCCTTGCCCTTGGCTAAATTCAGATGTAAAAATTTTGTTCTTTAAATGTTATGTTTAAAAGAAATAATGAAAAATAACTTGTTGTTATACAGACAAATCTGCATGATGTCAAGTTTGAATATATGCTATATTTTTCTTTGCTTGAATTCTAACACAACTAGAATATTTTGATAATATAAACAATAATACCACTCACGATATTCACGGATGATTGTACTTGTGGGCCAAGAAAACTCCGCCAAGATATGACTATCTTTAATAGACATGGGTATTTGGCAACAATATCAACAATTCCCACCAGTGACCTATATGCTGTCCCTCCTTAAATTCTTTAAGTTATTCAGTTTGGAGTTATATAACTTCAAAATCATCCTGGTTCAATTCCTTGTTATATTTAGCACATTAGCCACTTCTGTAAAGCTCTATATTGCACAAAAAGCAAAATGCTAGTGCTGGTGCTCAGTTTTCTTACAGACCAACCAATTATGTTCCCATCGACTTTGCATTCAAGCTATTCTCATTGCCACACAATTTTCAAACGGTTATTCAAACTCAAATCCCGCTTGAAAATTCAAATCGCCATGTTAAGCAAGAATGCTCATTTATATCAGTTTCTGTTATGCGATGATTCTGTGGGCAAGTACAAACATTTGACCAATTGGAAAGCTCTTAACAGCGATCATCTGTTAAATAATATATGAAACAAATAAAAGTGAAATTCTGCTCTAAAATGGAATACAAGAAAACAATCTTGTTGGAGGGCAGTTAAATCCAACTGAAGTTAAACAAAAATACAACAACAACAACAAAAATTTTAAAAAGAAACATAAGAAGGAATGAAGCTATTGTTCCCAAAATGAACAATAAAATTACAGCTATCAGAAGCAGGAAACATAAATGTTGCTGAAAACACTGGTCAACAGTGAAATCATTACTGACTTGAAAAGGCCCTAATCTGTAGTATTTTGGTGTGCCGAACACGAATATAACCGTGAAAAATTTGTATTGGCTCTTGTTTTGAAGATATTCATATACCTCATTTTCTATGTTTCACTGTGTAAATTTCTCCAGTAGGACTGCAGCAACATCCGGAATAATGATGTAACATTGCATAATACCATCATGCTCACATCATCCACAGTTGATTGCATCATTTTCTGATGCAATGCAATACTAATGCCATGCGGCTGCTGAAGTAAGTTGACGTCAGCAGTGTACTATACATGTGTAGGCCTATTATACTAATGCCAGGCGGCTGCTGAAGCTGACGTAAGCAGTGTACTATATAAAGCCCAATCAGATAGGTTCAGCATTTAAAATATTTTAGACGTTGTGCGAGACAGTTCAAGCTACTGTTACATAAAACTTATTATTTTATCCATTTACGTACAATAAAGAACAGTAATGCCTCGAAAGTGTGTTAATACCGCGGACAATTTTTGCTATATTTGTGGGGAAGTGACATTTGCCAACCAGAAGAAAAGTATCAATTCTCAAGTGAAGAAGGCATATCATCTTTACTTCGGATGCAAGGTTGGTGACCAAGACAAGCCTTGGGCTCCGCATATATGCTGTGCTACATGTACAACACAGCTTTCACAGTGGTTGAATTGCAAAAGGTCATCAATGCCGTTTGCAGTCCCAATGGTGTGGAGAGAGCCAAGCAACCACCTAAATGACTGTTACTTCTGCTTGGTTCCTCCTCTTTCCGGCGGAATAACGAAGCGAAAGAAGTCGAGAATAGTCTACCCAAACATTCCGTCTGCATTGAGACCAGTTCCACATGGTGAGGGACTTCCTATTCCAGAACCTCCAGCAGAATATTCTCTTGATTCATCTGACGAAGACAAAGGTGAGTCGACCTGTTCTTCTCCTGGTCCATCAGCATGCAGTGATCCAGATTTTCACTGTGGTGCATCATCAACCCCACACAGAATAACACAGGAAGAACTAAATGACCTGATTCGTGATTTGGACTTATCAAAGAACAAGGCAGAATTGCTAGGATCAAGACTCCAACAATGGAATCTTCTAGAAGAAGATGTCACAATTACTGCATATCGAAAGCGCCACCAGCAATTGGAGCCTTTCTTCAGAAAGGAAAGTAATCTGATATTCTGTTCCGATATTGAGGGCCTCATGAATGCTTTAAAAATCACTCATGACCCACAAGAATGGAGACTATTTGTGGATTCTTCGAAACTGAGTCTCAAGGCTGTGCTTTTGCACAATGGAAACATTCTTCCATCTATTCCAGTAGCGTATGCTGTCCACATGAAAGAGACATACGATAACTTAAGGCAGCTACTGAATTCCATTGAGTATAACAAGTACAGCTGGCACCTCTATGGTGATTTGAAGGTAGTTGCCCTTTTAATGGGACTGCAGCAAGGATATACAAAATACATGTGTTTCTTATGCGAGTGGGATAGCCGAGCAAGGGAAATGCACTACATGAGGAAGGAATGGACTCACAGGCAGAATGTAGCCATTGGAGAGAAGAATATCCAACACCCAGCTCTGGTTGAGGCTCAGAAAATCTTGCTACCACCCCTTCACATCAAACTAGGTTTGATGAAGAACTTCGTGAAAGCCATTGACCGGACTTTGCCAGCATTCCGATACCTGCATGAAAAATTCCCTCGACTCAGCGAAGCAAAGATTAAAGAGGGAGTTTTTGTGGGTCCTCAGATTCGAGAGCTTTTCAAAGATGACCGGTTCAACAACTTGCTGGAAGGTGATGCGAAACAAGCATGGAATGCTTTTCGCCTAGTTTCTACAAACTTCCTCGGAAATGTTAGGGCAGAAAACTATAAGGAACTAGTAGAAGACATGTTGATGAAGTATAAGAAACTTGGCTGCAATATGTCTCTAAAGATTCACTTCCTTCATTCCCATTTGGATTTCTTTCCTAGCAACTGTGGTATTGTTAGTGATGAACACGGCGAACGTTTTCATCAAGATATCGCAACAATGGAACAAAGATACCAGGGAAAATGGTCCACTACAATGCTGGCTGACTACTGCTGGACACTCCTCAGAGATGCTCCCGAACAGGTGTACAAGAGACAGGCGAAGAAATCTAAGATGTAGTCAATGACTTGATTTTTTATAGGTAGGCTATTACAGTTGACCTTTTACTATTGGAATGCATTTCGTTATGTAAACATTAATTTCTTGCAGATTACAAAAAAACTAGAGCCAATTTTGCAATTTGACTGTCATATTCGTGTTCAGCACATAAAAATTGATAAGAATTGACTAATTTTATTTCAGTAACATGACTTTTGTAAAAATTTGTTGTCCAGTGAAATCATTCAAATTGTACAAGAAACAAAGAATAAATTTTATTATATCACTATATTTTCAGAATTTTTGGCAAACTCTCAGTGAAATATCAATAAAAAATTCTCACTGATATTTTCAGAAATGTCAGCTGAGTCAGTGAAATTTCAATCACAAAATTTCACTGATATTTTCAGAAATTTTGTTAAAATCTCCTAAAATACCATAATTTTTGTGAAAAAAGGACAGTTGAGTGAAAAAAATGATTTCACTGAAATGTCAGTCACATTTTCATTAGGGCATGATTTTTGTACAGCATATGTGAATAGGAAGCAAAAAAACTTATTTTCAGACTAAACATCAGATAAAATCCAAAATCCATCTTGCAACAAATTTTCTAAGTCCAAAGATTCATCTATGCTTGTAGTTCTTTTGATAAAGTTTGAAATTATGTCTAACATTTCTGCTAAAATCAGTCTAAATCCAAAATCCGTCTTAAAGTAGGAAAATGAACTGGACAATCAGAACATTCCATCTAACAGTTATCCTTTAGAAGGAATATGAGAAATAGTATGCTTAATTATTAGACGTAGTCAGCCTGTCACCTTATTCCCAGTCTGCCTAAAGTCCATCTGAAATTTGTTTTTTTAGGCAGAATACCTAAAACCCAGGCGGAATCTGCCTAAAAGTTTTGTACAGGTGCGGATATGTTGGGAACATTGTGAGTGAAATACTGAACATTTAAAGTAATAAGCCAAAAGTACACAATTTGTCTCACGTTATAAAAGATGTTCTTTTCATTTCATTTGTATAATCTATGCTGACGTTCACCTTGTAACGATTCCAGTTGTTGTAATTTACTTGGTGTAAATTCTAAAATTAGTTTTGTGTTTTTGGTCGAAGCACTTTACTGTACCTAACTAGGCACGATATAACCTTCATGTATTGTGGTGGAGTAAAATAATAAACTAAATAAGATTATTGAATTTATCTGGCCCCACCAATCTCCCCAAAAAAATACAAGAAAATTAAAAAATTTTGTTGCCAAAAATGGTTTTAGATATGAACCCAATCTGAACACTTGTGGTTGATGTAAAGTTTCTTCCATATATTGTTATAGATTAGTAGGCAATTATGTTAGTTAAAGAATAATACTGATGTAAACATTAACCCAAGCATATGAGAAAGGGCATATCTTTAACTAGTTGTTGGATAGTATGTTACAGTAAATATGTGAAGATTTACCTTCAGGTCATTTCTGTTTATACCACCAAAGAGATACAATCTGTGGCAACATACCATTCTCTGAAGCTTCTCTTGAAAATGTAGAAGGGCCGTTTTTGTCTTTCGGTAGATGAGTGAGGTTCACATGCTGTGTAGCTGTACAGTTACAATAGTCACATCTGACATCCCCTCTAAACTCAGAACACTCAGTGCAACCTGCACACTTTCCTCTTTGTATACCTCGGCCATCTTTTCCCTTGGCTTTATTGAAAGGAATGAAACTTAATATTTATATACTTTACAAATAAAGTGGCTGCAGTGCATTTGTTTTAGAGCGCAGTATATGCCTTTATTTTTCTTTGGGACTACATTTTGTACATATCAAGGAAAGAAACTATATCTTTATAAGAGTGGGAGTCAAAGACTTAATAGAAATTAAGTAGCACAAGTTTGGCTCATATAGAAACATTGTTTTCATTTTAATTTATCAAATGAATATCTGCTTTTGAGGTTAATAATAATTATACAATGTTAAGTGAATGTTTTGAAATTAATATTCCTCTATCATATGCCATTTAGGTAATACATAATAATCATACCATCACATTTGGTTATCTCTCCCCTATATATATGTGTCTTTATCTAGTGTTCGCAGAGATGCTTCAATATTTCACATAGTGTAAGTCATTGTTTGTCTGTCATACTAATGATTTGGTGGGGGGGGGGGGCGTACATAATAAGTCCTCCTTGTAATTTTCGATCACTTTTCAATCTACAATCAATGTGTGAGTACCTTTCTTTTGAACTCTAAGTAAACTGTAAATCAAAGCTACCCGTCGAATCGACAACAATATATGTAACATATTTTTGTACCGCATGATGTATGGATACATATCAAGGGCCAGTGGCCAATATTACAAATAAACACTATCATTATATATATATATATATATATATATATATATATATATATATGTTAAAATTTAATTACTCTCTTGTTTACTCAATTATTGAAGAGTAAGTATTGAAATTGCATACTAAAAGGTCAATATGTGTATATACTTCATAGATACCACCGTCGATTCAATTTATAACCTGTTTGTCAAGGGGAGTATTATAATAACATAATTTTCTGCCAATAAAAATGGGGGAAATAAGTCTTCTCAGTATGAAGCCTCATGCAAAATATTGATTTTATTTCATTAGGTTATTGAGTGGGCTCAAAATAATGATTGGCATGGCACATGATGTGACAAGGCGTGATTGTTGTGGGGTGGGGGTGGACAGAGGTGATGACAATGATGGCGTAGTGATGGACATATATTCCAAAGGGCAGAGAGAAATCTATGCAGGAATTTAATAAATAATCTATTGAACAAATGCATGCCAAATATTGCTCTCTAGCTCATTCAAATTTCCTGATCAGCATGCAGAAAAGCAATTCAGTATGAAGCACAAATACATAATTTGCTTTAAGGTAAATGTAAGTTTCTACAACAAAACAAAAACAAAATAACAAGATGAACAAAATAAATGAGAAACAACATACGATCCTGTAAATTTCCCAACTTAGATGTTGAATCGGTTGTGTCTAGATTGGATGATCCGTGTATCAGGCTGATGTGTTGTGTTGCTGCACAGTTGCAATATTCGCACCTTGCATCCCCTTTAAACTCAAAGCATTCATTACATCCTTTACATGCTCCTCGTTGTACACCTCGGCCATCCTTGCCCTTAGCTTTATTAAAAGACAGAAAAGTGCAAATTGCCAAGAAAGAAGATGCACCTTGGACATAAATATGTACATTCAGCATATATAATTGTATTAGAATAGGCATTCTTTAAGATCAGTTTTATTTCCCTTGTAAGTGCCTCAGAATCCCATAAGATGGAATTGGTCACGTGATGAGTCAGTGAATGGTCCAGCATCAAGGTGTCAGTACTTACAGGTTACTGCATTTAATTGGGAAAATATGAACTAGTTTTGGGATGGAATACTGCATGACCTTGGGAGTGCAGTATATCCTTCCGACAAAACGAGTTCATATTTTTCGATACAAAGGCAGTAACCTTTTTATTATATGCTCATTTTTTTAATTCTACATAAGGTTTAATTATATAAAAACAATACACTACAAGAAACAATGTAAATGAATGTATGCCGCATTCCAAACTAAATACACAAGCACATATTCATCATTTCACAAATCAACATTATTACTGCGCACATAACTCCCCCCAGATAAATTTGAACTTAGTCACGCGCTCAACATAACTTTCGAAAGAAAATGGTGTGTCTAGTTAAAATTGAAATTTGGAGTCATATTGTGAATGAATGTGCATTGCAACAACTTTTATATTTGATCTGGAATGAATAGATTCTGGTATTTTTCTCGATTCTACGAAATTTCGTGATTATTGACTGGATTTGTATGTGACAATTCCACATGAAATACATGAGATTTAGTAAGCTAGGGAGAAGCTTGTTGACATCTGCAAATGTGTTTCTGTTTCTGTCAATGAATGTTTGAAATCATAATGTAGGAAAAATATGAAGTCTTTCAACTGCAATCATCAAAAAGACGCTATGGAATTTAATGCTTATTTCATTTTGAGGACAGTAAGGAGGATGCAATTGCACTTATCATCAAAATTACAGCACAATTTTGAAATGTGCAATCCAGATTGAAAACCTGTGACATGGCCCATGTAATCTGGATTTGCAGAATTAAGAAAATCCATTCTGAGTAAATTCAGGATGTAAAACTGTAAGTATATTTTATTTTGCCATTCTTATCACCAGCTAAAGAAAAGAGTATATGACTTGTCACTTGTATGATATTTGTAAGGACATTATTTTGCACTTGTTATATAATGTAGCTAGCCTAAATCCGTAACATTGTATCAACGTGGAATGTGCCAAAACAGCTGGTATGTGGCAGTCCACGAAACATCTGTTTTAGTTCATTCAGAAACAAATTTAAACAACTACAACATAAAGAGCTTCTTATGCGAGTGTACATGATTTGTGTACAAAATCAAAAGTGATGGCGTCTGCATCCATTGTTTGTTTACAACAGAAAGTAGTTCCTTTATGCACGTGAATGCTATATGTGTATTGTCGCACACGTTCAGTATCGGGGAATACTGAATGATTCTGACAATGTAAAGTTAACGGGGAAAAAAATGAGCATATAATAATTCGTGTTTTTCTCAAGTTTAAATTTTTCATGATTCATAATAATAATAATAATAATAATAATAATAATAATAATGACCTTATTTAAAGAGGGTAACACAATTAGCTAAAAACTAATCTACCTGGATATATTGGGTTTGGAAGAAGTAAATAGAGTGGGCATTTATAATCTCAACTGGAATACTATTCCACAGCAGAGTTCCAGAGTATTGGAAACTTTTTTTAAATAACTCCATATTTGGTTTAGGAATTTTATACTGTTTTGTAGACATTCCACTAATTTACAGCTGAACTTTCATGCAAATTTGAAATTAGCGCGAAGCAGAAACTAACTTTACCATTTTAAAGGCCTTATACAGTCATAAGTTTACTGTTCTTCATTATTTCATCGTTTTTTAGTGTTGCCTCTTGCACAGCTTTGCACAGTGGCAGAAGCGGGACAAAATCAAAGGTATCCTGTCAATATGGGGCATGGACTATTGCAAGAAATATTGCAAAACAGAGCCAAGCAGCATTTAGCTGATAAGGCCAAAGATTTCTCCATCATGGTTGCAACAAAACACAATGATTCCCAAGAGTGAACAACTATGCAAAATGATAGCCCTGTAGTGGCATTAAAATCAAGGAGAAATCCTGCATCTACAGATAAGGGGACTATGCCATTACTGATGAGTTCATCATGTGACTGTGAAATCTCGAGAGTCGGTTACTGAAAACGTGACATGTGCACAACAACAGCAGTGCCCAGATGACAATCTTACTGAACGACAAGCGACCCACAATCAACTGATGTGGGACCATCAGCTTGAATTATTGACAAATTTGTCAGCTACAGTAACAACTTTGAAGTCACAAGTTGACAGTCTTAGCAAACAACCCATGGATAATATGCCGGGATTTGATGGACTGGCACATAAATGTGTACAGACAGAAACAGTTCAGCATAATGAGGGAAGTGATCTTTCTAACATTGGTGCGGAAAGTGAGGAGGATGTCAATGATGTTGAGCATGGCCTTCCAAACTTAGTAACATCACCACCAAATTTACCCTCAGAAACTGGAGGAAATGACATCCTGAAAGAACTCTCCGACTTTTATGAAGTGCACAAAAGTTGTGGGCCGCCCATTCAGGAGAGCTTGGCCAAAGTTGTGAATGCAGGATTCAGGGCCCAAATAGCACAGAATACATTTAATGACTTGAGCAAAAAACATTTAAGGCCACAAAATTGTCAAAATTTAAGTGTGCCTAAATTAAATCCTGAAATTTGGGCAAAAGTGAACAAAGCTACAAAACAAATGGATGCCAAGCTCCAAAAGTTTTAAGGAACTGTTGTTAAAGCTAGTGTTCCCCTTCTCAGGCTCATGGATGAATTACTACATAATAAGTTAGACGATACACCTGCAAATGTAAATAAACTGCTTAATAATAATAATAATAATAATAATAATAATGACCTTATTTAAAGAGGGTAACACAATTAGCGAAGAACTAATCTACCTTGAGTCCCTTATACAAAGGAATATATTTATTTTAGCTGCATCTCTGAAGCCACTGGATATATTGTGTTTGGAAGAAGGAAATAGAGTGGGTATTTCTAATCTCAACTGGAATACTATTCCAGAGTTTTGGAAACTTTTTTTTAAATAACTCCTTAAACTCCTTATTTGGTTTAGGAATTTTATACTGTTTGGTAGACATGGATTGCAGGTGGGGAATATTACCTGGTAGCCTATACTGGAATAGTGATTGTAAATATTCAGGAGCACTATTATGGGATATCCTGTACATCAATTTGGCTTTTCTCAAACAGATTCGGTCTTTAATAGGTAATATTTTCCTTGCTTTCTTTCTGGACTGACATTAGCCCAAATGCTATTTTTTGAAGATGTGCCAGTTTTGCTATGTTTTTATCATTTGAATTAACCCATACTGTATTACAGTAGTCTAAATAGGGTTGTAAGTAACTGTTATAAAATAGTTTTCTGTGCCTTTCAGGGAGAAAATGTCTTATCTTACTGAGAAGCCATACACTTGAATTGACTTTTTTACTGATATGTTTGATATGTTCAGTCCAAGATAGGTTATTATCTACCAGAACACCAAGTAGTCTGTCATGACAGACCATTTGCAAATTTGTACCCTTCCATGTCAGACATAGTTCATCACTATCAAAATTTGTCCTTCTTTGCCGTGTTGAGATAAGTAATATTTTAGTTTTACCAGTATTTACCACCATGCCATTGCATGTGCACCAGTTTTCCAGTTTGTTTAGGGCATTCTGTAAAGAAATTTTGAGTTCATGCTTTGTGTTGTTGGATGTCTGACAATGTTGTGTCATCTGCATAGAGATCTGTAGATGATATTGAGTCTCTTAGTAAAAGTGGGAGGTCATTAATAAATAAAATGAATAGTAATGGATCTAGAATTGAGCCTTGTGGTACTCCATATCAAATTGTTCCAGGTTCAGACAGCTCATCATTTATGTAAACATGTTGTGTTCTCTCACTTAAGTAAGAAGTAAACCATCTAACTGTTCCATCATCACACTGGTAGATTTTCAGTTTCTTCAAAAGGATTTCATGTTCCACCATGTCAAAAGCTTTACTGAAATCTACAAATACAGATCTATTATTCTACCTTGGTCAAGTGCTTGAAGCCATTTATCAATTAGGGAGATCAAAGCAGTCTCACAGGAATGGTTCTGTCTAAAGCCTCACTGATTAGGGTGTAACAGCAAGTGTTTGGCTAAATATGACATGAATGAGTCATGGACATGTTTTTCAATAAATTTTGACAAGTTTGGTAGTATTGAGGTTGGTCGGTAGTTATCAGCGTCATCCTTAGAACCAGAGTTGAGAATAGGAGTTACTTTTGCAGTTTTCCATATTTTGGGGACAGATGAGGTTGCAATACTTAAACTAATTATGAATGTTATGCTATCTACAATTGCAGAGGCAGAAGATTTAATGAGCCATGGACCAATCTGATCAAGTCCTGTAGCTTTCTTGTTATCAAGTTCACTGAGACATTTTTAACAAAGAGTTTTGATACTGGTGGGATAGAGAAACATACTTCCTTAGATATTTTGCTGCTGCAGAACTTTTTCAGTTCATTAAAGTTGTTTTCTGTCATTGGTTCTTTTAACTTAAATTAAACAAGACTTACCAAAGTCGCAGTTTGATTGGGATTTTATGAACCTGTAAGTGCCCAATGGATCACATGCCCATCCATATGCAAATTAATTATGTTCATGCATATCCCACCCTACTGTTGTTCTCTGAGGAATCCAAGCTGACCATGCTCTGAAGACTAACTCATCATGTGACCAATTCCATCTCACGTGATCCCTCAGGCACTTACAGATTCATAAAATCCCAATCAAACTGCAGCTTTGGTAAGTCTTGTTTAATTGTGAAATTAATAATACATACAAGGAAATATATATAGAGAGAGGGTTTAAACTTTTAAAGTAGATATCAGGAAATATTTCAGGCGTGAATTGGAAATGTTACATTGTGTTGTGTGACAAAGCCACAAATGATAATACACAATATTTCCACTTGTTTAGGGGAACTTTCATCTGACAATGACTTTTTGCAGATAAATGAGAATAATTTTACATTAAAGATACAATTAAAACAATAACTAATGATTTTTGTTGACTGAGGTATTCTGGAAAATTCCTTCTACAACTGGTGGCTTTGATACTGAACCAACATTGCCACCAACCCCTCTTTTTTACATTCATTTTTGATAGCAAAGAGCTATTTTGAATATTTTCCAGTGACAAGGCAGCTAAAAGAATTGGTATGTGCCGTATGCATGAATAAAGTTCACTAGTACTATAACACTACTGCATGCTTCTCATCACCGCTCAACCATCTCGAGTATTAGATATTTACCTCTGTAGCAGATATACGTAAATATGTATGCCATGTTGGCTGTTCATTTGCAGACCAAGCTGCACATTTGATCTCCAATGCTAGTCTAACTGTGAAAGGCAGTCACCAAACAACCCATTTTCAAGCCTAACTCAAAGTAAAAGTAAACCACATAAATTATTTGGGTTATGTGTGAATTTATAAACGCTAGGCTCATGATAATTAGGCTCATGCCATCTACATTAAAAATTAGGGGGTGGGGTGTGTCAAAATACGAAGCTATCCAGTGAGACCTTAGCATCTCTGATGCAGTCTAACAACAGAAGTTTGTGGAAAATGTACACATACGGACATGCTTAGGTAAGTACCAGATTTGTATTACCCACTATAAGTAGTTAATTATGCAGTCAAGCATTGTTAAATGTAAAATATTGCTGGCATCTATTCAAAACAAACAAGGGATGATATATTTTCATTGAGAATGAAGACTAAAATACAAAATGAGAGCGGCTCTGATCTGCAAGAAGGATCATGCATCAATATTACTTATTTGTAAACTTCCTTTATTTATCAGAAATATTCAGCTATGATAAACAAATTATACAAATGCATATAATAATTATCATGATGATGCTGATGTTGTAACTTGGTGATTGATTGTGTTACTGCTTTTTTTATTTGCTAGGTGATTTTCACATTATTATTATTATTATTATTATTATTATTATTATTTCACTCGTACATTAACAATGTTCTTCTGTTGCACTACTACTGCCACCACTACTAATAATAACATCTGTCTCCAACAACTACCATCAGAATGTAACAATCGTTATTGGGATGGATTTATTGGTCTTGGTCGGTAACAGATGCTGCAGTCAGATTGTGACTGCGATTGTCGGTAAATTTAGGTTTGCAATCAATACTCATCTATCCCAGATTTAAACATCATTTGAAAATATTGTTATGATCATTACAAGAGGAACATTGGATATTGAATAGAAACAGGACAAGTAGGGTCAGTCACTGACAATTTGCACGGTATATGTGTAAACCTATTTTATAAACAGTTAATACTTCAAGCCAAGATTTATTTGTTCAGAGTTGGCTTTTAGGCATTTCTGATGGGACCTCCTCACTGGTTACTTAAATTTATACTACAGTCCTGGCACATTCTAAAAGAAAGAGAGAGAGAGAAAGAGAGTATGAACAGAAGTTTAGATGACCCACATAAGGGTATATACATGTCCTGCATAGGTGGAAAAAGTAGTTTCGTCAATGATATTGCCGAAGAGGCGATAAAAGTGGTGTGTCGATTTTGTAGATTTCCATCATCTCCACTAGATACATTTCAATATCTCATTATGAAATATGTAATAATTTCTGTTATGTTTCCAAGAATACTGCAAAATGAACCATTAGAAATGAGTACATTTCATCTGACTAGAGTTACATCTGGTTCATAATACTAAGCAATTACATGCTTTTTCTGTATTTACTTTGATGCACCAGTTTTCATTGTCAGTCTAATTACACATAACGAGTAAGAACAATATATTTCAGAGAGGTACAAGTTAAAAATGTATACTTCCCAGAAGACTCATCAGGAAAGTATGCAAACAAAATGATAGCAACACTCCCATTTCTTTTATTATCATTAATAGGAGGCATTAGAAATTTAAAGACATTGAACAAGCATGTATTTGATCAATCAATTGTGAATGGATGGAGAAATGTGAATACATATTGAAACTTCATAACTAAATAACTCCTACCTTCCCTAGTCAGTAACACATGTTAATTTATAAAAGAAATCCATCACTATATTTCATGAAAATGTTACTCTCTTTTAATATTTCAGTACAATGCCAATCAAACAGATTAAGTAAATCTTCATTCTTTCAATACAGATGCATGATGTGTGTCTAATTATTTTGGTAAAATACGTATAGCTTCATGTCTAACTCTACTTTTCTGTTCAATAAGGGAGACAACCTTATGGAATTCTACAAAGTGGCATATTGCTTTAGTGTATGCTACATAAACTATTTCAGTACATTCTTTTAATGCAACTGTTATGGTGAGGTAAAATACTTGATTCAAACACTGCAATGCACAGACTCCAAAACTTTTTATATTTTTCTGTTTTTTTATTATTCATTACTCTGTAAAAAAAGTTGTGTGCCTTTCATTTATTTAATTCAGAGATAAACTGTATATTTTCTTCCAACCTACTGGAGCATTTTCTTGGCAGTAGCTACTTGTACATAGAGGATATTTTCTTTTCCTACACTAAAAACAGATATATTACATTGTGTGCCACCAAAAATGTAACACCTTATCAAGTGGAGCAGCCATGAGTTGAAATATATTGTTTTTGGTTCCACAAGACAAAATATATCCAGTATTAACTTAGGAAAAGATAGTTTTCTTATATACCAAACATGCTCCAGAATCGAAGTTGAGAATATTAAACTCTTAGGCACAACAAAGCTTACTGCCTTTTTGTAAATTCAGCTGACTTTTTCAAAAGATGATCATATAAATAAATATTCGTGACTTAAGAAAGTGATATAATTGGGTTGACCTAATCTGTCCCAGTAAATTATATTTTTGTCGTTTTGTAAACTAGGGCCTATCTGAAAACAATGTCAGTCTGAGAGTCCAATTCAGCTATGCATCACAGTGGGCTTATTGTAGTTGTCAAGGAAATGGGGAAATCAATTCAGGGAAACATGAAGAATGTCTGGTAAAATTTCTTTGTCAAATATTATTTCCCATTTGAAATATAAGTCAGTTTCTACTTGTTTGTTTTAGCTCTCTGATTACTCATTTTTTTTAAATGCATGCACAACTTTTGTAGGCAAACAATCAAGCGTAAAAAGGATATATTTTTCACATGTGAAAATATAAGGATATATTTTTTTATATGTGAAAATAAAGGAATGAAAAAATATTAAAATTATTTTGCAAATATGTCTCTATATTTTGCAATAGGTATAGAAAAATAACGATTATTACTATTTCCGTTTTGCATCCCCTTTCTAGTCATTCATATCTTGATATTTTAACCCACAACATTAGTGTTCAAACAGAGCTTTCAATATATTAAAATTGATTCTGTATGATTTCTTTGTGAGAAAAAATAAATTTTAGTCTGCTTCTGGGCACAAATGTGAACAAACAAAACCTACGGTAGTAGTTGATTAGATCAGACATTATCTTCAAGAGCATAGCGTTCTGCTGAATCAATAATTCTGAATCCTCATAGAATTAATCTGTTGAATGAAAAAATCTTACTCAGCCTTATTTAATAAGGGAAAAAGAGATTCCTTATGAAAGGTACATGCAAGTATGAATATAATCTCCCGAACTCAGTAAATAAAAACTAAGTATTGTGATACCCCTCAATATATATCATTTATTTCCCCTAGCTCAGAGATGTTGTATCATACAATAAACAAATTTAAACTCACCACAGATCCCTGGATTTCTGGTATTGCCATCACTTCTATCACCTTTACTGACTTTCCTTCTACGGTGATTTCTATCACTATGTAAAAACTTCTCTTCGGACATACCCTGATCTCTTCTACAAATATGAACAGACTGTCATTTTTTTAAAAATAGCAAAATAATTATCCACACGTTTATTCAGTATAATCTAATGTTAAGCTTAAAAATATAAGATAATTTATTGCAATAATGACATACTTGCTCAAAATGCAACAGTTATCATTCTGTAGTAAAAAACAAAACAAAATAAGGGATAGTTCCACAATTTATTTAGTCAAAAAAGGTGTCTCATTTGCACAGCTACATATCACACCAACCTGACAATGTTATGCATCATTTATGATACCCAAGTACAATGTTGCATTGGTCATTTTCAGAGATTGTTACTTTCTTATTGTGTAATTACTGTATTATCAGTTAATGAAATAGAATCAGTTAATGATGCACATCTATGTGTAATTGTAGTTTTAGACACAGATAATGATCAGTGGGCATAAAGTCAGTAAGACCTTGGGTCAGTCTAATTAGAGTTCTCTTAGTTCCACAATGCTCATGATGTACATCATATATTTTGTACTCACACACCTTTATGTCCAGTTGGTTGTGAACCTTCATTTGCTTAAGAGATTTGTCTATAAATCATACAAATCGTGTTGAGGATATCTTGAGTTTCTTTCAGCATGGTTCCACAATAAGAAGTAGGATCTGAGTACTAACTAGTGGATTAGATTGCTAGTTGAATATTGACAAGAAGGAAATCATTCCCACAAAAGGACTGTTATTGTTCAGATTTAAATTACCAAAATAATTTCCAGAAAAGGCGGGATTCCAAGTTCCAAGTCAAGACAAATTTAAATTTTCTAACCAAGAGCCTTAAAGTGGATTCAGATAAAAATTCGAAGGGTATTATCACAACAGAAATTGCTGTTTTTGAAAGAGCTCATCATCATCATCATCAAACCCTTAACCCATGAGGTTGTTGGGGTTTCACAGTTGACTTTACAACCAGTTCTCTCCATCTTTCCCTGTTCTCTACTGCCCTTTCAAAATCTCCAAATCCCATGCTGTCCACTCCTTAATGTTGTCTTCCCACCTCTTTTTCTTTCTGCCTCTTCTTCTGCACCCTAGCACTGTGCCTTGCAAGATTGTTTTTGCCAGTCCAGATGATCTTGAGACATGATCATACCATTTAAGCTTACACTTTCTTACAGTGGTCGACAGGTCTTCATAGGATCCGATGGCTCATTGGATCCTAATGTGGACTTCTTCATTGGTTACATGGTCAATGTATGAGATGCCCAAGATCTTGCAGTAGCATCTCATTTTGAAGGTGACAAGAGGAAGGTGAATATGTCAATTAATTTGTTACATCACTGCATTTTCATGCAGAATGTTTCAAGTTTTGAGTCGTTAAGGATGGAATGATTTGTAATTAAATTGTTGTTGGATCGAAGGACATGTACTTGGCAGAAAAACTTGAACTTGATACCAAACTTAGACTAGAAAATGTGATCAATTTATCTAGACAGAGTGAGGCTGTAAAGAAACAGGAAACTTATATAATAACATAAAAAAGATGGTACCATACTGTTCAGTTGAAATCCATGAAGAGGAAAATCTTTAGCTTGAATAAGCCCCGTTCCAGTCAACTATGAAATGTGGAGAAATTACTCACACAAGACACAGATGCCCTGCAACATGGGAAGCTTCACAGAGGTGTGCAGAACTAAGAAATACTTTGGAGGTAGGGGACCCCAATAATCCTGAATGTTATGGTCTCATGGATTTCTTAACAGCATTAATTCTGGAGCAAAACCCTGGATAACACATTTCAAGACGAGGAATGTGCTGCAAAAATGTTCACTGGTGCTGATGTTAGAGGATTTATACAGAAAATTGCACAGAGTTAAACTCATGAAAACTGACAAAATCTTGGTTTGGACCAATACAAAGCTAAAGTGTCATGTAAAGTGATCATTAGAAGCACACTACAGGAAGTAGATAAAATCAAAGGATTCAAGCATTTGCTTTTGAGAAGACCAGCACATAGAAGAGCTCGGAATTGCAATTAGGGTTGATGAGGTCTAAAAAACACAGACCATACATACAGAACAATATACCTCAAAATATTAAATGGACTGATTGGAAATAATAGATAAGAGTTAAACCTGACGCAGTTCCATTTGACCTCAGAATATCAAGGAAGGTGTCTCTACTGTTAATGGATGAAAGCAAAATCAGAATTAAAAAGGAATGGAACAATTAGATGTCATTTCTCGTGTAGATCACCCACCTGAGTGGTGCATGGATATTGTCGTGGTGCAAAAATATTCATATTTGCCTAGATCTCACAAAACTTAACCATATCAGTACTGTGAGAAAATCATCCAAGAAAAGGTGTAAATCACACCTTTTTGGGGTCAGCTGGTGTCAATGTTTTGAGCAATTTAGATGTGAAATCCTGGTTTTGGCAAAATATACTTTTATGCCAGTCTCTGGATTTAAACACTTTCATTATGCCAATTGGTGAGATTTGCTTTAATAGAGTATGCATATATGTACCATTTGGAATTTTGTCCCCACCTGAACTGGTCCAGAAATTGTATGTCAGCGGATAGGTAGTAAGTCAATGGAGGTAGTAGGTGAAATGGATTATTTTCAAGTATTTGGGTGCGATCAGTCAGAAAGTAACATTGTTGTGCAATTGAATATTCAGGAATTACGCTCAATGAAAAGTTTTTCAGAACTTCAGTGAAATTCTTAGGATCCATTGATTCCATGGTAATTAGGGATGATAAAAAAACAACGAAAATAACAAAAAGACATGTGTGATCATTTAAATGGAATCAGCTAAAATGTATAAGAAATTAGATATTTCTCAGCATGGTTAACCAGCTATGCATTCTTGTCAATATAGCCAAGGAAAACAAAACTGCAATGAGATTTACGGAATAATACTTCGAGTGGGTCTGGAGTTCTTCTCATGAAGAATCTTTTCTTAATGTAAAGTCAAAACTTAGCTCTGTGGCATTTTTGGCTACATAAAACTACAACTTAATCAATGATGCATCCTCATGCTATAAAACCAGCCAAGTAAAACTCTGTGATCAGCTGTGTATGCTTTAAGGCATATGTCTCTCAATGGGCAAAGATATTTACAAATTGTAATAAAAGCTTTAGCTGTCATTTGAGCATGTGAAAAATGTTTTATTTGGTTTTGCTAGGTCTTAAATTTGAACATGAAACTGACCACAAACTCCTCGCTCTATCGGTGGGTCAAAGAATCTGGTGGATTAGTCTCCCTAAACCCAAAACATTTGAATGAATTTACTAAGGTATATAATTACTATATCACATAATTCTGGGGCAAATCTCGTAACTAATGACGCTCTATCACTTGCTTCAGTCTATGGCAATAACCTAAGTAACAGGAAGAAGCAAAACCAAAACATTTTGTAAAATTCAACAATTAATTTAGTTATCAAAGTTATAAAATGAAAATATAAGAGGACCTAATAACAGTATTTTGAACTGAACCTAAAATATTCTTGAAACATTCTATTCTAGTCCAAAAGAATCGAATGTTCTGAATGAATTTTAGATCCTTGAATGTACGTATCAGAATTGCATTTTCCAGAATTCCCTTGAATAATTCACAATAATCCCAGAATAGTGTTCTAGGCCAATGAACACTAAATTGTAATTCCAATGAACAATCCTAACAAATGTCTCCTCTCAAATTATCTAAACACAACATTAAGTAAATCTACCAACTAAAATATGAAACAAGAATCTGAAATAGGCCTTAACCCTTTACCTCATAGAGCATAGTGACAAAGTGCAGCACGCTATAAATAGAACACCTGTTACCTAGCAGACCGCATCCGCATAGGCATGCCTGTGAATTGTTAAGCAATGTAGTGGTGTTACGTTTAACAGCAGTTTTAACCATTTTACGTTTAAGGTAGACATCTAATATATTATATGGAAAAATTGAAGAGTAAAGTCCAATTGTTATAGCTGTGTAATTATTTTTCACAGAAGAATATTTAATGTGCTTTAAAATCGAGAGAGAACTCATTCACCGTCATGTCAGTGAGGCCGCGTGACCAACCATAGCTGCCATTTCCCATACTACAAATTTACACGTTTTTCGTCTGCGTCTACATCACTAAGTCATCTGAATTTGATAATCAATAAAAACTAATTGCTGCTTACATAAATATCATAGCCTTTACCCAAGTTATTGAATCTTTCGTGGTTGAGATTCTACTCGTGAAAACTTCGTAAGTACTGAATGAAATCCTGCCTGTGAACTGTTAAGCAATTTAGTGTATGTTACGTTTAACAACAATTTTAACCATTTTACATTTTTGGTACACATATATTATATGTGGACAAATTTAAGAGTAATGTCCGATTGTTATAGTTGTGTAAACTATTTTCCACAGAAGAATTTTTTTATGTGCTTCGAAATCTTGAGAGAACTCGTTCACCGTCATGTCAGTGAGGCCGCGTTACTAACCGTAGCTGCCATTTCTGATACTCAAAATTTACAAGGTTTTCGTGTGTGTCTATATCACTAAGTCATCTGAATTTGATAATTTATAAAAACTAATTGCTGCCTACATTAATATCAGAGCCTTTACCTAATTTATTGAATCTTTTGTGGTTGTTATTCTAATCGTGAAAACTTCGTACGTACTGAATGAAATCCGCAGCTGCCATTTTGGAGAGTGGAGATTATGACCCAGTTACTTTAAATAGCAGATATCAACCAGTGCATGAATAGCGACCACGTGATCTGACGTAATTGTCATTCGCAGAAATGAATGTAGTATGTAATAGGGGGGTTTTCCCCGAAGGTGGCGCTACGAAAACTATCTCAAAATGGCTGATGTTTACAGCAGGCGTCAAAAGGCGCTTCTATGCGAATCTTGCAGAGGCGTCAAAAGGCGCTTCCATGCGAATGGAGTAGAGGCATCCAAAGAAGCTTGTATGAGGTAAAGGGTTAATCCAAAATAACAATGAAGATGATTGCTCATTTTTCTCCTTGTACACACACCTTTAAGAGTCTATTATGACTGTATGCTGCAATATACCCAACATGATCTCAGTCTAATATTAAAAACATCTATGCATATGACCTACTGTATCCAACGTGAAATAACTTAATTCTTCTAAGAAACCACCTGACTGACCTGTCCAATGGGAAACAACCACAAACTCGTAAACATGTCTTATTTGAATATTATTTTTAGTGGTCGTAAACACCTACATCAACAACTATTTATAGATCCTATGCAATCTACACTCTTAATCTATAAAAATAGAAATGTTATTTCCATGTACAATAATTAACTGTCTAATATATTGACTATACTTGATTATTATAACCTACAGACATGAACAAAAACTACACATACTATAGGCACAATCATCTACCAAGAGTTTCAAAACAATATAGATACAGAGGACAATATTACAGTGTTTACTCAAGTCATCTGGAATAATTACATATTTTAATTCTTGAACTATGTAACTGGCCTGTACTAAATGAAGAGTACATGTATCTACCTTTCCATTCATAAATCAAGGTTATTGCCAAGTTCACCTCAATATGGTTAAAGTAGGCCAAATAAATAGTTGAATGGAATTCATGTCAATATCATGTGATCCTAGAAGAACATTTGTACTCTAAAAGATATCATGCTTACTGATTGCCCTATAATTAAAAAGTCAAATGCTGCCTGCTATGTATTTCACAATACAGAATATTTAAAACACCTGTAATCTTTTCTAGTGATTCAGAATTGTTGGTTTTTATCGTGCATATAGTGATTATATAAAGGAATTTAAGCGCAGTGTTTCATTCAATCATATTTCAGTCATGTGAGATTCATTTATAATGATAATGTTGAAACTGCAGAGCTTGAAACAGGTTTATTCTATACAGACAGTGCCTTGCTGGATTACTGTGGAAATATATAAAGACTTGGATATTTAATAACTTCATTGGATATTATGAATTAATCAAGGACTTTTCTGACATTCACTTTCAGTTGATTTACTATGAAGCAAAACATTGGACATTAGAACAGTGTTTCTTCAGTGGTGCTAGCACATAAGCACATTAGAACATTCATTCTGAATAAATTTGGATTGTTTCCAGATTACTGTGAAATTGATAGAATATTTAGGGAATATTAAAGAAATTTATAATGTATTGTCATGGTTTCCGCGCTTTTCTAAATATAAATTTCCAGGTCTTTTCCAGGATGAAATTAATTTTTTCAAAGTTAACATATGAACATTACTGAATGGAATTAAAGAACTATTTGGATTAAAAAACATGCATTTTCCAAATCTGAAGATGTTTCTCTTTCAAGACTCTCGAAAACATATGTCAGAAAACATGATCATGTACAAAACCACCAAAATGAGTCACATGAAACAAATCTGACTATATTCCTATAAATTGGCATTTAAAGCCATTTCAATGTACAGAATACAAATCCTAACTTTACTTTGTTGACATGCATTATGTTGCTACGTGGAAACAAGATAATGAGCATAAATTATTTTGTTTCCTTTCAAACCTTTAATTCTTAAGAATTCTAGAGCAATATACATGCATGTTATACAAAGCAAACATTTCCTATCACAGTATGGAAAAAACCAATAAATGCAAAATATTAGAATCTTATCTTGTAACAAAGTTTAACCCTGAATTTTAATGTGTGCCAATAACATCTCAAACAAGATTTTTCAACCAACCTAAACTCCTTAAGACGATTTGGTTAGAAATTCCATCATTTAAAGATATTTACAAAAGGATTTATTTAAATTTTGATAAAAGACCTTCAAAATTATATATTGTTGTACAAACAAGGACTGAATTTTCTGTAAAATCAACTTGTCTTCTTGTAGTTCAATAAACCAGTCCCAAAACCTGTACTGATACATGGGCTCTTATTGTTTCTTAATGTATAATAAAAGTGATGACAATTCCCCATTTCTCCTGTGTTCTATTTAAGGTCTGAAATCAATGCTTCAAGCTACATGCCATTGTGTAATAGTTTCGCACCAAAGTTCAGCTCAGAGATTCAACATTTTTCTAATTTGGACATTTAGGATGGAGTGTGGGTTCAGAGTAATTACATATCAAAATTTGGAATCTGCCACCACCGTAAGATAGCTTACCAGCGGGCCTAACAAATTTAAACCATAGGAAAATTATTTATTTTCTCAAAAATGGCAAGTATTATATTTGTTATGTCTTTAATTTGCTGACAGACTAGATGAAACTCAGCATAGATGAAACCTGACCCGGCACTCGCCATTTGCGTTAATAGTCACATGACGTCACAACTCTCAAACGACGATATCAGAAGTACAATAGTCACGTGATATCAACAACAATCTCCTTTTTAATGTCATTGTACAAAATTTCAGTTATATTAAATAAAAGTCTGATACCTTTTGTAAAAACCAGAAAGAACATATAATTCTCAACATATTTATTTCGAGAACAACTACAAGAAACTTGACTTGTCTGATTCATCAAGCATATTAGTCTGGTTCCCTGCTTCATATGCTCCCTGTGTGAGAGAGCACATGTCAACATGGTAGTCACGTGATCCAGCAAAACTTTGACAGAAGGTTTCGTAATAAATATAGAGAATTTTGTGCTCTTTCATTTTTGTATTTTTATTACAACCAGTATACGACTTGCCTTTCATATTTTTTTCTACAATATTTGAAAATGACGGTTGTGAGATGCTGTGTGCTCATGCAACTAGCAATCAAATCACCAGTACCAACTCGAATTTCAACAATGCATTAGTTTTATCGTCTTTCAGCAGATGAAAGACATAATGATTTTAATACTCGCAATTTCTGAGAAAATAAATAATTTTCATATCGAATTGATGCAGACATAACTCGATTTAACAACGTTTAAGTTGGCTAGCCCATCTGTTTAGTGGCTATGCTTTAACACCACCATGTCCTCCTCTAGTGAAACTAGATTGGTTTTCATACCTTCCTTAAAAAAAACCCAGATACAGATATTGAACTGTGTGTGAAACAAAAAGTCTATTAGACAAATCTAATCCAGAGAGCATTTGGATTCTCAACAAATATACTTATGGCAAGCACCCAAATGATCCATACTGCAACCTCCTACAATTCTAGATCTAGGTCAATGCATGCTATAGAGAATGATGTTGTAGATCAGGATGCTATTCCTTTATCTGGTACCCTTTTGGACCAGGCTTTTAATGAGGTCACTTTAGTTCCTAGTTTAGATCAATAAAGAAGTACTACTCATTTGGCTTCACATTCTCATAAATCTAATCAGGGTGATATAAGACAATAACTAGTTGTCTTACAGAAAGAAGATCCTAAGATCTCATTTTTGTTTCAGAGGGCTATTAGTGAAACTGATGCCGCAGACGAAACTTTCTACTTCTTAAAGAGGGGCCCCGAGTGGCCGAGTAGTCTAAAGTGCTCACCGTTCCGGATCACTGCCATCTCACCTCTGTCTGCGTATGTTCGAGTCCAAGGCTCGGCTAGCGTGGGTACGTGGGAAAGCCTGCCAGTAGCTTCTCGTGGGTCGGTGGTTCTTTCCTGGGTTTTCCAGGGTTCTTCCTCCACCAGTCATACTGGCCGCCATATATGGCCTATCTTGTGCTGAAAAATGGCGTTAAACCCTAAAACAACAACAACAACAACAACTACTTCTTAAAGAATGGTGTCTTTATGAGGAAATGGAGGCCACCTGAGGTAAGCGCTGATGATTAGTGGTCATTAAGTTATCAAATTGTTGTTCCTAATTTGTATCAACAGGAAATTCTATGTCTAGCCAACAAAATGCCATTGTCTGGTTATTTAGGAGTCAATAAGACTTATCACATGATCTTAACTCTTAAAAGTGATGTTTTTAGATTTTGTAGATTTTGTCATACTTGTCAAACCCAACCAGAAGATACCAAAACCTTATATGTCACCTATTCCAGCGTAGTAGAATAATTTTAGATTGTGTTGGCCCTTTACGTAAGAATAAGTTAGGCAACTAATAATTGTGGACGATTAAGTGTGTGTACACAAGATTTTCCAATAGCTAATACATTAATGAATATCAAGACTGAGACCTTACTGCAAGCTTTGGTAAGGTTTTTTTTCTCTCACATTTTAGACTTCAGAGAGATACAGGAAAGATTACAGACAAAGTTTCCTGTCAGAGAATCTGTTCAAGATTCTTTTAAGAGTATGTTGATACTTATAAACTTAGGAAAAAAATAAGTGACTTAAAATACAGTATTCCTGGGTGTTAAAATGGGAATAATTATGTTATAGAAATATGTTAATATTTTAGGAGTATGTTGAGAGAGATAGCTATGTAAATTATTCAGTTAATTTTGTATTACATGACAAACACACTCATACTTAGGATTTATATGAAGATATATAATTGACTTGTATTGACTTTGAAGTGACTAATCTTTGCAATTCTTTAACAAACTGGACTAGAAACTTTCACATCTGATGCCACAAGCGATGAACAAACTGACTGAAACAGCTACTAAAAGAATATGAGCACTTATTTCCATATATTCCAACACAAACAAATAAATAGTAAGTTCTATGCTTGTTAAAAAAACATCCTTCAAGGATGAATTTTCTCAAACAAGGCTTTTTGAAAAAAGAAGTTCAGAATTTTCTGAAGAATGACCTCATCGAACCAAGTAAAAGTGAGTTCACCTTGTATTCTAGTGCTGAAACCAGATAAGACTTTCCATATGTGTACTGATTACAGAAAAGTAAATAGTGTCATTAAGACAGATTTGTTTCCAATTCCTAGAATCGATGACTGCATTGACAGAATTGGAAATGCCAAAAGTTTGATCTTTTGAAGGGATTCTGGCAAAGGAATCTAACATAGCTTTAACAATATTTTTGTGATATTGCTACAATGTCAGCAGTGTGGCAGTTTATAGTGATGTCTAGCACTGGGGCATCATGCCGCAGACATGTAGCATAATGTCCCACCCAGTCACATTATCCTGACACCAGGCTGACCAGTCCTAGCACTA